>WKFP01013852.1:498959-572241 GCA_011057875.1 Pterocles orientalis
TTCTTTACAGTAAGGGTGACAGAGCACTGGAACAGGCTGCCCAGAGGGGTTGTGGAGTCTCCTTCTCTGGAGACATTCAAAGCCCGCCTGGATGCGTTCCTGTGCGATCTGATCTAGGTGTTCCTGATCCGGCAGGGGGATTGGACTAGATGATCTTTCGAGGTCCCTTCCAATCCCTAACATTCTGTGATTCTGTGATTCTGTGAGTTTTGTAATTCACCTCAGCAGAACACGTAACCGCTACTTAATGGATGTCTTTAATGCTGCCTTCCTGCTTCCAGGATTTTCACTGGGTCACTGCGTCCGTGTCGGAGCTTTCCCTGGGGCTGCACACACGTTGTCACGCAGCCAAGGGCAGGGGAAACTGCTGTTTCAGTTCCAGTTGATTACAGATTTTTGACGGAAATTTGTTGGTTTTTTTTTAAGAAAACACTGAGTCACCAAAACTTAAACTTACCTTGGAAATGTATTGATTTTGAGGGTAAAGTTTCCCAAACAGGGTGGACTTTTTGTATATAGAAAAAGAATTCTTCAGTGATTAGGGCACTTGCTTGTGGGAGCCCTGCAGTCAGCCAAGGGCAGTGAGTTGTGAAATGATAGTCACCGAGCCTGGGAGGGAATCAAGCACGGCAAGGATTTGAACCCGCTTTGTTTCATGGTCTCAGTATATCCTGCTAGTGTCAATCCATTTTGTAGACCTAATTAAAAAGGCAGTACGTCAGGGAGCAAACGCCCCTAAGGCAGCGGTTGTAGCAGCTGGGTGAGGTAGGGACTGGTCCTACTTCAACACTTGATTCAAGCTGGTCAGGGGAAAGACTTGGGCACAGTTATCTCCTGCGTCATGAGCCTAGGGGTGGTGTTGCTCGCTGTGCAGAATGACATGAAGGCAAACCCAAATGCCTTGCTCTTTTATTTTTTTTCTTAAATGCAAACTTTCTTGTTTCTACCTACCCCAATGTCATGGAGATGAACAGAATTAAGGCAGCTCGTTTTCCCTCCTACATCTCTCCTGCTTTGAAATGCTCCGTTGTGCATTTCTGGCCATTCCACAATTGCCCTAAAAGGACTAATTTTGTTTAACTTCAAAATTAGAGCTGGTGGGAACCGAGGATGCCCCCAAAATAACTGCATTAACAGAAAGTGGCGATGCGAGGTCAAGGGGAAGTGCAGGACATGAGTGCTCAAAATACCATCAGCTATGTCATGAAAACAGATGTGCTCTGTTACTCCTTTCTGTGTATGGGGAATAGTCTCAACATCAGAGTCTACTCTGAACAGCCCAGCAAAGGCTTCTGTCCCATTCTTCTACTTTCTGTCTTTCAGAGGGGATCCTAGATTATTTTTCTTTCTGCTTGGTTTTCTGGTCACTGTGGAAAGCATTCAGAAGTTATCCTGCAGAAATGTGGCCTGGTTTGAAAAAAAAAAAAAAAGTCATCCTCATCCTAAACTGCTGGGGGCACTGGGTGAGCCTGCAAAGGCTGCCTTAACGCACCGCAGCAGGCAGAGCAGCCCGTGGCCGCTGGTGCAGCAGGAAGCTTTGGCTTGGGGCAGAGAGTGGCAGCTATGCCCTGCGCTGCCTGTTGGCAGCAGCTCGCAGGAGGAGGGAACAGTGCTGCAGGAGCAGCTCATACCGCAGGCCACACAGCTACCTGCCATCAGAACTTGTCACCTTTCCAGGCGATGGGGCTGAGGTAAGTGGTGGCAGTTTTCCTTTAGCCTCAGGAGTGCAAGGGGCAGGGAGGGCTCCCAGGCTCCTGGGGTGGCTCATCTGCTGGACTCTGCAGGTAGCTCTGTGAGTACAGATCCATTTTTAGCAATAATTTTAAGTTATGCTGTTCTAGTCTTGTGCCACAACTTGGTGTTACCCTAATGAACACTGTAGGAGATGTATATTTGCATGGACTTGATTTACTAGGAAACCAAAAGATAATGCACACTTACAGCTGATAACCGAAAATATAACTATCTGCTGACAGAGAGGCACTATAGAAGAACAGAGCTTCAGAAGAATCCAACAGGTCAGCAACTCCTGCCTCCAGCAACCCAGCTCAAGGCTCTCCTCTGCCTCACTCGCTGCGACCTTAGTGAGACGGTGCACATTGCCCAGCAGCCACGCTTCTCTCTTGACTTGAAGCAGCAGGACCACGTACTGCTGTGCTGGGCTTTGTTCCACAGAGGTAGACTCTCTATTTAAACCATATGTTGAACTATAACTGTGTGAGTAGGAGGAAAACGAAAACGTCTTTCACTGGGTTCTAGAAAAGCTCTGAATGGATGTCACTTTTAGCAAGGTTTTACGTACCCTGTCCAAACACCAAACAATTGTGCTGTGTCATCAGATCTAAAGTGAGCTGTTGAATTGCACGTCTAGAGGCGACTACATCAATGGCAGTATGCACAGTTTGCAGCCCCTGTCTCAGGATTCAAGGCTGATGCTCAGAGAAGAGTTTTTGGGTAGTGCAAAAGGATTGGTAAGATCAGAGCTGGACATTTGCTTTCTGTCGGTATGATGGGCTATTTCTACTGAGTTTTAAAGGAGCCCAGGATGAGCTCTTGAGATTCAGGTGGCAGCAAAGCAAAGCACTTCTATGGATTTCTGATGCCCCCAAAGTCAGTGTGAGCTTTACAAGCTGATCTTGCCGGTGGGATTAGGGCTGACATTCTCCCAAAATGACTGTTTGCAGTTGTACCTGTCTTCCATGAACTAGGTGGTGTTCATGGCTAGAAACCTGAGCTTGAGAAGTGTGGTGTGTCGATGTCGGGCCAGAGTGCAAAGGATGTCCGTGCTTGGCATGCAGCTGTAATGCTGTGCCTGGCCTTGGTTGCTTTACTGACGCTCTGCGGGACATAGTTCTCTCTTTGAAAAGGTGAATAAGTGGTATTATTCTACCACAGAGCAGTGCTACAACAGGCTAGAATTGCAAGTGGATTGTATATGCACCTCTCCTATGAGGAAAGGTTGAGGGAACTGGGCTTGTTTAGCTTGGAGAAGAGAAGTCTCTGGGGAGACCTCATTGCGGCCTTCCAGTACTTGAAGGGAGCCTGTAAACAGGAGGGGGAGCGACTGTTTACGAGGGTGGATAGTGATAGGACAAGGGGGAATGGTTTTAAATTAAGACAGGGGAGGTTTAGGTTAGAGATTAGGAGAAAGTTTTTCACCCAAAGGGTGGTGGCACACTGGAACAGGTTGCCCAGGGAGGTCGTGGATGCCCCATCCCTGGAGGCATTCAAGGCCAGGCAGGATATGGCTCTGAGCAGCCTGGTCTAGTGGTTGGCGGCCCTGCATATGGCAGGGGGGTTGAACCTAGATGATCACTATGGTCCTTTTCAACCCAGGCCATTCTATGATTCTATGTACTGAACTGCTCAGCAATTTCCAATAGCCAACTGGTTTTTGTATCTGAGCTTATCTAGTGCGCTAACTAAATTCCACTGTAGCAATTGCAATGGGTCCATTCTCTGGTCCTTCTTTAACTCTGCAAGTCTGTGGAAAGGAATTATCTTCTAATATACGTGCCAAACTTGTCAGCACTTTCATCAGGAAAGGAACTGAACAGCCAGGATTTCTGTCAATTTGGGCTGAAATACATGTGGAAGAAATTCAGAGATTTTTTGTGCTGTCTTCAAATCAGGAATGCAGTTTAGCCTAAATTTGTACTTGAACCTCATTTCAGTTCCTATTTTAGCTTCACATACTGCAATTTTGCTAATAAAAAATATAAGTGAAGCAACACAGAAAGAGGAAGAAAAGGCCTAGTTTGCAGAAAAAAAATAAATGCCCTGATGCTAGACAAGTGAGGGAGCCTGCCAGGCTAACTCATGGTGTTCATTCTTGCTTAGCTACAGTGAAGGCAGATTAAGGATAGATTACTCAGTGAGCAAATGTCTTGTTTTCTCTGTGACTCCACCTCTTTCGGGCATCCTGCCCTGTCCCCACCCCTTGCACTTGTCTGCATGTCTTAATGGCAGTATTCATGCAGCTGGTAATTTATGTGTCTGAGGGAGAAGATTTACACAGCGCCTTCCTTTCAGCTATTCAGAAAATTTGAGATACAGTATGTGATTTGTTAAGTCTCGAACTCCAACTGAAAAATCACGAGTGTCTTAAGGGCTGGGCTGGAGCGAGAGCAATTTTAAAAGGAATAATTTTGTCTAGGAGTTAGCTCTTAGGTCCTCACTTTACACCTAGTTACAAAAGTTTGTCATCAAAATAAATACACAATGCCTATTGTAACATAAGCACACAGCCATTTGGCTTTGAACGAGGCAGTGTGATGTTCTGCTCTGGCAGGCTGATCCAGTTACTGGAACCTACTTGATTCAGTTGGTGTCTCGTGTCCCAACCACGAATTGTTAATTTCGCGTTACTCATAACAGGCGCACTGTGAATGTTTGCGGAGTTTAGAGGGTATCAGTTACAAATGCGATTATACCAGCCGTTCCTCAGGACTGACACCAGTTTCAAATTAGAAGCTGACAGGGCTCACCTGCTCCTGGGTTCACTGACAGGTCACCTTCTTGTCATTTTGGCTGTCCTCCCATCAAAATGACATCTGTGTTCATAAAGGGACAGTGAGGGACTCGAAGTTGTTAGAATTGTTGAAGAATAAGAATAAGGTGTCATCTACTCCAATAATGTAGTGCTCAACTTTGGCCTTTCAGATGGCGTGATGCTCGCAGCACCTGGCAATGTTTCCAGATACAAGAATAGCTGGAGTGGAGGGTCAGCAGTTGTTCCCTCTGCTGCCTGTGGATGCTAGGCATTCAGCTCAGCCCTGGCCACAGAGAATATGCAATCCCGATTACAAGCAAAGAGCTTGTAAAATGCCTTTATCTTCATATGGGAACAGGGCATTAAGGTAAATAAACAAACATGCCTTTTTACGCATCCACAAACAATGTGTGAAAGACTAAAGGTAAATATTGTTCAACAAACAACTTTTTCAATTTGATGGAAATTCCCAGCAATCTGTTTACACGCCATTCATGTAGATGCAAACCATCATCTTATGTGGAAATGGTCTGACTCCTGAGAACCTATTTCTTTATAACAGAAAATTTTTTATTTTCACTCAATCAGTCCAATGGAGTTGAGCTAGCTCAGTCCAGTTCTTATATCCTGACCCTTCTCAAAAGTAGGCAAATGAGTGTGTGTGTGTTCAAATGCAGACTCCAAGATCAGCTCTTATTTCTGTCATTAAACAAATGGAAATGTCAGACCCAAACAATGTTAGACTTTGCAGGTTGAAGGTTTGGGCTCCTCTAGATTTCAAGTTAACCAAATAATAATCTAATATATGTGTGCCGCCTGTGGAGCAGTTGTACAGCTGTCTTTGCAGGGCTTGCGTTTTACACGACATTGAGTTTGTGTACGTATATAATCCCATTGAAGTTGCCTGGCCCCTCGCTGCTTTGTGTAGAGAGGAAGGTCTCCAAGTTGTGGGATGTTGTGGGATGTGTGATGAATGGGAACGGCCCATTCTCACCATGATCTCAGCTGTGTGCTAGTGGGAAAAGAGCACAGACATATTCGTGAGGGGGTAGGCAAGGATAAACGAGATGTTGAATTGCGCTTTGCCAAATGAAGGCCTCAGAGCAGCTGAGGAAAGTCCTTTTGTTTTCCCCACACTAAACTAGACCTTTATTTTTGCCTTAGGCACTGTGGCTAGCAGAGCTGTAAGGACCTTCAGTTATCATAGTTGCCATTCTCTGAAACCTGCCCTTGATTTTATTTTCTGCTCCAGGAAGTATTATGGTATTGTTATTTTATCTCTATTGAATAAACCTAAGGCCAGATTCCTCATGGTGTAAACAAGTGTGACTTCAGGAAAGCAATGTTGATTCATGCCATCCGAGTGTCTGGTTCTTAATATAAAAGGGAACATGTTACAAGAGAGTAAACAGAAGAAAACATCTGTTATAGAAACTCATGTCATCAACATAGACTCCTCTCACAGCAGTCAGCAGGAAAAAAAAAATAGCTAAGGTAGATTTACAGAAGCCACCACTTTTTTTTTTTAATGATTTGGATATTGATCATTTTTAATCTTCTTCTCAGAACGACCGGGAGATCTATAATAGCTTGAGCCAGCCATGAAAAGCGGGTCTGTTCTTTAACCTGCCCCAATTCACTTGGACATATTTTATATCTCCAGGGATTCAGCCACGAAGTCCATTAGAGCATCAGATGCAGTGAGGTCAAATCAATTGTCCATACTGCAGACAAGGTAACCATCATTTACTGTAATTCTCCCCCGTCATGGTAGAGGAGAGGAAAGGTTAAAAGCTATATTACCATGAGGCTGTCTCATCTATCTTTCAGTATATTGGTAATACCTAAACATTCTTGAAGAACTGAATGTACAATCTTAAATTTGCATTAAATCGGATTTAATGGTTAGCTTGCCAAATCAACACGTTTACTAATGATTTTTTATTCGGGGAGAAGCAGAAAAATACCAGATTTAAAACAAAAAGTGAAAACCTTTTAATATATTGTCACATCCGACACAACAGATCCAAAGCTCTACTGAATGTTCATCTCAGGATGACCTGAATGACGATATCCTTCCCTGTACATAGATATATTTACCTATGAAGTAATTTGCTGTCATGTCTTTAAGCTGGAGATGCTGCGACAGCCCTAAAACAAGAGGAAGTAAATTCGGGATGTATATTTTGCACTGTAAATCAAGTCCTTATGTGTTTGCACTATAGGATGGGCAACAATAATTGACTGAAGCAATCACTGCTGTGGGAAAACAAACGTCTTGGTGGTGTTGCATCTGAAGGTCAAGCCTGATGACACAGTAAGCACCTGAACTCTCTCTGACTCCCGAGGAGGCGGCGGGCGCTGAGCACCTCCCGGAGCTCACCTGATGTGGACAGATTTACACAGCCGCTGGGGCTGGGGGTGAGGATGCTTTTTCTCTCCCACTTCCCCCCATCGGGTCTGCGCAGGTCATTTATTTCCATTACAGCGCCATGGCACCTCTCTGACTCCTGCGCTGCGTGAAACCAGAGAGAAAGTGCAGCTGTGTGCCAGGGACTGCGCGTCCCTCCTCCCCTGAACAACCACACTGTGGTTCTGATTAATGTAACACGAGCTGAGGTGCATGTGGGGGAGCAGTGCCCACCCCTGCCAGGTGTGTGAGAGCTAATGAACCCTGGCCAGGTCCTTGCAGGACTCCTCTGTTGAAGTGGGAAGCAATAATCAAACTCAGCTTTATTCACTTGCCTATTTGCCTTTTCTATGCTAATCTTTTCTCTTTCCTTGGATTTCTTTAATCCTGAACTGTTGTCATTAAGAAAGTGATTCAAAGAAGGAGCTATCGCCATTTTCCATATTCCAGAAATCTTTGTAGAAATTAGTAACATTTTTTTTGTTGTTTCAGAAGCTGAGTTGCAGAGCAAGCATACACATATATTTAAAATAGAACTAAAGCAGTAAGAAACAGAAGATAGTAAAACACTGTTATTCTAGTATGAGTGTATCAAATATATTTCTGTGGCTAACATACATTCATGATGTTCTTCTTGGGAGACAATGGGATGAATTTCGTGGGAGTGTAAGAGCTGGTGTAGGTTACAGATTAAGAAGTATTTTTATTATGAAGCTTATTTTTAAGGTTTTAGTTAGGGTTTAACGCCCAGCACAGTAAATTCTAACTTCAGATAACATGGGTATTCAGTAGCCAGAAAAAGAAAGTAGTAAAAGTTTTGTGTGTGCTGAAGGAGAGATAAATGTGCTTTAGATGAGGTGTTACATACCATTCACTTAACTGCTTTTCCCTCTTTTTATGATTTACCTTAACACAGACTCTGTGTGGCTCCTTTTCCTGGGTTTATGTTACCCATTGTCTCTGAATTCATCCCTACGAATGTTTATTCACAGGTCTTTTGCTAATCCTCCCAACAGTGCAGACTGGTGTTGTGTCGTTAAATTAAAGCAATTTCACCACTATAAATATATACTGGGCAACTCCTTAAAAAAATAAGCACTAAACCAGCTAAAGTTTTTCATTTTATTATAGAAATTTAGAAATAAATAAGGGGAATGTAGAGCTAGGAAAGAAATAAATTAATCCAAGTCTGGAAAGAAATGAAAGGTTAAAAAGATGCTTTCCTTCCTCATAGCACAAAATTAGGACTGCATGCAGCTTGCATGGGCTGGTGTTTTCCTTGTTCTGCAGTACCTCTCGGATAGCTCGCAGCTTAGTAGTACCCTCTCTGCTGGTACATATGCTGCAACGCTAATTCAGAGAATGGTCTGCTGGGTTATTTAACTGAAACCGGAGTCTCAAAAAGATCAGGCAAGCTTTGCTGTTCTTTGGCTTCAATGGATATCACAGCCCTGACTGAAAGAGCACTAAAGGTAATAGAAGGGCTTTGGATCTGGAAAAATGATTACTGAAATCAATGAGAGAAAGAGCTTTAACTCAGCGGTTAACACTTCATTCTGGCCCTTTTCTCAATAGATACAAACATTGGCTCTGTAATGCCTAGTCATTTTTTTTTTAAGATCAATACAACAAACCTAAGTTGTGCAATGGATGTGTGTTTACTATCTGCTGTGTTGGCATTACAATTCAGATGAGATTTTTGAAAAATAAGCATTTGATTTTACAATAATTCCAAACAAATGTATTTTTAAGGAAAACTGTTTAACCAGGAAAATCACTATGGAATTCCTCAAGAGATATATATATATAGTTGACAGACTTCCTTGAAGAACTCCTTTTTCTATGTCTACAGTAATTAAAATGAAAGTTGTCCTTTGAGTATTTGCTGTTGGCAATATGTATTTAGTTTAATTTTCTCCAAATGCTAAAGAGGTTGCTACAGTTACGGGGAAGTAGTCAGGTCTCGTGAACATGAGAGAGACTCAGATTCTCTGAATTTGCCATAAGGTAATATATTCAAGCAGAATTCTTCTGCTCACTCTGGTCTTTTTTAACAGCAACAAATAGGGTGAAAATTAGTAACCGTAGATTGTCGGGAGTTTCATGGCATTTACAGATAATTTCAAACTAATGTGGAAAGTTTTGGTTGTTCTCTTTACGTAAGTATGCAGCTCCACACAATGCATTTTTAGCGATTCACTTTTTCCTTGCACTGAAGTCCCTCCTACTTGCCCCAGTCTAGAATATCTAATCCTCCAATATGTCACTCGGAAGTCTTATTTACAATGGACTATCCAATAGTATTTTCTATTTGAATTTCTTGACTTGTTGCTCTCTGATGTCCAAACTGAGTGAATCACAGAAGAAAGCTGGGGCAGCCAAACTGTCATAAGGCTGTTTAAGCCTTTTGAGTCCGAAATAATGGATGAAAAATATAAAAAAATCAAACTGGATATACAGTTTTAATTTCTGCTGAATTCCTGATGTTCAAAGCACGAATAAAGGCATTGGTGTTTGTGACCAGATGAAATCCAACTAGTTTAAAAAGAACACACATACAAACCAAACCTAAGTGATTAATTAAACCTTTGGGATTTGCTTCGGGATTAGATTTTGGGCTGAAATTTGTTGTTAAAGTTCTTCAAAGGCTCAGGGGAAGGCATGGCAACCAATGAAGGAACGCTCTTGCTTTACACAGATCCACCTGCCTTGTTTATAAATTTGTTATTGACTGCCTTAGATGATGATTAAAAGGTCAATGTACATTTATCCAAACCAGCAAAACAGTGAAAAAATGTATCAAAATGAAACATTATTCTGAGAGATCTTCCATCTTTCTACAAATTCTGTTTAAACTGATTTGTTAGATCAATTCAAGGAGAAAATTTACCAAGACTTTGAAAAACAGAAAAGCAGTACAAATCTTCCCATCAATTAGAGGAAAAAAATCTATATGGTTTTGTCCTCCATATCCTCACTTCCAGCTCTGAGTTCTGCTGCGGAATGGAAATCTGAATGAGAAATTGCCTTTAAACAAAAGTGAATTTAACTAATTTATTTTCATTACTGAAGCTAAGGAAAATGCAAGCTATGTGACAGGGAAAAGTTATATTGTTGGAACAGGAAACATTTATATAAAAAAACCGTAAAACATAGGAAAAAACAAGAAAATTAGTTGGGTTTTAAATATGTTCTTTAACCAGGCAAGATATCCCTTTCACCACAGCGTGGGATATAACGTTAATCTTATTTGTCACTGATCTAAAAACCTGTATATATTTCCTTGTAACCAGGACTTTGCTACATTACCTCATTTTTACCCACAGAAGCCAAACTGCTAGATTTTTGGAGAAAACTGCTAGATTTTTGGAGATTGCTAGCAATAAATTTTTTTCCTATGACAATTAGTTCAATATTAATCTTGACCATCTCTCCAATGAATTCATGAAGAACTTTGGTACTAAAAAGCACCTCATAAACCAACTACAAAAAAATCTGAAGGAATATAGAGCACGACCTCCCCTTCCAAGATTTGTCTCTCTTCTAGCTTTTCTTCCTGGACCTTTGCTACAATTATCTTTAAATCTCCATGAAAGAAGCCAAAGAAATTGGAACTCAGGTTTGTAGCAATATTAGTCAACTTACTAATGGATATTCTATAGCTTGCCCTTTTTTCCACTTCCCCTTACCTGGTCCCTTCATAACTCAAGCAGTCAGACAGGCTTTTAAATACCCTTTGGTTGGAGCCAATGGGTCTTACAAATGTAATTTATACAGTACTTGATGATTTAAAATGGCAAACCCCCAAAATCTTGTGCTTTTTAAAAATGTAAATCTGTCTGGATCTCATTAATGAAGGTTCTTGACTGCAGTAGAAACTCTCTCCTCTTTGTTTGGAAAACCATTAATTTATTCATGAGATTCAACTCTTCTTTTCAAAAAATATTTTGGAATCATGGTTTTATCTGTCGATTTTTATCCAGTGGTCTCAGCCGAAACCTTGCCAGTGGTAACACATAGGATGCTGACAGTGGTAAGACTTCATGACGACCACATTGTAAAGCCAAACAGTGGAACAGGTGGTTTCATAACACAGGAATTCCAAGGAATAATTGGTTTATCTTAACCCTGAGACTCAGAAACTTCTAAGCATATATTTAAAAAAAAATGTTGTAAAGGGCAGCTGCATATTAGGGCCAAACCTTTGTCCATGAATAAAAATTTTCCTACTTTTCTGCTGCTTTGCTATTCCATTCTGACTGTATGGAAATCAAAACATGACACTTTGCCTTAGCCATAGTATCTAAGAAATTCTGTCAGAATGAAGGGCGAAACCAGATTGTCCCCACTTGGGAACAGCCGAGGCTATCTGATGGTAACCAGGTTGTGTGTTAATTTGTGGATAAAACTATCCTGATGGAGATTGTCACGTGGGGTCATTTACTAGTGGGGTCATAACTTGAGTAGATATAAGGTTTCACTGATCTCCTCCCTGCATAAATTTGAGCAGTTAGTTATTACTCATTGAAAGTTCTCAATGAGGATTGACTCCTATTGGTGGCGAAGTCTCATTTTTCCAAAAGCAGGAGACAATGCCTGTACTAAAGATTCTATAGGAGGGATGGGCTTATTTTATTTATTATAATTCTTTCAAATCCACCAGTGTCTACTCCTTTTCTTTTGAATTGGGGATAGAAATATGTGAAAAGTCTGGGGTGAAGCAACATCGGCGGTGTTTCTTTTTGCCTCATCCTGCTCTGTTTAGCTTACGCAGGTGTGCTTGAGGAGCTCCTACTGATATTTCAGATCTCTCAGGACATCACTGACTACATCAGGTATTGTTGACATACCTGGCCTCTGTTTTGGAAGGAGATAGATTTTCTTTAAGTGGTTTTACTTTTTTATGGAGAGAAGCCCTGGGAAACTTCTTCAGCCTTAAGGATCTAAAAAGATTCAAGCCAGATTCCACTTGCTTCCCTGCCTTGTTATGTTCACTGTAATATAACTGCATGGGAAGTGTTCAGAAAGAAGACACAGTCCACTGTAATAAATTGAAACTTACCTCACTGGTTCTGGTTCACACACCTTGTAGTTTGGCAATAACAAATGAGCAATGTCTTATTTTTCAGCTAAGTATTAGCATTAGCCATGGTTTCTGCCTTGTTTCTTCTTCTAGTCTTGACTGCGTGAGGGAGAGAATGGGAACAAGAAAAGGACACCTACAGAGAGAAGTGGAATATTTCTTTGGGACCAGAACAGAGATTATTTACTCTTTCTAGGTGTCCATTTTTCAGTGGCTTACTTGATGCTATTGTCCCTTGCTTTCTTTTTTTTTTCAAAGAAGAGGGAGACGTTATTAGAGATACTCTCCTCTATTCTTCACTATCCCACAGAAAAGCTACTGTGGAGCTGCAAGGTTTGCATTTGGCCTTTCTCATCCATCCACCTTTGAGATAAGCGGTGACATTTCTGGTTGCTGTGTTGTCACAACCTGGCCCCAGGGAGAGGGTGCTGTCCAGGAAAAACAAATTGGTCATTCTAACGATGAGAAGCAGGAGTGCAGGTAAAGGATCTTCTAACAATTTCTTGAAGAACTTTGTTTCATATAACTTAAATATTATTGAGTTTTATATACAGGAAGAAAAAGGACATCATTTTACAAGTGAAGAATAATGCTTTTGTATCCCGTTCAGTTACAGAGACTTCAGATTCCTGCTGAAGAGGAAAAACTCAGGCGCCCTGAAGTACTGTGAGTTACCAAGTGATTTCCCAGCTCCAGAGAACAGCAGCAAAGAACCCCTTAGACTTGTCCTGGGAAGGCTGAATGCCCTGTCAGCTGAATCATCACACCAGAACGATAAAATTTTAAGAGCTATATTATACAGAATTACTTTGCATTAAAAAGAGATGCTTAATACCTAGTGTATTGCTTGTTCACAGTGTGTTATTCGATTAAAATTAAACCTGCTGAAATATGTTCTCTTTTCTGCAGTGTTGTGATAGAAGGATTACAGAGATTTTATGCCATTTTGTCACCCCTATCAACCAGGGCATAGCCTGTTTTGGATGACTGCTATATTTGTTAGGGACTGATCTGTAAGCATCCCAATTGTTGCCTGTGACCAGACCTTTTATGAACAAAGCAGGATTTTATTTGCCCCAAAGAGTTCCCTTGCTGCTATCCCTACCGTGCTCAGCACCTGGTCTTGCAGCCTGTTGCTTGCACAGGGCTGCTGTGCATCTTCAGGCTTCACTGAGAGATTATGAGATAATGGGACACTTGGGTAAGCCTTGAAATGAAGATATAGTGTGCTACACTTGCTTTCTTTTGCTTCTTTACTTACTTGATCACATCAGCTTCTGGTTTTAAAACGATGATGTATTTTAAAGCAGTATTACAAAACCCTGAGGTAAAATACATTTCTATTAGTCCTGTGTCCAAAGATACAAAATCATGAAAACTGGACTGACAGATGACTTCCTCTGTCTCCATCTCTTATTTGCTCTTATTTTCATCTCAAGCACCTCCATCGCTTGGAGGACAATATATTAATCAGACACCTCACAAGCCAGAATCCCATGCAGCTTGATCACTTTTGGGGTAAAATTTAGCTAGACTGCCTAAAAATGCTTATTGGTCTCTGTGGATTTGTGCTGAATTTATTTAATACAAAGTGTAATATAAAAAGCCCTCTCTGCAGTTAATTAGCCTCCAGGTTATTGCAGGCCCCAAGGCATTGTGTTTGAGTTGTCATTGCTACTTGCAAAGATCAGCAGTATTTAATTCTTGTGTTACACAAAGTAGATTGCATGTGCTTATCTGGCTAGTGTTAATTCATTGTTTCTAGGTTCTAATTTCATTTTTAATTTTCTTGGCTATTAAAGGTGGTGCTGAACACGAGGAACTTTGCTGGAATCAGATGTGCTACACTGAGATAGTGGCAGTTTAAATTACAGCAGAACTAAACCTGAAGGTGCCTCTGGAATGATGCTGTTGTAGCTGGGGGCAAGATTTGTTTCTGTTACATGATAAACCAAAAACAAATAGGGCTCATTCAGACTCCTCTGGGATAGGGCAGACCTAAGCTTATTAATTATTCCTGTTTTCTAAGGAGAAAACATCAGGTTTCCTTCATTTGCTAATCCTGTTTTCTCAGAAAACATTTACACATGTTCCAATACCCAGTTAGCACTGGCAGGAACTCCAGTGGTTAGAGAAGTGGCAGAAGGTTAAATCATCTGACTTTGATGTGATGTTGATTGTTTGCCCTTAGTGTACAGTAACATCTTAAAAAAATGAAGCGAGGTGGGTGTATCCATTACTGGACAAACACAGCTGAGAAGTTAAAGAATATGCGACTCAAACTGAGACCAAAGTGCTTCATTTATAATGGAGATTACGGTAAGAACCAAATAAAGTTGTCTAAGGGAAAATGATGTCTCCTGAGCCTTTATTCTGGTTTGGCCACAAGTTAATAACGCTACCAGCACTTAACAACAAAATGCAGGACGGTATTATCTTTTAGCAAATGCCAGTCATGTGCAATCCAAACAGGTCAATTACTGGCAAATCTCCGAAGATCTCCTGAAACCTCAGAAGAGTTAGAGATGCCAAGAAAATGTCTAGATGCACAGAGACACGGGAACAGAAATAGGGCACAAACCAATTTGCAGAAATGGAACTTAACCCTTAGAGGGAAGAACCCAGCCTACTACATATTCATTTCCATTTCATTAAATATTTATGAAGAGACATGCATGTAATGTGATTCTAAATTATGGAAAAAGCAGAAATGGAACTGCACTGTTTCAATCATGTTTAATCTTTTTTTTTTTTTTCAACCGTTCTGTATCTTGCAGGTGTAATGGACAAATGTGCTTTTTTCCTGCCACTAGCATACTAGCCAATTTGAAAATTAATACGTTCTCTCTTGAATAATTCTAAATCAGCACACAGAAAATAGTGTGGAGGCCAGTGATGGCCCATTCTTCAGCTCAATACGTATGGCCATGGCCTATTAATGTTAATGAAACCTGCGCACAAGCGTGTGGGGATAACTGACCCCATTAAATCCCATTTACTCATGAGCTACTTTGTAAGGTTTGTCCCTTAGTTATTGTCGTTTTTATCAAGGATGAAAGTTGGAACAGTGTGTATGGCAACAGAAGACTATTTCCAAAGTAGCTTTATGAAAAATGGGCATGGAAAGGAAGGGGAGGGAAGTGGAAAGGAGAAGATGGGAGGGAAAGGGAAGGGAAAAAGGGAAAGGGGAAAGGGAAAGAGGAAAGGGGAAAGAGGGAAGAGGAGGGGGAAAAGGGGAAGGTGCAAAGGGGAAAGGGAAGGAAAAGGGGAGACGGAAGGAAAAAGGCAAAGGGAAGGAAAAGAGGAAAGGGGAAAGAGGAAAGGAAAAGGGGAAGAGAAAGGCGGAAAGGAAAGGGAGAGGGAAAGGGAAGGGGAAAGGGAAATGGAAGGGGAAGGGGAGGCAGAGGGATAGGGGAAAGAGAAAGAATGAAACATTTTCATCTGAACTTTCAACAGCTATTGACAATAGCCTTATCTTGCTTTAAACTTTTCTTGGGACAGGACATCAAAATACTTTAGGAGATGAAGAACTTCAGCCTGGATATATTTTTACTGGGGATCTCTAGTGAGAGGTCTTTTCGTTTCCAGGACTTTGTATTGAGCCAGGCAGACATGGGAAGGGTGAGCAATGTTTCAAATACATACCCAGGGATCTGGATCAATTCAAGGTCAGGCCCTATGGGGCTCTGAGCAACCTGATCTAGCTGAAGATGTCCCTGCTCATTGCAGGGGGGGTTGGCCTAGATGACCTTTAAAGGTCCCTTCCAACCCAAACCATTCTATGATTTCTTTTTTTTTTCTTAAATTCTGGGAATCTCATCTTCACTGAGGTTTTTTCCATGCTTTTACTATTTCCTATCTGAGAAAGGAAGAAAACCAAGAGAGTCAGTCTTGTGTTCTTTTAATGGCTCAGCTCTAAACGTGTTAAGATTACTGACTTAGCTCACCGGAGAGGATGCACCTCTTCTGATTCATGCTAAGAGGAATTCAAAGTTGTAGACAACAATGTATGAATCACTTTTATATCTTTTATCAAATAAGTGATATCTTCTCCCTGGCCAGGAATGGTTGATCTCTTTCAGCTGATTTTTTCTTTAAAAGAAGCAGCCTGTGATATACAACCAGTTTTGCAAAGTTAAATGCAACCAAAATATACCCCCCTCCAAGACATATAGAGAAAGGAAGAATACTAGTGTTAGAACTAATATTTAGTATTTGCTGTAGCTAGTGCTTTGTAATAGATACTATCCAAAATAATTTTCCTGACAGTAATTTTGCTTTTCTTGGTAATCTCAAACAAATCTCCTGGAACAAATGTCACAGGCAGTGAGATGAAATATTTTCCAAAAGGAGCTCTCAGACTACATGAGCTCTTGTATCCTTATTCTTTGTACACAATACAGAAACTAGCATTTTATAGTCTTTTAGCCAAAACACCTTCAAAATCACTTTTTTTCAGGGCTGCAGGGCACCTAAGAGGGGTCCAGAATCCCACTTGCTGTCCCCAGACCTGAACTGGGTCTACACAAGGCACAACGTCTCCGCCAGCTTCAGACCCGACACAATGCTAGTTGCACCGGACTAGAACGAAAAATCTCCAGACATGAGTTACTGGCACAATTAAAGCAAGAGCACAGCTGACTGACATACTGAACAAAAGAGCTTTGGCAAAGCTTACAGTGGAAAAGCATATAGAGGAAATTCACTCTTGGCATTGAGTGCGCCGGAGTAAAAACAGGACAAAGTGCTGATTAACAAGCTCAGACTCTGCAGACCAAATACCAAAGGATGAACAATGGCAATAACATTCTATTATGTCTCTCTATGGCATGCATGCAATTTATCATTAAGTTATATTCCACAGGCAGCTCCAGCAGGACGTTTTCAGAGTCTCATTGATGCGTATGAGATTTGGCTTGCAGCTTCCACAAAAAGTCAGAAGTACAGAGAACTCTGTTCCATCCAGCAAGAAAGCCAAAGCCCTGTAGTATTAGCTATAACTGCACTAGATTTTCAGGACTCTAACACAGCTAGTTCACTCGGTAAGGTGAACAGCATGCAATTGTGTCGCAGAGGGTGCACATTTAACTGGGCTGCTGGGCTTTTCTCAAAAACCACAACATGCTGATTCCTCCACAGTGCTCCAGCAGGTTTAGGAGGCATTACTGTCTTCTGAAAAATCAGGCAAACCCATCTCTGAGAGATGTATTTTCCCCATGTTGACTAATTTGATTATTTTTACAACTTCTAGCAGTTTGTTTACTGCAGAAGTCAGGTTTACTAGTTCCTAGTTCTCAGGGTTCCTCTGGAGCCTCTCTCACAGATTTGCGTCTTCCTTTTCCCTGTCTGTGCTACTGAGGTCAGTGCAAATAGTTGACTACTCAGTACCATTAGTGGCAATTTCATATCTGAGTTCATTTGGAGATTTTGAGTGAATACCCTCTGCTCCAAGTGTCCTACCTGTTTGACACTTTAATCTGATGCAGCCCTGGAGACACTTTTGGTCTTATGCGGGAACCTGCCTGTCTCCCTTTACTGATTACTGATGCAAATAACACGTTTAGGTTTCCTGCAATGGCTTTCTCTTCCAGAACTGCTCCCTTTGTGCCTCTGTCGCGTGCTGGCACCACCAGTTCACCGGTAGCCCTCTGGAGTCTAAGGTAGCAGAACACAGTTTAGCAAGTCTTCCAAATGATGTTAGCCTATTTCTTGTGGTTTTAGTTAACTTCTCCAAGTCTATTCTCTTCTCTATTTTTCTCCATTGGCCATGACTGACTTTCTGAAGGACAGCTTTTTACTTCTGATAACCACGCTCTCTGCCCTTTAACACGATAACTACTTTTGATATTTGAAGAGGCTATTTGATGACATACATTTACACTGAACCTTTATTGTGCCTTTAAGCAGACTCCAAGAGGGCTGCTCTAGCTGCTCCTTTATTTGCTTAACCTTGCCACTTTCAAGAAAATTGCTGCAAAGTTCGATATTTTTTCCTTTGTCTTTCTGTAAGGAGTTGAATTTGATAACGGCGATGTCAGTGCATAATTCTTTTCCTGACACGTAAGGAAGCTGCAGCTCTGCTGAATGCATCTGACCACTCAGCGGTACTGGCGTCCAGGTACTCCTCAGGGTAAGCCGTTAGACCATTGCTCCAGAGCTAAACAGTACAGCTGCTCATAGTGATAAATCTGTAAATAAATAAAATCTATGGCAGCTGCAAAAGAACTTTCCCCGGGTTAGATCATCACCAGGTGAGGTGCCGCGCACATGTGCTAGAGGAGGCACAATCCCCAGTTGAAGACGCTGCAGGCAAAAACATTAGCTTGAGTTTCCAGCTTTTCAGGTCCTGTGAGAAACAGAGTGGTTTAGTCCTTTGGTGAAGGAGAGGTCTTCTGAACTCAGTGCTTTCACATTACACTTGACCTGCTGGTCGAGTAACCCAGTATGGCACTACCTGACTTCTCCAGTGCTTAGAGCAATAAAAGCATTCCCATTCACCTAAACAACTTCAGAGTCTGCAGGACTGTAATGTTTCTAATCATGAAAAACATGGCTTTATTCAGATGATAAAGTAGCTATAAATAAAAGAGCTCACAGGAGCAGGCTGACAAATAAACTTTTTATATGTTAGGTACGTATGGTGGTGTAGTTTGTGGTGACAGCACATTGCTCAGAAAAGCAGGTCATATTCTGCTTCCTATTATACCAATGTCAATGCAGAGAATTTCCATTGGCTATATTTCAACCAGTTCACCTAAGATAAAGATCTCTGCCCAGGATTTCATAGCCTTTGTTGCCACTGTATAGCATTATTAAAAAAAGAAAGTACTATGGGGTCAAATTACTTTCAATATTGTTTTTTATAATAAATGCACTAGAAATGGTTTAGTCTCATCCATTAATCATAATAAAATCATAAAAAAGAAGGCTGAAATAGATTTCAGTAAGGTATCAAGCCCTTCCCGTGCGCTGTGATGAAATTTAGGCATGTGACACAAGGCAATGCCTATCACAATGACTGTCACCGGAAAGCGGACACCTCAGGGTAGACATTGCCATTTTAGGTCTTGCAATGACAGGAATTTGTGTGGATCAAGTCCCCAGCCCTTAGATTATTTGTAGTAAGAATAAATAAAGATGAAATGATAGAAAGGAAAATAGAGAGGACGGTTCCAAGGGACAAGAGGCATTCAAAAAGCATCGTGCCATGTGCATGTATACAAGAACAAGAAGGAAAACAGGAGGCAGAGAGGTGGGACAGAAGAATCGAGTCTGGGAACACCCACAGAGGGGTCTAAATCCAGACTTTGATACCCAGCCTCTTCCCCAGCTGGCTGGGGCAGGTGTGCTGGGAGCCCTCCCACCCCCAGCGCTGCCTGCCTGGACTGGCTGGACTCAGAATCCTTACCAGGTTCCTGCAAGGGCAATTGTCCTGTCTGAAGGGGAAGAGAGAACTTTAAACGTGTCACAGGCTGGAGAGGTACAGCAGGTGACGCTCCACCCTGTGGACACACGCCAGCCAGAGCCCAGTGAGGTTCAGTTCCCTGGCAGACCAGCATAGGTAAACTGAAGGCACACGGAGACAGCAACCAAAGTAGGGCAACATCCACACACAAAGCCTGAGCGGCTTAACTCCCACTAATGGAAAAAGGGATTTGAGTAGCTAAAACCTGGTACACTGAACTGAGATGAAAATATAATTCTAAGTATGTATTTCTGGGCTGTAAGAAGACTGGTAGAGAGGAGAAATTATACCCATCTTACTCCTGTCCTGGAGGATTTGTTCCCCCCCCCTATTTTTTAATAACATAGAGAGATGTTATTTTCAATCTGAATAATGCCTTTTTGTACTTAAAGTCAAGAACAACTGGAAATCTGGTTCCAGGCTTAGGAGTGAGATGTATAGGTGTACATTCATGTACAAACACCTTTTCACAAAAGCATACACATACTTATGCCCTCCCTGCCCCCCATTTGTCTGCCTCCAGATATCTGTGTTTCATTAGGCACCCTCACAGAAAATGACAGCAAATAACTACACAGAAAAGGAATTTTTTATAAAAAATCAAACCTATTATAGGCTCTTTCTGAGAGATAAATATAAAACAGATATTATATTTCTAATTCTCAATTAATCAAATGCTGTGCATGAAAGAGCAAAGGGTAGATTTATACAAATTTGTAGCAATGTAAAAAATCTAGAATTTGCTGTCACTCTGTTTTTAAGTACCTCAGAGGAATCTGATATTTTTCTGTAACAGAACAGCATAGAATAATAAAACTTTGAATTTCAGGAGCCTGCTTCTATGTGAGCATTCTCATTTCATAACTAAGTCAGATTAGCTCCACCATTCTCATTGGAGCAGGAAATACGCAGGTTCATTCTCATTTTATGGATGAAATTAGTTAAAAAGAAACATTGAGACTTGCCTGATGCAGTGCAGAAAAATATTGATCGAGGAACAGAAAGGATCCAAGCCTGTGGCCATCTAGTTGTGTGCATTAGGCTACTGTAGGCTTTCCAGCATCATGTTGCATACCAGAAAATTAATTTCCTATCTATTCTATTTTTTTTTCAGTGACAGAATAACCATAATGTTTCAAAATTATTTTTTTTTGTATAGGATGGGAGGGGGTATTTTAAGCAGATGTATGGTTAATTTATTTCCTCCGAGGCAAATTCTGCCTGTGCTTTCCAGTGTGCAGTGTACCCAGCCACCAGCAGTGGGTGGAGTGTACAGCTCTGGGTACAGGTGTCTAGCCCGGCAGAGCAGTGAGGGGCAGGGAAAGAGAAAACACACGGGTTTACCTGCTCACTTCATGAAACTGAATACTGGATCCCTTACCCTTCCTCCTAGCCTCCCTTGAGGGCCCTTCTGAGTCTCAGCACTATACCCAAAAGATCTTTGCCTCTTCTCCATTTGAGCTGTGACAAAGCTGGTGAAAACTGTAATATTATCTTTGGAGAAAATGAAGGATCTCCTGTGAAATGCAGAATTTTACTACTCTAATCTACCTTGCTCACCTCCTACTTAAAAAAAAAGTTTTTTCTTTTTTACACATTAACTAAAAAGTTGTGCTCAAATGCATCTAAACCTTCTCTCTCGGTGGTCAGTGACACCGAGCTACATGTAGTCCATGGCAGAGACATACCTAAGAAGACATTTCTTACTCTTTCCCTTCTCTTTTTGGCACAGCATGGAAATTAACGACACATATGCTAGAGCCAAACTACAATAGTTTTGACAGCTGTAGGGGAAGGGCTGTCCATGTTGTGGCTGAACTCCTCACCCATCCCCATGGGGCAGAGGTTGCCTTGCAACGAGACAGATGGCTCCTACAGAAGGTCACCAGAAACATTCATGCATACCCTACTTATTTTTTGCACTGAGTCAAACCGCTTCTGAGCCTCCCTCCCTGCTTTTTAATAGGAATTTTATCATGTTTTTAAATCTTTGCCAATTTCAACGCCGCTGATTTAATTTCACACAAAAAAGTGTGAGAGCAGCGGTCTTCATTCCCCTGGATAAACACTGGACTACGTGCTACTCGTGTTTGGCTATGTCAGCCATGAGCTCTGTGAGTATGAAGTCCTGCCAGGCAAGACATAAATCTTTTGTCAATGAAAGGGGTACATTATCTGCTTCTCAGCTGTTTCTTTTCTAAACAGCTACCTGAGGTTTAAGATAAACATTACATTAAAAGAAAAAAAAAAGAAAAACCAGAACACTTTCTCTCATGCATTGAACATCAATGGCAAATCATAGAGAGCAGGGATGGGTCCTCACAGTATATCCCAGTTCAGTATAGAAATGTAGCAGTGCAATTAAAGGATTTCTAAAGAGGCAAAGAATTTAATAACACTTTGGCTGTAAGATACTTTGTACCTTCTGAGTCAGTCCTTGCAGCGGAGCCACCAGATTAACTCCTGAGGCAACTCGGTGCAACTTTACTGGGTTAACGAAGCTGTGCCTTGCTTCCCCAGGAGCGTGTTCTGTCCCAGGATGGGAATTCGAAGAGGGTTATGTTGAACTGGGATCCTTATTCTCAGCCAACGTCTTGTTGTTCCTGGGTATCTTCATACTGAAAAGTGTGAAGAAACGTAAACTGATGACTAGCCAAATACCAACAGCTTAAAGGTTCATGGGTTTGGTAGCTCTCCATGAATCCAGTCAACCTCTGCTCCGTTTCGAACTCCTGTACATGTTGGATTTGAATGTTGGTATTTCTGATACCATTTCAAGGTGATCTCAGCCTTATGTGGGTACACTGATACGGTTACTTGGTACTGTTGGCCTTGCACCATCCCACTCCCCAAAACACCCCCTGCGCTCACCCACTCACTGTGCTTTCTGTGAAATTTGGCTGTTTCTCACATCACTCCTCCTTAAGCACCTGTGAGTTCCTCCCAGCAGCACCTGTAAATTTGTCAGCTTTTTACCCCGTGATCTGTCACATCCAGCAGTTTCTCCTGCCATGTGCAGCAGTTTCTCACACCTTGCTCTGTCAGGTACACCCTTGGCCAGGGTGCAGGCAGTGGTCCCATCACCTGCCCGCAGCCCTGGCATCCAGCATTGCAGCTGCAGCCTGGAGGGAAGCGTATGTATTCTGTTAGCACGAAGCAACAGTAACTACGGAATATAAAAAGTAAAAATAATGAAATTTATGGATTGAATGTGATATCTTTTTCTCATGCTACTTAGTTCCTGATCACTTATGGAATGATTTATTAAATGAGAGAAGAGGATGTATCATCTGGTCGCAGGCAAAGATAAAGCCTTCAGTCAAATAAGTGCTTGAAAGATGTTTGTGACCCGTCTAAGGAGCTGGAGGCCATGACAAGGAAGCTGCTTTGGTGGATGATGGGTTCAGATCTGACAAAAAAGAAATCGGAGTAATGAAAATTATAGTTCAAGAGAATGTCTTTGAATGAGGAGGAAAGGAAAACTAAATAAAACCCCAATGACTGTAGGAGCTGTAGATAAGATTATATATATATTAGAATTAGATAGGTCCTTAGAGGAAAATAAAAATATCTCAGTGTAAAAAAAACCCAGCTACAATAGTAAAGTGGATAGGCTTGCAAGTGCAAGATCTTTTTATATGCAATTTTGGAAAAACCGAGCTATGCACATACTATTGGTTGCATTTTTGTTGTAGAAGGCTTTTTCATAATTTTTTTGATTTTAGGATTAATAAACACTATCCAAGTCAAGCATAAAATGAGCAGCACCTCATTCAGCACATTCACTGGACTTTCCAGTGTATTTATTATTTTCTGCTGGGAGCATGGTTGTAGCAATGATTAGAAAACAATATGGCAGGAAACTCCTGATGTTAAACATTTTAGTTATGTATCACAGATTGTCTCAAATTCTCTGAGTTTTTTAGATTTAAATCTTTTCAAAGTTTTCCTGGCACATTTTCTGCCAAATATGTGCAAGAAAGACAGAAGATTCGTGGAGGACTCTAGCCTTCTGTTATTGTTTAAACACTGATGCTTAAGGTTTAAATTTTCAGGGAACAAATCATTCTACATCAAAACTAAGGTGTTGCATGTTTATTTACAGACCAAGCTCCAGTAGTAATGTGTATTTGTCATGGAAACTGACTTGAATTTAATCCTAAACCCTGTTTTGCACCAGGAAAATGTGAGTTTCATTTTACTGGTCTCTGTTTTCAATTATAATTTGACAAAAGAAATAACCGCATTACCTATTTGATTTGCCAGAACTTTATCCCAGCACCACCTGTTGAGCCCTCGGCACTCGAATCCTGACATATAGCAGAGAACAAAATTATGCAGTTGGCATACTAGCCAGCAAGGATGCCAACAAAAGCATAATATAGCCTTTGTACTCAAAGTAAAACAAAATATATATTAAGCTACCAACTGCAAAGGTTTAAGCAAGTCACGTTTAATTATACATGAACATATCTTTCCAACAAATAACTCTGTAGAAAAATGGTATGGAAGTTAGAAAAGACCCTTCTTGTATGGTCTGCTTTGGTAAATACTGCAAGCTTAAAATAAATAGTTTCACAATACCATAGTAGATTTACATTAGAGTTGGCAAGAAGATAGCCAGCCGGTTTATACAAATATACGGGTTCAACACGATCAGCTTCCCAGTTTAAACACAATGCCCCATGCTCACTTCTGGTGGGGAACGCAGCTAGCGCCGCACTGGTCCCAGCACTAGTCCGGATCAAAACCTCTCTTCTGCAAGTAACCGGGACCACCGTGGTAGGGATCAACTGTGTCTCTGAGATGTATTTCTCAAAGCAGCGTTTTGCCAGGAAAGTAATCACAACTGCTTTCCTGCCTCTTCTGATCTGAGATCTGCACAGAAGATGGGACAGAAGTTGAAGGGAGATGGGGCAGGTCAGTAGACGGAGGCAAAACCCTGGTCCCCAGTTCTGCAGAGGTCAGATGAGGTCTACACAGGGGCTGTGAGCTCACAGGGGATTTGCACACTGGGAAAGGCTACCGGTGGTTCTAGCAGTGATGGCGGAGCTTCCAGAGTTGGTCCAAAAATATGAGTTAAACCACAGCACACTTCTTAAGGGACTGTTTTAAAATACTGGTGGCAGTGACAATTTACAGATCTTTATCACCTCCCTAGTAAGACTACGAAAGAACAAAATCTGGAAACTCGATTATAGCATTGCTAATTCAAAGACTGTTGGCCAGAGAAATGACATTAGATATAAAATGAGGATTGTGTTCCAAGGTAAGGATGAAAGAAGGAATGAGATCTTACTCCTACTCTCCCAGAAGTCACCACAGTTGCCCTCAGACAAGATCCAAGGAGGAGGACAGAGCGAGGCAGAAGGGAAAATCAGTTTGGGAAGTATAAAGAGAGGTTAATTGCCAGTGTCACAAAAATTCTGTTGCATTTGTACAGGGCTGAGCACACAGGCTCTGACACTGGCTAAGGGTTTTGTCAATATTTTCATATGAAGTATAATATAAGATCATTAAAACTTTGAATGAGGAACCAAAATACTACAGGTTAAATGAAACATCTAGAAAACCTTTTAGAGACTAAGAAGTACAACTTTAAAACAGCTTGGGGAAAAAAAAAACAAACCAAACAACTTGTTTTGTAAACAAGGAAACAAACCAGCTATAAGTCACAAGATTCAAAACAAAAAGATTTTACTTACAGTGCTAACTTTTGCAGTCTAAAGTACTTAACTAGTTATTACCACTGTAGGCTCCTACAAGCCTAAATGGAGGAAGTACTTCTTGGCACCTGTTAGCTATCGCTAGATACAAAGCTCTTGTGTACGATTCCTGAGCAGTATATATGCAATCTAGAAAGTTTAGTGAGTGAGGAAGTGGAACATTTCAAACTGCATGCAGAAAAATGCAAAACAATTTTGCATATGGTTTGTTTGCTTACCCATGCATTGCAGCAAGCAGCATCCAGCTGCAGCTGCGGAATCTCTGTCTTTGGAGGGTTCCACTTGATCGGATGTAGTCATGACCAGCCCGATGCAATGAGACCTGCTTTGAGAAGGGGGCTGGATTAGATGACCTCCAGGGGTCCCTTCCAGCCTATAATGTCTAAAACTGACCTAAAGAAACTGGAAATATTTTCCTTACAGTTGTTATTAAATTAGATTTTACTGAAATGCATTTTTTGGTCTGATTTGTTTAAAGGTTGAAATAATGTAATTACTATTTATAATTGCTTATAATTACATTTTCATTATATATGTAAATGTACTTTTATTATTTATTTACTTTTTAAAGGAGTGATTAAATAGAAGTAAAATCTGTAAATGGTCCAGTAAGCATACCGGGTGCCTGTGGTATAATCCCAATAAGAGCACTTGCCTAAAACTCGAAAATGGTGGCTTGAAACATGCCCAATATCCTTAATTTTTCTGTGCTGAAAATGCAACGTGACAATAGTTAATGAGAAAAACTTTCCTTCAAAGTTGTAATAGCAACTGTAAAACACTTACTAAGAGATAGACCACATCTAGGAAAGCCACATCTAGTTGATCTCTCCTTCTCAATTCCAAATATCCTTTGTGGTAACCACATTTCATTCAGGAGAACACTAGAGGAAGCACACATGTGGCAGAGAGTTTGGCATCATCCACTTCTAGATTTCGCAGACGTCTAACAGCCAAGAAAATGTCCCAGCATTTTAATTTCTTTCAGATAGCTGATCCCATGTAATCTTTACTCTTGATGAAGACTTCAGATGAAACATTTGGATGGTGTTTGAATAGGGCATTAAAAAATTCTCCTGTAATAGAATCCATCATCTCCCAATTTCTCCCTCCTTCAAAATAACTACAAATTCTTAAACTGCAATGTGGAGCTTTGAGTTTTAAAATCTTAACTAGCAAAGAGAACTCGCTCCAGAAACGCACTGCGTTGTTCACTGCCTTCCACAATATCTCCAATCAGACCTGATATTTTTGCTGCCTTTCAAATAGCCTTGCAAAGACACTGAGAATACTGAAATACTTTCTTGCCAACCTGACACGCAGGGAAGCTGCAGGTGGATTGATCAGCAGTCTGAGAGCTCTACAAGTGGCTTTTTCACCCTTGACTGTGCTTTCAGGAATTTAATGAACCCACCCGGAATATTTGAAGCTAGTATTTCAGCTTGAAATTGAACTTTTTTTTTTGCATTTAAAACAGCCATGAAAATTGTGAAGATTTACAGGTAGATTACAGTGAGCTGTACAAAAAGCAGCACCTTTTCAGGCAGTCTTTGAAGTCTGCCCTGAGGAATCCAGACACCTCAGATACCACTGAGCTTCATTGACATTCAACAGACAATTGCTATTAGTCCCTTTTATCATCAAATGAAGTGGGATTCACTACTGAATTTAATTCAGTTTATATCTGGACAATTTGGGAAGAATTAATTATTCTGGAGTTAAATGTCAATGGTTCTTACATTGGTTTAATGTTTTGTGTCTGCAGCACTGCTCCCAGCAAGTGCCCCCGGTTTGCATCGTATTTCTCTTATTGTTTCAGTACTCTGATAGCACACACACATCCTTTAGCAGAAACTAGTGACCCTGGGGATCCTTTCACTTTAAGCTTGAGTTTACCTGTCACTGAAGGTGACTGAGGTCAGTTGGCTTAAAATGACTGATCTATAACGCACACTTCCTGAAGGGATAAATTAAATCCAAAGAGAGAGTCTCATAAATTCCCCGGGAGATCTTAGTATCATAAAAAGAGACTTGACACTACTCCAAAGTTTAGCCTCTGCCTTGACAAAGAGAAATCAAAATCAGCTTTGGTGCAGATCCTCCACAGTAGATACTTCTCAAAGAGCTACGGAGCAGTCTGTGCCTTCCTCGCCTTGTGGCAGCTTGTCATGGATCCCTCTGCCAGCTTTCACCGACGGCGAGATACCGCAGCTGACTAGAAGTGGGAGAGAAAAAGAACAACGTGTGTTTTCATACTTCCTCATCTGCTTCTCTGTATCTCCTCCTTTGCATCATTATTGCAGAAGATGCTTCTCTAGAACTGAGCTCAGGGTGATTGATGCAGGGCACAGACAAGTGTTTCTGTTGAAAAATCCTACCATATTGAATAGAATTCTACAGACACAACTGTAGGAGCTTAAAATATTTGTGGAGTTAATCTTGCTATAATTTTTTTGAACCACCTATTAGAGATCTACATCAAGAATAATATTTGCTGTTGTATTCTACAGAGTTCTTGCTGGAACTTGTCCTGTTCTGCTTCCTGCCCGTCATCATCACACCACTCCTCTTGCAACCCTAGCCTTTCACTGTTCTGGAAACTGGTTGAGATTTACCCAGTACTGCTTCCCAGCAAAAAGCCATTTCCTGTCTCGAATGACCAAACTATTGCATTGAGAAGAGAAGGAATTGAATTTCACTGTCACCTTCTGAGCTAGCAAGATGATTCATCAGTTTATGTACTGAAGGCTGCCGGTGAAGAGCGTGCTTCGGTACGGGGCACTAAAGCGGGCGATGATTTAATTTGGCATCACCTAATACTGACTGTTTACATTGGCACTTCCCTGTTTCGGAAGCTCTACAGACTAGGCAACTTAAGAAACCAGCAGGCAATTATTACCATCAATTGTCTTCAAACAGTTGTCTTGATTCATGATTGTCTTAAAATACATAAACACATTTTACCGCAATGATTTTGCCCATTTCAAGGGATACCCAATACACAAGAGACTTCTTTTCCCCTTCATATGGCAGCAAAACCAAAACCACTATGGCTCTTGCCAAACTTGTTGAAAGTTTACATGGATTTGGCTGGACAAATGTGGTGGAAAATCATAACCAATGTTTTGGGTACTGGCCCACACACCTCCTTACATCTCAACAATGCCTCTTCCAGCTTTTAATGCAGATTTCTAAATTAAGATTGTTTTTATTTGGATTATAATATTAAAAAAACCCCAGACCATATGAAATAGAACATCATTTTGGCTCTGTAAATTAGTTCTTCCTGATGTTTTTCTTCCTAATTGGAAACAGTATCTAGTGATTTCTGCTCTGCTTTTCTTGGATCCTGCTGTTTTAGGGTTATCTATTGCCTGTAACAACAATTTCTGCCCACATGCTATTGAAATAGATCATCTTGTGATGGAGCTAAGGATGACATAATGCTATACTGAAGGTATCTGGTACAGCGGCAAAAAAACATGGGGCTTTTCCTGTCTCACTACCAACTTCATTAAATTTCTGTGTGGTTGAGTGAAATCAATAGGGTATTCTGGACTTTTTAATGGACTATGATATATGCTATTGGCAAGAATTGTACAGCAATGGAGAGGTTTCTATTTCCCCTTAAGTTTCAGTGTTATACAGAAGTGAAAATAACCTGTTTAAAAAAACACACCCTAAAACATTGATTTGAAAGATGATATTATTTTGCATTTCTATATAAAAAACCCCAACATTTCAGATCTTTTCAATGTTCTCGGAAACAATCACAACAGAAATGTTTTGCCAGAAAGAAAGCATGCAGATAGCAAGCTAAGAGAGCTGCTTGGCTGGTTTTGGCACTCCTCGTATTTAAATCTGGGCTTCCAGGACTGTTGATACGCACAGGACTCCAAACAGGAGCTCTAAGCAGCGATCAATAGTTACTCCCACAGCAGGTCATCAGGCACATAACTTACTGACGTGGAAGGCTCCGTGCTTTTGACCTCTCTCCTACCTCAACAAATAAATCTGAGGCTGGGGCAGGCATATCTCTGCTCTCAGGCTGGGGGGGCTTCTGGAAATTTCTCCTTTAAGTAGAGATCCTAGAGGAAAGAATGAATCCATCCGAGCTGCTTCGGTGCCGCCTTTGCGGACGCAGCGCCAGCACGTCCCTGGCAGCTGGTCCCACCAGCCTGCACTCACAAGGGACTTGGGCTCCCCTCTGCTTCCTGCGTTAAACGCTTGGTGGGTAAAACCTGACAGGAAAGTTAACCAGCTGTCATTAGAACTGTCCTCTGCTGGGGAAATTTGCCCTCCTGAAAACCCTTCTGACAATCTTTTTGGGGGCCAGCAGACTCTGCGACTCAGTAGCAAAAAGGCAAAACGGTTCTAGGGAGCTTCACCTACAGAAGGAGAGCTCAAACCTCTCCAGCCTCGGCTTTGCCGCGGCGGGCAGCAGGGGACGGCCGCGGGGAGCTGACGCGCGTCCCCTCAGCCCCCGGCCCGCCCGCGCCGCGCCCCCGCGCCCAGCAGAGGGCGCTGGCGGCCCGGCCCTCTGTGCGCACGGCACTACCGGCGGGGAGAGGGCCGTGTGCTGCGGGTGTGAGGAGAGGCGGTGGCTGGCGGGGCGGCCGCGGGAGAAGGGACGGTACGTGCGCTGAGGGGGTGGTGGTCGGAACAGTCAGAGGAGTAATTATTTTTTGCTGCCTTTCCTCTCACTTATTTTTCCCTTCCAGGTGAGAACTTTCATTCTTGTCCAACTCCAGGGACATGGGCAGACGGCATAAATGACTTTTATTTGCTGCTGGGTTTTTATTTTGAGAAGGAGGAACTGAAGAGAGCGGGCCAGTCTCCTCGGTTCACCAGCCCCAGCCTGTCCCGGGTGCTTATTGCCACCAGCCCTCCCGGCAGCACCGCGATGCCTGGGCCCTGCCCCACAGGTTCCCCACAGCATCCCACTGACTGCCCTGACGTCCGCCTCTGCCCCTCCAGGAGCCTGGTGTACAAGGGGCATAGGTTATACATCTCCTTCCCATGTCACATCTAGAGCTTGGAACCTACTGCAGATATTTGTAACACCTCTTCCTTAAATATCTGAAACTGCGGAGAGAAAAATAAATCTGGTTTATTGCCTGGTGCTTCTTCTTCTACGGATGTGTTTTTTATTGTGCTTCTCCAGCGTCGCTCTGAACTTAGTTTCATAAATACCTACATACAAAAAACCCAGAGAAACCTCTGGGTACGTTTATATTATTTCTCTATTCTTTGTTTTCTTAATATGTAATAAATGGAATCAACCACTTAGGTTTACATTTCTATGCTTAAAAAAATAATGAAATATGACAGTTTATGGCTTTTCTCCTCTGGATGGCAGTAACTCCTGCTTAAACGTTCATGACCCGTGACTGCAATATCCCACAGCAAGGGATTTCCTTTTCTTCGTCAGTGTGCTATCCAAAAGAAACATTTAATTGCATTCGTTCCATGTTTTTTCAAATCTAAATGTGAAAGCTAAGTAAACTTTCAAATAAGGAATCTGTTTAATGTAAAAATGTAATTGAATGAGTTCTATGTATGAAAACAGATCAGGAATCAGAAGAAAGGAATTAATGCTGGGTATTTCTATCTATTTGTATCTGATTACATGATTCATAAAAATTAATGAATATTGCTGAGAAAATCAAATTCTTTGACATTAAACAATGAAGTAATACAAAAGATACGGAAACATCCTAACCTGAGAGTGTAGCAGAATGTCTGCCCCTTTAAAGTGTTCTCATTGTAACAAAGCACATCTGGATTTCTTAACTGTTCGCTACAATGTGAAATTTTTAAACATAAAATACATCCAAGTAAAGGTGATTTCCAAACACCCACTGTGCAGCCGCGGAGGTTAGTTTAAACAAGAGGTATGAGAGGGAATTAAGCCCTTCACCCTACACATCTGACCAAATAACATTTTTGCAGTAACAAAGCTACATTTACATGTAGGTTTCGGGTCTTCTCACCAGCCAGGACTGGCTCTATTGCCTTATTTTACTGCTGGCAAAAATGATGCCGTTCAGAGCAAGACTTTCCAGATGTGAGTGCCTATATTTATACAACTGAATCTGCACTTTGGGAATGACCTAAGTCCCCTGATACCTTCTTGCTGACGCTGGCTGGCTGAGGTCTGTCCTTCAGACCTGGAGCAGCCAGCCTCATTTCTGGGGTGCTGTGAGGGGAGTGCTTCCCAACCGCTGGCTCTGTTTCCTGACAGACATTATTCTACCAGGGAGAAAGGAACTGGTGTGCATTCAGTTCTTGGTCCATGGGCTGAGATGGCCAGAGGAGGTCTAAGAGTGACTTTTGAGGAGTGGGGGTTTTTTCTACCAAGAGCCTAATGTTACCAGCTGCTTTGAAAACCTTACAGAGAAAAAAAAATATTACCTCCTAGAACAGAGAAAAACATTTCTGCCTACATATTTTTTCAGTGGAAAAAAACAAATTTAGCAAATTTGTATTAATTTCTCCAGAACCAAGACAGTATTTACATTTCCCCCCCCAAATTGCTAGTGCTCAGAAGTCACTTATACTGCTCTATTCTCCAACTGTTGTCCAGATCTTCGGTAACACAGCAAGGTTCTGCCCATTCACCTATCATTACTACATCTGAATGAGGGAAGTTTTGTGGCAAGCAAGCCAATCCTATAGAGGCTCCTGCCTCAACACTGGAAGTCCTCTGCGGTGATAGTAACATCAGTGCAGCACTGGAAACAGTGTGTTTTGGGAAGACATTGTCTCCCATTGTTTCTTTGACAGACAGGGGAGCAAACTTTGTTGCTGTTGTCTTGGAAAAAAGAGCGGCACCTAATTGTTGACATGAATCCAGCTCCACAGTGCAGAGGGAAACAGAGAATCGCTGGCGTACCATCTTCACCTCCCCTGCTTTATTGTCCAGGTAATTTTCTTGAGGAGCATAGCAAAGGTGCCCAAGAATCTGTAAAGACTGAAGACATCACTGGGTGATAAACTGCAAATTACTCCAAGCTGTTTTCCAGGCCTCTTATTATTGAATGTCAGGAAACCTCAAAAATAATAATGTGGATGCAGCTAAGAAGGGGATGCTACAGCTTGCCACAGAACTGAGGCTTTCAAAAGACAAATAAAAGTAAATAAATCACTTGCTACACTGGTTTTACTGCAGGTCCATACCTTTGAGATTCCCTGATTTGCCTGAAAAATTTTCTTTGAAGACTTCATTAAGTTGTGGCCCTGGCACCAATTTGTCAGGAAAAGATAAAGCACTTTGAGAGGCTGTCCCAGAGGGTTCCTCCAGAATGCGGGAGGAAGGTTTCTGCCATATAACACTGGGCTACCAAATGCCTCAGCTCTCTCAAGCTGCCCCGTGAGCAGTTTGAGCAGCATTCTGCATGGTCTCTTTCTGAAAAAAAGATGCAATTCATAAACGTCCCCTTTCCCTTAGCTCCAGTCAATATCTGTACCCATTTCCTAGGTGGTGATGTGTAGACGTGGCATAGTAGAAATACAGACAGAACATGGGCGCTGATGCATGTATTTTAAAAACTCTATTCTTAATTTCCCTAATATACTAAAATGAAGGCTGGTGCAAAACAGAGATGCTTTCCTGTGTGGTGCAGGGTGCCCCTGTGACAGCCGAGGGCAGGAGAAGAGAAGACATGCAGAACATTTCAGGCTGAGGTCCAAAACAGAGATTTCAAGTTTATTGTGAGGACAGAAGAGCGCTGTGCACTTGAATTTCTAGCTGTTGGCACTATAACTATACCCAGTTAGTCAGAAGGTTAGGTTATAGCTAGAGCTCAGTTTGAAAGGAAATTTCAAACAAATTAACAATTCCTCTGTATTGCAAGCTTCTAAACGAAGAGAAACTCTCTGAAAGATTGGTTTATTTTTGAATCCTGAATCATTCTTTAAGTTATGGTTGGAGAATGTGGTAGTTTTGGATTCTAATTTAGAAGCACAGGTATGGGATTTGTGCTAGCGTTCCTAATGTCTGAAGTTACTGGCAATAGTTTGTCAAGAAAAAAACACTCTCTCTGGACTTATTTTAAAATAAAGAAAAATAATTTTAAAATCTACTGGGGACAGCAGCCCTGTCTCTCAGACTAGAGATGTTTTGCAGACCTAGGAGCTCCAATGCAACTGCAAGACAACCTGCGCTGTGTGCAGGAAAGGTGAAGTTTCTCGGAAATGCCTCCTTCTATTTCCCCAAACTAATTAGCAAGAGCAGCCTTCCAGGGCCTTAACTTGCTTTCTCATGCAATTGCAGCGGTAGGAGTGCAGCCTGACAGCACAGCCCTCTTGAGGACAGGACTGCCCTTTGGGTGTTGGGATAAGAGTAGGATCCCTTCTAGAACATGCTTTCTCGTAAGTAAGCACGAAGTTCTCTGCAATGTTATATAAATGGACTGTACAAAAAAAAAAAAAAATCATAGCTACCGGTACTTTCAGCATGGTTTCACCCGAGCAAGGTCTTGTTGGCTTGTCTTCATGTGTAGCATCAACACTGATTCTACCTGCAGGAAATCAAAGGAAAAAAAGTTTCTCTGTGTGGGATATACACTTTTTTTAAAAAAAGAACTATTGTATAAAAAGCCCTATGCTTCCTGGGTTGCTGGAGATTCCCGAGGCAGGCTTGTCGTTGTTGATAATACATTAAGCACAACACATCAGCATGCCACAGAGATTTCTCAGGATCGCCTGTGCCCTTTGTACAGCAGTAAGCAAGGATGACTGAGGTATAAAAGGGCATACTGTGGCGAAGCATTTTGTGAGTGAGGACTGCAAGGGCAGAGAAGACATATAAAACTAATGCTTTTTACAAGCTATGAAGAAGTTTGCAAGAAAAGAAGCACAGAGGGGAAAGCAATCAAAGGCAAGTACAGAGAAGAGGCACATATCCAAAAAGCCACCTGTACAGCAGGGCTGGCTACTGAGAAAAACCTGGGCATGTGATGGCACGACTGGCTGCAGAGATGAGGTTAGTTTGACATCCATGGGCCGACATTGCTGTATCTGAAGTATTTATTGCAGAACAATCTGAGCAATATCTTGAATCCTAAAACTCAGTTTTACACAATTAAGCCGCAGGAGTTCAATGGTCAGGGTCTGTAAGTGAAAAGAAAGGACAGAGTCAATTTGCAGGAATGATTGAATCAGAGAACGGTTTGGGTTGGAAAGGACCTTAGAGACCGTTGAGTTCCAACCCCCCTGCCATGGGCAGGGACACCTCCCACTAGCCCAGGTTGCCCAAAGCCTCATCCAGCCTGGCCTTGAACACCTCCAGGGATGGGGCATCCGCAGCTTCTCTGGGCAACCTGGGCCAGTGTCTCACCACCCGCACAGGAAAAAACTTCCTCCTAATATCTAATCTAAATCTACCCTCTTTCAGCTTAACACTGTTACCCCTTGTCCTGTCACTGCACCCCCTGATCACAGTCCCTCCCCATCTCTCCTGTAGCCCCCTTAAGGTACTGGAAAGCTGTAATAAGGTCGCACTGTAGCCTTCTCTTCTCCAGGCTGAACAACCCCAACTCTCTCAGCCTGTCCTCACAGGGGAGGTGCTCCAGCCCTCTGATCATCTTCATGGCCCTCCTGTGGACTCGCTCCAACAGGTCCATGTCCTTCTTGTGCTGAGGGATCCAGAGCTGGATGCAGTATTCCAGGCGGGGTCTCACGAGAGCAGAGTTGTCAGGGATCGGACCCCTACCCATCCCCTCCTAGATGATCCATGTTTATGTCTCAAACAATGGGCAAACACTTTCTAAGGAAGATACTCCACCAGGAGTTCTTGGGCAGAGCACTCAGACAAAACATTCCTAAAGAAGAGATCCACCATGTCGAGGAACATTAGCAAGTTGTTAATGTCTTGAGTGAGGGGCACATCTGTCAGGTGGGGCATGGGTGCTGAGGGCTGGAGTCCTCGGTGGGGAACCAGCTGCCCCTCCCCACGAAGCTAACCTGGATGCAGGGCTGTTGCGCCCCTCAAAAGTCAACCCTGAAGGTGACCTGGATGCTGCCCCCCCCCCCCAGGAGTGGTCCAGGACTGGACCGAACTGTATGAAAGGTGAGCCTGAACTGTACTCCCCGCCGACCCATCACCACCCAGTTGACCCATCACCATCCAGTTGACCCATCACCACCCCACACACGGAGTTTCTGCCCGAAACAAAGACTTCTGCCTGAAGAGAAGACACATGCTGGAACGAGGGATTGGTGATGGTCTCTGTGTCTCTGTTTGTGTGTCTCTGTCTCTTTAACTCTGTCTTTCTGCCCCTTTTTCTTACTTTTCAGCTCTTTTGTAGTGTGTCTTCTGTCTAATTTTAGCTCCAAATAATGATTGAGCGTTATCAGGTGCTTGCTTAATGGAGAAGTGAAGTTTGGTGATAATTGTTAAGTGAGATTTGGTGCTTGCCTCAGAGAAGTTGATTCATGATGTTTTTGCAGTTGCTGAGGTAAGTAAAACTATGTTGTATTATTTCCTCGAGTCATTGACTCCACCTAGCTGGTGCTCCTTTTTGGGGAATCACAAAAAACCTCTCTCGACTGTCCACTGGAGTCGGGCGAGACAGGAGTAGGGGGGTAGAATCCCCTCTCTCGACATGCTGGTCATATGGAAGCATAGGTCCTGTGATAGCTATATTTAAACTGATCTGTAAACTGGTTTCTTTGTAAATCAGCAGTATACAACACTTTCCCCTGCTGCTAGCCTCCCCAGTTGTACTGTATGTACCTGCATTTTCTACCGGATTTGATTTCCTCTGCTCTGTCCCCTGCTGCACTCTATGGACCTTGTCAAGTTTTCAGAGGATCTTCACAGATACAAAATGGTCCCTGATATAATTGAGTTGTAGTGCTACTTTTTGATGAAACTGTTTGTAAGCTCAAATATGCTCGTTGCAGCCAGCTTTTCACAGCTGAGACGGATGTACTTGATAAAATGGAAACCCCCATGAAAATCAGGCCTTTTCATACTCTCCTTTGCTTCACAGGACACGGAAAAACTGGAAAAGCATTGAGATGATAATAGACTTTTGCAATGCCTATAATTATTCTGTTAGCAGCATACTGGCTGTTCAGTAAACCAAAGACTGAGGATACAAACCTTTGCATGGGCAAGTATGCCCAGATTCTTTGAATCTGTAAAGTTTGCACTAGCAATTACCAAAATCTATTAAACCCATTCCTGATGATTTTGGAAGGCTGACCAGAATGCCTTTATGCAACTTGTTCCATGCAGCAAAGCTTCATGCATTCAGGGGAAATCAACACATCCTCTCCTCCTTTTCACATCTTTTACGTTTTTGCAATACATCTTCAATACAGCAGTGTACCCTCAGTGATCCCTCCTCCTCTGAGATGGGTGTTTTGAATTGCGCTCAGATGACCCAACATCTTGTGAAGCCATTTCAAGGGCCAAAAATTGCCAAGGTGTGTAGTACTTGGCTAAGGAGAGCACTACGCCTTCAGTAATCAATCAATTTAAGGCTGTAGAGGCTGCTATGGCAATCCAATGTCATCCATCAAATCCCTTCTAAAAGGTATCTGCGAGCTAATCTGCATTTTACAAAGCAGCTGCAAAAAGGACTAGTGATGCTAAATCACTGATCAGCAAGCCATTAGTGTATCTAGCGCACATTTTTTTCTTAGATTTTTTCCAAGATTAAAGGTTTTCTTTTGGTCATCTTTTTTTTTGGCAATACAGATCAAAGAATGTAATTTTTGTGTGAGTTAAATGCTCCCTTTTAATTAGTGGAATTTGTTTACTGCATAAGGAATTCAGGCTCATGACATGATTTGCTTAATAATAACTAACACAGGAGCTTTTGTAAAAAGTAAAGGTTTGTCTTTGAATTCATATCTTTAGCACTAATCAAAACTATCTGGCACCTAAACAATAAAATAATAATAATAATACTCATCATCCCAGAGTGTGGCACCCTACTGAAGCCTTGGATCTGTCATACCATTTGGGAAGAGACAATTGCAGCTGAATGTTATGCCCAAGACTTGTCCCCACATCACTTCTGATAGCGTTTCCCTCTGCTGTTGCCCACAGAACGACACGGTTCATTGCAGATAGCACCTGAAAGGCCTTCCGGGGAGTGCACGTCTGCACACGGAAAACAAAGCAGCTCAAAGCACATCACCAGAACAGATATGGAGGGAAAAACTCTTTCTGACCCAGCATTTCCTTCACTGCATCTGTTTGTCACTGTGTGATGGGCATGAATAGCAGGAGGTGACAGAGCATTGCTTTCAAGCTTCAAAACTGAGCTCTGCAGAGGCTGCTTCCAACAGGTGAGTGAAATGAAGAAAGAATGGGGCTCTTTTCGTATTGATAAATCCAGCCGAATCGTGAGCATTATCAAAAGTGTGTGAGGCTCCGATAAGAGTTTTATCAAGCATGTATTACACTGACGGGCTGCTACACTGGCCCTCTAATCAGCTAGTTTTGGTAGCAGCAATACGTAGAGAATAAGTTCACATCTGTTGGGGAAGCACTTCACTGTCAGTGGAGATCCTGTTACGATAATTCATGCTTGAGAGCAGGTGTAAAGGACAACCAGGCTCCAGGTTTAAATATAGAAAAGAGAAAAAGGCCCATGAACGTAGTTTCTTTTGTTACAATGAGACTGAGTTTGCAATTTCTTGGGTTGAACCGGGACACACTAAGAAGACCTAAGAATACTGAGAGACTTCAAGCATTCAGTTTTTCATCACTGGCAATATTAAAATCCCTGGTAAGATTATTCTTTGTCTTGTACTCGTATAAAAAAGGGACTAATTCCACTTAGGAAATGTAATAGCTTGATTTAAAGGGAATTATTTCTGACCATTGAAAGCAGTGAGAGAATGAGGCTTGCACTGAAAATAAAAGCCAGCCTAGATCTGCTCTCCCTGTAGAACTGTAACATACACTGCAATCCATATCTGTACACCTCCTCTGAAATAAATGTGACGGTTTTTCCTGAAGCTGTTCTGGGATAATTGTATCTTTGTCCATTATAAATTCACATATATTTTTATAAGCATAGCAAGGGTCCCATTGGCGCCATTAGAAATAATCCTTTAAGAGATTTCCAAAGATAAGTCTTGCTTAACTTCAACAGGGAGTTAACTAAACACTCTACAGAAATTTTATTTTTCCTCATAAGCAACAATAGATCCCTGTAAATGTAAAGTAAGTCATACATAATCAAATATGCTGGCATAAAAGTAGTCATGCTCTCACTCCTATAAAAAGTAAATAAATGGTGCCAATAAAGACATGCCAACATGTAAGAATAAACTTTTTGTTTTAAAGCATATAGGGGGCTTTCACAAGTCTGCACAAATACTGCACCCTAACTTCTTAAGGACTTACTCAGAGAATGTAATGGCTAATGTGTTTACACTTATCTGCCAAACAAATGAGTATTTTTTCACCTAGAACGTGTTAAAACATCTCATCGCACTAGAAAGCTGTCATGTGGGATTTATATGCCAGCTGTTACAGTGGAAGTGCCACAGGAATTAACATATAGGAAAATCTCAGGAGCCCATCTAAAGTGGTATCCTCTCTCTCAAACAGCCGCAAACATTTCAAAAAGGAGGCAGGCAGTAATCAGGATATGGCCTTAAAATGAGCAAAAATACCTGGATCCATACACAATCTCTCCCAGAGAGCACTGGAGTCTAGAGTTTCAGTACAATCCTCTTTGTGTCCCAACGCTAAGAACAGTGAAGTCATGCACAGAGGACATCTCCTCCTTGCTTACATGCTCATGCACAAAAATTTTTCTATGCTTTACTGTAAGCATACTTTGCAGTGAGCGTATTTTACAAGGTAACTAGAGGCTCGCACATCCCTCCATTCCAGTACAGTGAACTTGCATGGGATACTACCTAGTCATTCCAAGTCACCAAAATGTTTGTCTGCTTACCGCTGGGCTTGTTCTAGGACATCACTGACTGCTGTAGGAAGGAAGTCTTGCCCTTTTTCTGGACACTGGCAAAGCTGGCTGGAGCAATGTGTCTGTGAGACAAGAAAGACCAACACCATGAGTTCCAAATGAGGGTACAGGATTTCTGCACCTTAAATTTAACAGAACAAATGCAAGTTTAAGCTGTCTCTCTTACAGTTAGACTCTTATATGATAGGTTCTTCCATGGTGTCTGTTTATACCGAGTCTAAATGCAGAGTATCAGGATTTAATTCTGGAATGGGCTGACACTTCCCATGCAATAAAAATTACTTCCATCAGTCAAAGCATCAGAAAAAGTGTGTATACCATGTAACGCCTAAATTAATTTGCCAAATCAAGTGAAGGATGATTATTAATAGAAAAAGGTGGATGGTAGAGAGAACTCTCTCTTTGGCAGAGAGTTCATTAACTTACAAGTTAAGCAACAGTTGTTTCAGATAATCAAACAAACTTCATGGCTGATTCCTCCAGTTTTTGACCATCTGCATCACTCTGGAATATTCACATAAAAATGACATATTTGAAAAGTTGTGGGTTTTTTTTAACAGAAACATTTAATTCTTATTCACAGTTTGCTGTGAACAAAAACTTCAACACTTCTAAGAAAATATAAAAGAAAGTGGTGAGCACATAGGATTCTTGCTACATAAGGAGCAGAAAAAAAAATATCACAGAACCCTAGAAACCTGGGGAGGGAATAGGAAAATTGGAGGAAAGTGCTGTATCCCAGGGACAGGAACACATGTGACTGTGAGGCACACACACTTATTCCCATAAAGCTCAGAGTGCCTTGCAATGACATCATAAGTAAAGCATGGGCTATACCTTCCTAGCAAAAAATTTAGAAACCTTCACTGAATGTTTTCCTCCTGCAAGACTTTTTTTCAGGTTCCCCAGGCAAAGAGGATGATCTAAGCGAATATATCTCACTACCCCTAACAGAGAGCGTAACATGTTGCTTAGCCTGTAGTGCAGTAAAGGTATCTGGTATCCAACTGATAGGAGGCAACTCATATTTCTCAGATGATAGAACCCCATGGCTCGATTGTGAGATTCCAGATTAAAAGATTTATAGAGCATATAATCATTACAGTACTCTCTTATTTAGATTCCAGGACTTCCTCCATGGCTCCAGTCATAGTATTTCTGTCTCTGGTGTTAATTGATAGTATGTTCGCTGATTGGAGCTGTGAACATTTCTTGTTGCCCTATTTAGCAAAGACAGATCTTAACTATTCAGAAAACAGTAATACATGGTTGCTTGGTAGGGGATATGTTGATTTATTAGTCTGATTTTTGTAGGATGGCTATTTATAATGGTGTCTTATTTTGACACATGGATCTGTGGAAAGACTGGAGCATTTCTTTGCTGCCTGGATATTCTTTGCAGCACTGAAATCTGATAATGTTATATGTTAATACACCTTGTGAGCTTTTCTGAAATAATATAGCCCAGCTGGTTTTGACCTTTTTCAATTTGCAGACCTTTAAATGTTTTCCAGTAAGACTATGAATCCTGTCTGCACTCTGAATTTAAGCTAACAGGTAATAATAGCCTTGGTTTCCTTTGTTACTTTTCAGGGTTGGAAACGGTCCCTTTGCAGTGGTTTCAGGCCAAAAGTTGAAACCCACGTGTAATTTTATGGCTAAAGTCACAACTAGAGTACCCTGGCAGAATTCCACTGATTTCAAAGGAAGAATCCTTTGATAGTAACAGTTAGAATAATGGCTAGTTTATTGTACATTAGCTGAGGAACGTCCCCCTGGTCTTAGTCTTCTTCTGTAGCTTTCATTGTGAATAAGACTGAGGTCCATTTCCATGTAATTATATCTCCTTTGGGAAATACTTCTTTCTTACTACCCGGACTAGAACACATTGAAGAGCCCATGAAGAAGCTTAATTTTTTTTTACATGGGAAATCTCATCAGAAAATTCTTAAAATTGTATTTTATGCTTGGTCTCAGATGTATCCTATATGTCTAATTTTTAAGACGACTCTTCAGTCAGATAGCACCTTAGGCACGACTCTATTATAAGTTATGCAGTTAATAACATAAATTTTGCTTGGCTTCTCCAATCAGGGAGTTCTACTGTGAAAGTCTTGAGCAAGGTATCAATGTCTCTGAATAGAATGACGTTGTTTTACACCAGATGATCACATGCCCAGTTTTTTCAAGACGCTTGAGGTTCCTCATGGGTGCAAAGGAAATAACGTTGCCGTTTCTTCTGAAAAAGAAAAGCTCAAATTGGAAAGTAGATATTAAGAAAAGTAACAATTAGGCCTGAAATGTTAATAACTGGATATCTTTTCTGAAGATAGTTAAAAGTATTTACATTTTAAAAGACAAGAAAATCTCTGAAACATTAGAGAAAAATGGAAAATTGTCTTTCATGCTGTTACTGCCTAGCTCACATTGCGGCTCCATCACGTGACTACGAATAACTAAAGAAAACTATTATTATGCAAACCACTCCAGCACAAAAGGGTATTACATATCTCGTACAAAAGCGGGTTTCTTTAAAAAGCACAGTGCATTCAGTGTTTAGGGTTTGCAGTTGAAATTCATGGCCTTGCTTGCCAATATTATCATGCAGCTGGGTATTATGTTAGTGCTTTACTCTGAGGGGAAAAAAAATCACAATAAAGATATTCAAATGGGTTCGTATTAAACTGTTGTATTCTCTTATGTTGCAAAGTCAGTTTTAATGATTTTTGGCATCTCTTCTCTAGCACAAAGGTCACAATAAACACTAGCCATACAGACTTTGATTGCAAACAGAAAATGTAAAAAATGCACATCTTTTGATTTAAAAGAATTATAACTGGAAAATAGTGCTAGGCATTATTTCAGTGTTGAAAAGTGAGACATTTGATAGGACAGATAAAGTATTTTTCTCTTATTTAACAGCTATGAGACAGAATTCCATCTCTCTGTAGAGAAGGCGGCTTCTGACAGAATTTCTCTTACTGGCGCTGTAAAACAAATGTTTATTATTTTAATTTTAATTCTAATTCATTTGTTATCTTTCCAGAAATTCTCTCCTATTTAAATAAAAGCAAAATCAGGTAACCCAAAACATTCCTGGTGAGTAAAAGATTCATGTAGTCTCAGAAATCTTAAGTTCTTTAGGACATGACTATTCAAACATGAATTTGACCAAGTAAGTTGCATTAGTCTTTCGAGGGCTGGGTGCTCCCTGCTTCTTCTGTATGCAATCTGAGTCATCTGACTATTTTGAACCACTTTACTAAACATCAGTGATCTTCCTAAAATTATTTTAAAGGAATGTTTTGTAGAACACAACAACAGGTCACACAGTACAAGTCAAACAGTTTCAGAGGAACAGCTGAAACTTTTTTTCATTTGCATATGCCACATTCCTTTTTCTGGCTTTTAGATACGTACGTCTCTGGGTGTTTCCAGCCATGTTTTCAAGTCGTTATTTCTGGTTTTCTGTTTGTCCCCGAGTTGCCTGAGCTTTGCCATTGTAAAGGGCTGAAAGATACACATTCTGTGGTGACTTTGTGTACTGAAAAATGAAAGAATGGCACAAAATGAACATTTTTGTAGGAAAATAAAAAGAAAGTCTGTGAAGTGGTTCCTTGGCATGGATGAGTACAGAAGCCAGTCTCAGACACTGAACACACTGTGGCATCCAAACAGTAACATCAGACTAGCCGTGGGTGTACAATAATGTCAGCAATAAAAAAGGAGACCTTTGGAAAGCTGTGTAGCAATGAACATACAATTTGAACATACCTTCATTTCCTTTACATAAATTAAAAGTACAAGAGATGCCACAAAGTACTGTCCCAATCTCACTTGCTTATACATAACTGTTCTTTGTGCTACTTGTTCATTTAATTATAAAGAAACAAATTCCTACCTTTTTTCCAAGTTTTTAGTTAGTATGTCTTGTCAAGTATCAGGCATATTAGGAAAGTAGTAGTGAAAAGAAACTGATCTCAATTGATGTACTTAAATATATACCAGGATCAGCCCTGGACACAGATATTAATATTTGTGTACAATTTTGGTCCTAATTTGTACGTATACCACAGTTTACTACACATGATTAAACATTCTGATTGTCTTAACTGAGGTTCTAGCTTTCAGAAACCAAAGGAAGAAAATCTATGGGGCCAGCAATACAGCTCTGTAGGTAATGTATTTCCCAAAAATACTTTGTGCAGCAACAAGATGCAATGATATAACCCTTTTAAAGAGACATTATTCCCTTTTTATTGAAGGAACGATTTGGTCACAGATGCTTGAAGACATACAAAGTTTAATGCAGATCCTTGCGCTGCACAGTTACTGCACCAACCAACGTACCACCTTGCACTGCTCCGATGACTTCGAAAATTTTTCTCTTTTTGGAAGGCTGACAGTTTTGCTTACTGGCTTTAGTGGAATGTCAAAGTCTATATCAATCCAGAATGGCTCAGAATTCTCCTGGGGAAATACTGGTTTGCTGAGCTCATAGTGCTCTACTTCCACTGTGCTACTCATAGGATTGGAAGAGCAGGAATTTTGTCCGAGAGGGGAACTAGTTGGAAAGCTGTGTTTCCATTCCGAGGGGAATTGTGACACACTGAAATATTTTTTTCTTTTACTGAGGAAAAAAGTCTGAAACTTCACTATTTCTGATAACAAAAGTGTCTCCTAAAAAATGGAGTCAACATGACTGAAAAGCTTCATTTGACTGTTCAAATGATGTGATTCTATGTGAACAGTGAAACTACACAAATTGTGGTGCCCTGGTATTATTTGTACCTACAACAGTCTTGCAAAATTAACTTTCCCTTTGAATTCACATAAACATTACATTATACTGTATTTCTTAAAAAAAAGGAATACCATCAGAAAATCAAACTTTTATCTTTGTCCTAGTGGCACCAGGACAAGCGGCACTACTGACCACTTCGTACAAGAGACACTTGTAGCAGCTCAGAGAAAACATCTACAGGAGCGTAGTTGCCCATCTTCTGCTGAAGGAGATGGAACAGATACAACCTTGTATAAATACTAATTTACTCATGCTTCCATTTAAGTCTGATACGTTTTTTCCACTTAGCAGCCTTTTTGCAGCCTTTTTTTTTTTTTTTAATTCTCATCTTTTCTGGAATAACCAGAAAAACAAAACAAATAAAGAAAATGCACTAAACAAGACATACTAATTGATGGCTGTTATTAATTAGTAATTATACCCCCCACCCCCCCAGCCTCAATTACTAGTGAGTAATTTACTTGCGTGAATTCAATAGAAGCAGAAAAATTTCAAAATACCTTAATCATTATTATTTTAATTGACAGATGAGCTTGTCTGTTGTCATTGCTTCCAAAAACTTACATTCTGTGTTTTGCTTTCAGTCTCCCAGTTGAGTTTCTCTGATTTACCTGGCTGTAGCAGAGGAGAGGATTTATTGCTGTGTTTTCAAGCATTCTTCAGTTCTAAGGACAGGAAGACAGTCAGGCCCTGTGGCAGAGTCTGGACCATTCCAGCTTTCTAAGGAATTAAGTCGCAGAGGCTTAATGGCACTAGGGTCCTGGATATCCCTGGTAAGAAGTGGGTGTCTCATGATACACTGGAAGACTTGCGTTTCTGCCTGATGCAGCCTCATTGTGAGGCCACATACTCCTACTGCTCTCCTTTAAAATGGATCTGCCTCATATTTTTTTTTTTTTTTTTGCCTCAAAATACCATTCAAAAACCTTCTTCAGATCTTCTAGGCCATGTTATTAAAAATTCTTGCATATTCTCTGCTAATTGTAAGGTCTGATGAAATGTGAGGGCCAGTTCTTACAAAACAGTATTTGTATTTACTGTACCACAGCTTAAAATTGACCGTAAGCCTAAAACCAGGGCACATAAGTGAACTGTGCAGTTTTACCTTCAGTTAAACTATGAGCATGGCTTCAGAACCAGGTTTTAAAATGACACTATTTAAAAAATAACAATGTTATGAATCACCACTTCTTACAAGATATTTAGAGGGTCTCTCTTTTCCTGTTTGTAAATCCTTAGACTTTGCATTAAAATTTTTTTTCAGACAGGAAGACAATAACAATTGATTTACATGAACAAAAGAGGATTTTCTGTTTTCAGTCCAGCTTCCTCTGAGATCTCATTGACCTCCAAAGCTCAACTTCTTCCAAGAAAGTTTTCTGTGGTATTAATAGCCTTCAGCGTCAAATAGTAATTGAGTGCTATAGCCATTACCAGTGCTATAACTGAGGCTGTATCAGCATTTCCACATAAACTCTTATTTTCAGAGATTTATAGCTGAGCTACGAAAATATAGTTTTATGCTGAAACTTGGCAAGAAAAGCTCAGTCTGGGAGTGATTTTACTTTTTATTTTGAGAAATCTGCACAACTCTGTGAGTGTTTTGAGACTAAAATTCTGAACAAGGCCCTTGACTTGCTGTCTACGTCCCGTTGGTGCCCTGGAGAAATCCCAGCCTGACTTTCTAAGGGAGCAGATCCACTTATGATAAATTATGGAAAGGCAATGTAAAGGCTGTTTTAAAAATGGTTATTCCCTATGTTAAAGATTCTCAAATTGGATCTAGTCACTGCTTCTCTGGAAGACATTTTAATCACTTGATATTTATAGTATTTTTCAGAAGACTTTAGCCAGCCAGACTAACACATGAGACCAACAAAGTGCTGTGCAGGAACAGAGGGGTCTGAATGTTTCTGTTTGCATCTTCATGCAGAGTAAGTGAGGAGCCTGCTGGCCTGACATCAGCTGGAAATGCTGCTGGATTGGAGGATGAAAACCCTGTATAGAGGACACCCAAGAAAAGCTGAGGTGAGGAGTCTGGGGAAGCTGTGGCCTCCCATGCTTCAGTTCCCTGGCAGCTGGGCCAGGAGGGAGAGGTGAAGGAGAGGAGGAGGCAGATACCTTTCTCTCCAGCATCCTGACATAAAATCTTCACCAAAATTAGAGATGCTTAGATCAAGCCCAGCAGAAGTACTTACATGCTCTGCTTTGCACAAGTCCCTTTGGAAGAGGTTCAGAGGCACCATCTGGAGAGAAAGATGACAGAGAAATGCCATGGAGTTTCCAGTTTCCTTTTGGGTAATTTCTGTAAACAGGATGACTTGGTCCCTAGTCATTGCCGCTGGAGATGGGAATACAAACATGACACAACGTGCAAATGCATTCAAGGCTACAGTCTACAAATGTAATTGCTTCAAAGAAAAATGTACTCAGCTAAGATGATGACCTAGTGCAGTACCTTGGTTCCCATGACTACTCATTCATTCCACAACACAAATTTGAACAAACCAGAGACAGTATCCTGCCCCGAACTCCCCCAAAATTGGTCACCAAAATGAAAAACATGCTGCCAGTCTTTCCTCACAAGTACAGAGCAATTCCTAGTGTCTGTGTCCAGCAGCAGAACCACTGTTTCACTTAGCCAATACAAATAATATCTTTTCTTATCAATCACTTGCCATATGAAGGAAAAGACCAAGACACCCTCTAGACCATCCGCTTGTTTGAGACATGTCAGTGACTACCACAGTTGCTTCTGCAATCTAGAGAGATCACCCTTAATTCTGTTTTGTTTTCAAGCAGAAGTATTTTGGTTCCCAACAACAGCAAGGCAGCATCCTCCCGACAATGAAGCACTGGTAACCATGCAGAATTGACAGTGCTGCATCTGAGTAGGAAATCTTTGGGAGTGCTCCATTTGAATCTAATCCAGAAATCTTTTTTTGGGAGTGGCTCATTATAAGTAGACAAATTCAGTCTAAACTCTGAAACTTCTTTTGAAGGCATAATGGCAGGGGAACCTCACAGACGGGATTAGAAGGAAGGTAATAAGGTAGCTTTGCAGATGTCTAAAGAAGCTCTTTCCAAATATAAGGAACGGCACGGGATAAAGCTTGAAACTGAGCAGCTGAGAATCTAAGAAGTAGATGGAGGATGCTGGCATCAGGGGCTAATCAGTGGAAGAAGTGATTTCTTGATCCTGGGTGAGAGATGATAGGTAGGATGAGGTGAACCACGAATGGCTTTGAAAGTGAAGACAAGCTGCTTATATCTGATAGAAAAGGAGTGTTATACTTGACAAAGTGAAGGGCTAGGAAAGTGATCTCTGCAGTGCTGTGCTGTATAGAATCGTGCCAGCAAAATTTTTCAAAAGCAGAGGAATATATATTACAGTAATCAACAGAGATTGGCGATAATTTACATATATATTAATTCTTGCATAATAATAGCCACAGAGTAAATTCTGTAACTCACTTCAACAAAGACACTTATTTTTAACAATTTTTTTGAAACTTTAACTGAAGCATGTTGCATAGGAAAGTGGGCATTTTGTTTTATATTTCTAATAAGATTGTTTCATGTCAGCGTTTTCACTGCAACACTCTTGTAAAATTGCTAGTTTTACAAAAGAAAAAATTACATACTCAACTAAAAATCCTTTTTATAAACATATTTTTTTTTAATTTTGTCTAAAGCTTTTCATTAAAATACAGCACCTGAGGGTATTCAGTGCTCATATCCAATGTCAATTACATAATGTCTTAGCTGGTGGTCTTAGTTTATTCTTCTCTGGGCTCTAGTTGCAGGAGAGAGGTTGTCCATTACGACTTGGAGACGACTCTGGAAAGTCAGTGTGTTGGATAACACAGACATCAAGTCACTAAACACACCACCTCCTAGACATACAGATTTAGCGGCACTTCTCCATTTTATTTGGAACAGTATTAGGTTATAGAAGTTCTGGTTGTAATACATAAGAAATTATTTTTATTCCCTATTGTATCATATCCTTAATTTCCGCCATGCAGAGACTGACTGATGCATACACATTCTTCCTGGGCAAGATTTTTCCTATTAATAGACAACTTGGCTTCACACGCCGAGATGAACAAACAAGGTTTCGAGTGCCTGCCTAATTTAAGCAGACCATATGTCATAAGCTATAGTATCCTGTTAGTAGAGAATAAAATAAAGCAAGATTGAGAGGAAAAATAGCCTCCTACCATTAGCTGACCTTTCAGACTAAAATCCTCAAAATGTCTATTTAAGTGTGCTCAGAACTATTTACTTGTTTTGCGAATCGAATGAAGTGATGTACATTCTAATGTACTCTTAATGGGGGTGCTGTCTCAGGAGTAGAACTTCTGAGCATTACCACAGCACAAATGATAATGTACCAATCCTGATCCGCCCCCCTTCCTCTCCAGAACTGCCTTCAGTGGTATGGCCAGCTTCACACTTTTCTGCTTTGGCTTTCCAAATTTTAAAAACAGTTGTTTGCTCTTTACTTAGTGTCCTGTGATTGTAAAATGTTGCAAACTTTCCTTTGCTAATGTAAAATACGCTAGTAGTTGAGTGTTATTTTTTTAAAGCAAATTATATTAATTACTATTATTGTTTAACCAGCCTGTCTCTGCTGCATAGTTGAAAGAAATGTGCCCTTTCAGACTCTTTGAGTGGTTATATAATCAGCATTCCTCACAAATATTTGACTCATTAGAGCTAGCAATCACAATTTCCTGGCAACTTGTCCAGTGCTGGGTGCAAACAGAGTCAGAGAACTAGAAAATGTAAAAATCAGCATTTCCATTGACTTCCTCCCACTCATTCCATGCATTTCTACTGTATTTTTTCCTTCTTTGCTTTGTCTTTAAACATCTCTTGAAAAGTAACATTTCATTCTGGTTAGGGAATGGATAAGACCATGGGCAGCTAACAGGCATACATGCTTGCACTTTCTTAGGCTTCTAGAATGTGCCATTCTGTAATTCCTGCATAAGTCCAACTTCCATTTCCCTTACAAACCAAGTAGGCAGTCAGAGGTTTATGCTGGTATGAAAAACAGAAAAGGAAGAAATTTCATAGCTGACATAACTGCTTGTGGCCAAAAGCAGCAGAATAAAATATTTAGTGTCTCAAATGAAAGAGAAAAATCTTTGGAGAGAAAAATTTGTTGGGAATGAGGAGGAATTTTGTGTGTGTATTTTAACCAGTGATCATTTGGATGCCTTATGAATCTGTAATACTGAATGTTGCCTGCAGTCCAGGTATCCAGAAAGCTGCAATTAATCAAGTGTAACAAGTAAAAGCCACACATAGGGGGAAAAAGAAAATCTTTACAATCAATTACTCACATTTGCAAATACTATAGATACTCCTCACCTTTCTTTTCTACTTAATTTAGTTAGCAACATAGAGAAAACAATCCATGGTCCCAGTCTTATAAACCTTTGGTGCTTCATGCCTGTGGGAGATTTCCGTGAGGACCAAGCCCATATCTGTGTGGAATCTAAGAGGAAGAAAAAAACCTGAAACACCTCTTTAACTGCAAATTAGACAGGTCTGTCAGTCTTGCCATGTATCATGGTAGTGCATCACCACCCTACTGCGATTATCCGTGTATTTCTGGCCATTTGGCTGTTTGGCAGCCCAGCAGAAAGGCAGACTCACCCTATGTTCCGAGCAGAGTCGAGGGCCAGAACTCTGACACTTGGCAGGAATATTAATCTGTGGTACGTACGTATGGGTTCATCTACATCTGCACCATGAATCCTGTGTATTTGGACCACACTGACCTTAGTTTTTTTTTGCAAAAAGCAATCTAGAAATTTTGGTATTCAGTTTTAAATTGTCCAGAAAAAGACTTTTTGGGTTATGTTTTCTATTTTACTTAGACTAGCAGAGGACATAATTTAAGGAATCGTGTTGGCACATATCATTGGCAACAATTTAGAAGTTTCTTTAGGAGTCTAGCAAACAAGGGCCTGAAGTTGCATTGCTGAATTTGCTTCAGCCTGCTTAATGCAAAAGAAAAACTGAACAGTCAGGCTTTGACTAATGTGTGTTCCCTTTGAAGAAAGAGTTGTGATTGTTGGCAGAGGAAGGAAGGAGCTAGGACAAAACAAGGGAAGGAAGAAGTTGTTTTTTTCTTTCCACCAGCCAGCTCCTTAATTTTTGCTGCCAAGATTATGACTCTAATCTACAAGATAAACATAAATCTATTTACATATTATTTACATTTAATTTAAATTACAGAAAATTACATGTCTTTTGGATTGAAATTTTTGAGTATTTAGAGAAAGGGGAAGGAGGGGAATATGCATATGAGGCAAAAGTAATTTTGATGTCATTTTGAGAACAACCCCAGTCAAAAAAGTTTCTGTTCACATTTAACATATTTTTAACTCAGTACATATTTGTTTACTTTTTAATGTTATCTCTTATTACAGAAATATGGTCAGAGATCTAAAAATACTTAGGTGGTGTTTCAATCTCTAAATATTTAAGTGTATCAAAAGTATCCTTGAAAATCAAAAGTGAAGGAAGCCTCTCTGTAGTCCTTCTTGAATAATTTATTTTGGATATAACTAGGGACAAAAGATATCAAAACAAAAGTATTATCCTGAGGAATTTGTTAATTGCTCCAATTATTTAATTTAACATCTCTTAAGACTCATGATGACAGTAAAAAAGTTGATGTTATGAGCTAAGTCGTGAGGATCTTTTCTGCAGCAACACTGACTGTTCCAGCTATTATGAACAAATTTTGAATATATCAATACTATTTTCTAATGCCCAGAGGAAAGATACGCATATTTGTTTAATTAATAAAAAAGAAATAAGATATTATAAATTATAAAATTTAGCCACTTAATTGTAACTTGTTTAAAAAATTAATTATGCAACCTTCCCAGAAGAAATTAAGGAAAAAAACATTTGTAAACATTAGAAGAGTTGCATTACTTTTTTGTCATCATGTTATAGGTACAAGTCTTACTACAAAGAAAAGCAAGAATTCGGACTTGTGCATAAACAGCCTCTGGAGCAATAGAGCCCTCTATGAGATTCCAAGAATCACTTTTAAACTGAAAGATGGAAAGAATCCACCTCTGCAAAATATGTTCCTTCATACAGTAAGGCTGCTAGAATAGAAACTTTGTGATAGGGACACAGCGTGGGAACACAGATTAAGGAATCTGTGGCAAATTTAGCTAGAGGTAGAAGATCAACAGTAAGGAGGCTATATGACTCAATTTCTGGATGTAATTGTGGATGTAATGTCTTCCATTTATTGGAAGAATAATACCTTCTATACATTCTGTTAAAATTCGACTTTCCATTTTTTTTACTGCATACTTACAATACTGATTCTAAACCAAATATTTTCTCTGCTGCTAAGGAACATAGGTGGAGTAATGGGTCCATGCCTAGAAATATAATGTGAAAAAATTGTGAAAATAAAAAGAGTGAACTTCAGAAAATGAAGCAGTGTTTCAATGAAAATAAAAATCAAGCAGCCACACTTAGCCTTTAAAAATTTGGAGTTTTGTTAGATTACGTCTAACAGAATCATATATTGAACCAGATTTTGAAGCGAGGTGTAGATTCAGTTTGTAGGCTAAAAAATACATGTGACTATAAATGTAGTTCAAAAATTTGCTTATAACAATATCATCATAAATACCAAGGTGTCCCATTCTCATAATCAAAGTGCAAGGAGGAAAGAAGTCACAGTGGTCTGTCTGGTAAAAGGACACCTAACTGTGAGATCTTAGATTTAACCATGGAATATTTCATGTTTGGTCGGAAAGAAGCAACCTGCCCCAGTAAATAAAGAACCTAACTGAGCAATGCAGTTACTCAAAATATTCAAGGATGCCAAATCTGTAATGAGAATATTGAATGTTTTCTCTGATCCTTTTTGGGCAAGTATCTCATGTGAAGCCAATATCTAGCGTGCCTTAAAAACTATACAGCTGAAGAGCCAAAGAAAAAAAGAAAGGCAGCAATCTCTGAGAAATTTCCTACCCCTTTTCAGCTGGTGGGACCTGGATAGGATGCCATAAAAGCCAGGTAGTCTCTGGGGAAAGCACTGCAAGGTGGAGAAAACAGGGTTACGTTTTTGACATTTGCCTCAAAAAAAATTACAATTTTTTGTTATTATTTAAGGTCCATTAAATTTGAAATAATTAGTTTTTAGAAAATAGTGTTTCCCAGCTCATCCGTAATTAAAACCGTCCTTTCTAGTTATTTGAAATGTCATAAGAAACCTTCCTCTGCCATGTCTAGACCTATTAGCAACAGCAAAAACAGAGAAAATGCTCACCACACGTAAGCCATTTACAGTACTTTTTTTTTTTTTTAAATCTGTTAATGGGGGCAAAACTTTAAGACATGAGCTTCAGAGGACTTTACATTTCAGTTTTTCAAAGTACTTGTCATTTGGTGAATACATATTTAGGTCCTGTCAGGGGAAGAGTCACGGTGAAATTTCAGTGGAACTACATTTCTTGATACCATCTGAGACTGAAGCAGTGGGTTGGCTAGTAAATTCTTGTCTGGGAAACTATGATCAAGAAAAAGGGAATTACAAGTAGCATATGGAATCACAGCTTCCACACTCTGTTCTTACTTTAGAAAGAGTACACCAGCAGCATTTAAGGGCGTTTCCCGAAATGAATAGCCATCTCCAGACATTGAAAAACCTCCATAAATAGGGACTTAAAATATTTTGAAACGTAACTCTTACTCTAACTTTTGTTTCTTTTATGGAAGCTATAGATGAGTTCACTGTGGTGACACGTTGCCTCTGAACTCGCTATTGTCGCTGACAGTAGACTATGGGTTTTTAAAAAGCATTGCTGTGCTTTCTGTAGGGGGCAGCCTGATCAAAGTTTTTATTTTGTGTTCTAGCAGGAAAAACGTTGGGAAAATCTGTTTTGCCAAACCAACACGTAGAACATTAATGATCAATGTCCAAAATGTTTTCAATGCTGGTTCACTAGAATTATTTTAAAATTTGTCTAGTGGAGTATTCAGAATGAGTCATGTAGAAATTAATATTTTTGTTCCCTCTGACCTCAAACATTCGTGGCCTTGTACAAGTTCACATGAGGAGACTGTGGAAAGCTTCCACATAACTTACTGATAATTTCTCTCCTTAGTTCAGCAAGCTGTGTACGTGAGATACACCACATAGGTTTTGGTGCATTCAGAAGTGCATTAAATTCTCCTAAAATTAATTTGATAGCTATTTAATTGTGAATGATGATAACTGAAAATATATAAGGAATATTGGGGCAGGGAGACAAATTGCAAGGGATAGCATTTTGCTGCTGCTGGGGTTATTTTTAAAGCTGGCAATGATTCTGTCACCATTACACACACTGTTTTTCCCAAAAAAGATACTCTGAACACAGCATAAAATTCCCAATCCAAAGACTAAAAATTTCAGAAAAATAAAATGCAAAAGCAGCTGTCTAGATTCTTGAAATCTTTCTTGGATCTCCTAAAATTATTTTTCCAGAGCTACTGTCTTGTGTGTTTTCCAGACATATAAATTCTTAAAAATATTTATTATAAGATACAAATGCACATATTAAAGAGCATGATTCAGATCAGAAGGACTGATGAGTCAGTTGTATATACAGCAACATAATGAACCAAATGACAGGAAAAACTGAAACAGAAGATTAAGGATTTCCTTAAAGCCTGAATAAGAGATACTCAGATCACACAATATCATGTTTCATACAGGAGGTTATTTTGCCACTTGAAAATGTGGACTAGGAGGCAGAACGTAGAACGATGAAATTGCAGTACCCAAGAACCACAGACATCTCTGGAATTGTGTGCAGGACTTAGCAGCAAAATAAAAAGGTTCAGGACTCAGAACTTTATAGTGCTACAGTGTCTTTCAAAGGACAGACTGAAACAAAACTGTCCTGCTACAGAATGAATCTGCAAATACATGACTTTGCCTAGAGTGAGAATAATAGAAATACCACCAGGAAGAACACTTTTTGGATCAACAGAACATTAGGGACAATATAATGAAAATTTTCTTGGTCAGAAAAAATTCACCTGGGTTAGCTTGGTGGACAAACATGAATGTTTTTCTTTATTAGGTTCCATTATGAATTTTCAGTTGCTCTCTTAACCTGAGGCCGAGGCAGTAAACAAGCTTGTTTCTTTTTACTTTTAAATGAACTTTTAAAGGCCAATAGTACTGAGTTAAATAGGAGCTATTGCTGATAGGGCTGCACCCATTTATACCAACACAGAACCTAGCCCACTGCTGAAATAAACAATTAGGTCGTGACTTTCTCCATTATTCGGGAAAAAAAGATGAAAGTACCTTTGGAGCAACCTCAGAATACATCTTTTATTTACTTGCTCTTGTCTTGCTCCCTCCGCTGATGGGGGCACTACAGCAGCAGCAACTGCTCAGGGCTCTGCTGGGCCACAGGTGGGCATGAAGCCTTCCCTCTTTCTTCCTAGGACATAACCTGGGATCTTTTATTCCCTGAACATCTACACCTCGACTCCTCCAAGAAAAGATGCGGCTTCAGTTGAAGCATTCTACATGGTGAATTCAAGATTTGGGCCACCAGCTAGCCTTGCCAAAGTTTCTTATATGAGACAGAAACCTGTTTTCTTGATAACGTCCCATTACAGATGTGAAAAGGATTCCTGGGGGCGGGAAATAAAGGAGGAACCAAATCCTCTCTCTACAGAAGACTGAAACTAAGCTTTCACTTTGGTTAGCTGCAAAAGGGGGAGTTCCAAATGACTTGTTCAAGCCAAAGAGTTTTTATGGCTGCAGAAAGTAACAAACCACAAACATTTAAAACCATGTAAGATACCTCCCATCTATTAAAAATACTTATGTTTTCTGACACGTTCAGAAGGCCTATGGCTATCCACTATCCAACTGTATCGAGACTCTCATTTATATTCTTGTTATACCCTGTATTCTTGTTGATGTGTAACTATTAATCTCTATCAGAATGAGGATTGCAAAATATCATGTAATTAATTTACACAGGCAAGATAGTTCTACCAGCTCATAAAAACCATTAGTTATAATGGCCACATTAATTACTTAATGTAGAGTAAGACCAACTTGAAGTTTTTTGGCATTAGCTTTTATTTTCTAAGAAGAACGTTGTCAAATGCTGACTTCCCAGAATCCTTGTTTTTTTCACCTTGATTTCCTTCTGCCTTCAGCATTAATTTACACGTCTCCACAGATCCAGAATATAAAACCGTAGTGCTCCTATAGGATGCTCCTCTGTCCTGCAGTTCTCTGGGGGTGCCAGGTAGGTATTACTGAATCTTCTTTTTTTAGAATTCCTTTTAGAGAAGTTCTGCAGATTTGTAGACATGACATTTTCATAAAAGCTTACTGAATTTAGGAAAATATACTAATCTTCTAAAATTAGGTAATTTCACTGTAATATGCTTTTTAGAGCGTTATCAGATCCATCTTCCAGGAAAATTGTCAGATCTCAATAACAGCACTTAGTCACTCTTTCACAGTGTGACTCCCACCCTTAATCATCATCAGTAAAGCTAGGGCTTGCCTGTTTGATCCTGCTAGGGAAGTTATTAAACCATATTACTTCAGCCAAGCAATATCTTCATACGTAAATTCCACAAAATGGAAAACTACACTAAATGTTTTGTAAACTAAATGTTTTAACGTACTGAAAGAAAGCCTCTAAATAAAAAAGAATGGCCCAAAATTCAAACCAGAAGGTACCGTCGTTGCTTGTCCATTCTTGCCTATCTTCTACATGGAAGAAATAATAAACAGCAGAAAAGGCCGAAGACCTACTTGCAAACCGAAAGGGTAACAACAGTATTGTCAGACACTAAGGAATATGACTTTGCCAATTGATGCTCTTATCTTCCATGATCTAATTGGGAGCTTGCATGAATAGTTAATGGACGAGAATGGATAGCAGATGAAGGCAAGTCAAGATCTGTCAGGCGGGGATCTTTTGCTGTCAGGCAGTGCCAGGCAAGGCGGCAGCGGCTTGGCCGCCACTGCTCCCCACGCAAGCCAGCTGCATCGGAAAGGATGGGGGAGCATGCTGGTGCCCTAAGGCAAGATTCTACCCAGCTGATGAAAATATGGATGGGTGGCTCATGCCATATTGTTAGTTTTAATGAGGCAAAACCCAGTACCCCATGCACGTCTTCACACAGCCCTGCCCTTTGTGCCTCCTTGGAGTACATCGTTTCAGCCTCTCGACCCTGCAGACTCTCTAACCCTTCATCTCTCCATCCCTCGTCCTGAACAGATCCAGGACTTCAGCACGGCCCTCACACAAGCAGATGGCCTGCCAAAGGGCTACTGCAAATTTCTAATGGTTCTGTTTCTGGAACAAACAAGAAAGAAAGGAAGAAAGAAAAAAAAAACCACAAAAAATCCCCCCAAAATAAAGAGGACTGAATCTGGCTGAATACTAACGTTGAACAGAAACAGCATCTAATCAAAAGTGTCTCTAGAGCAGGAAACAAAGATAAAACTGGCTGAAGTATGTGCAAAGCAGTTTGGGAAGGCACTGTAAAACAACTAACTACTTTGCAACCTGAACACTGTCACATGAATGTCACGGTGAAGCAGCCAGCAATGAAATAAACCTACAACATCAAACCAAGATAAGGACAAAATAATTGTTCTGTGTGGCCAATCCCTAAACAATGTCAAGTAGGTACCACAGGAAACAAGACAGAATTAATTCGCAAAACATGTGGCTGTCAATTAGGTGATATATTAATGTATATTATAAGCATATATGTTATTAGACACAAATTCATTATCTATTAAAAGATACTGGATAAAAACATATTACAGCCTTGCTATTTGTGTTATCGAAGGCATGTTTAATCTCTATATTATGTTTGGTGTTTGTGGATCTATAATAAATACGGAAGGAAAAGAATTAGAGGAGTGTTGTAAAAGTATTTCCATTAACTTTTTATTGTTGTATCTTAAAGCATGTATTGCAAGTCTTGTCCTTTATCGAGAATTAGACATGCACAATAATTACGCTGTCATTTATGGCATACTCTTGTTTTTAAGAAACACATGATCCTTGTTTAAATGGACTTTAGGATTGATTTGTATAAGTTCTTTTTACTAAATGGAACTGTGATTTACTCATGCCTACTGCTGAAGGGTGCAGTTGCTAAGACACCAGTTAAATAATTGGAAGTTCATTGCACATGTAAATGGATGGAGACGGCATTCTGTCATGGATTTGTTCAGTTCTTAAAGATCCCAGTGAAATATTTTGAATGTTGATCAGACAGAACCTGCATGTACTTAAACAGATAAATCTTAATCTTTAGGACAGATAAAAAATAAGATAAAATTAAAATTAGGTGGAGAGGCTTCATGCTCCCTCCCCTTTATTTTTAAAGTTTAAAGGTTTATAATATTTCTGGTTGTCATCTAGTGATATTTACAGTAGAAGCACAGATATTCTCTGAAAGAGAGACCAGTATATAACAGTTTTCTCCTCTTTCCTTTCCTCTCTGCAGGTGAGTGCCTTAAACGGTAAACCCTTGAGTCCTGTTCCTTCTTGCTGGCTCCCATCTGTCTTAATTTCCTTCCTGTAAGCCCCACTCAGTACTTAAATAAAGTTATAAGCACCAACACTAAGGGCAGGACTTTATAGCTTGAAAAGATGAAAGGTCCTTCCTTAAAGCTTTAACTGAAGCCATAATTGTAAACTTATCTTCCACAGGGTTACAGGGAAAATATTTGTTTTTTCTTGCCCAGGTTTTCCTACATATGAAGACATTTTTTTCCTCTCATTAGGTGTTCAAAACCAGAAAGACGGGGAAAAAAAGCCCAACTACTATTTTCTGTACTAGAATTTGCATTCCATTTACAATATTTGCATTGGGCATGTTTAGACATGTCCTTTTTTTTTTTTTTTTTCCTTAAAGTTTCTTTTCAGTTCATCTAGAGCAACAACATTCAGATGTTGCATCAGTTCATCACTAGGTAAAAAAACCTAACTAAAACCTGAACATGCCTTTTTATCTCTTGATTAGCTACTTCTCACTGGAGTAGCTGATCTAATTGATAACAAAACTATTTAACTCTTTCCCACCTAGTTTCTCGTGTGTTCCTAAAGAAATTTCTTGTGGCAGTAGGTGAAGATGATTCAGTTTTGAATGCACGAATACAACGTTAATAATACAGTAACACTCAGCAATAAAATCTCCAGTTCTTAAAAACAACTGTTGTAATGATACCACAATACTGCATCAGTAAAGTTAAAGCTTAACATTGTAGTTTTAATCTTTAAAAAAAAAGTTTAAATAGTTTCAAATAATCTAATGCATTAATATTTGCTTCCATATATGCCCCTGAAATTAAATATTGCAACAGAATTAATACTAAATTGGATTTTATAGATTATTCAAGACGAGTCTTTGTCTCTATCCCTTCTGACTAGATAGCAAGGAAACCGTGGCTGGATGCTGTTTCCTTTTATAGGGTTACAGCATAAACAAGGATCTGGTCACAGTGATTAAAGGGATTCTCAAAGTTACAACAAACACTGCAATCAGGCATGAGATTAACTGGTAGATCGACTACATGCTGGCTCCGTAGGCAAGCAGAAGTCAACCCCTAGCAGCAAAACACCGCCTCTGGCAGCTGAATCAGGATGACTCTGGTACCAGTTGTTTCTGGAGCAAAACCAAGTGCTGCCAAGAGGTGCCAAAGACGGCTGGGACCCACGAGCTTGGCCCTCTGTTAGTACCAACGTGCTAAGACAGAAGATGGCATGCACTGAGCAGGGTGAGGGACAGGGAATATTATTACTCCTCCCATTTCACAGACAGAGAACGCAGAGCCTGTGGGAGAAACTGTCCGCTTCTGCTCCCAGTGAGTGCAGTGAAAGCAGCTGGTTTTAGTAACCAAGCTGAATGCAGAATAGCACTGTACCACAGACATCTCCTGAACGACTTTCCTAGTCAGGGACAGAAAAGGAATCCAGTCAGATGGTCTCCAAAGCCACTGCCTTAACCACAGCTCCCTTTCCACTGCCCAGTTCTCCCTCCTCCTGCTGCCTCTCTCCCTGCATGGCCGTGCTGTCGGAGGTGATTCACACAAGAGCAGGGGAAAAGGGACTTTGTGAAAAGACCTGCCTGTGCAATTCCTTCTGTTTTCCTCTCTTTTGCGTGACAGTGTGCTCAAAATTCAGTTTTATCTGATTTATCACCTTCAATCATCCTCTGTTAAACCCCTCTGAACTACTGAATGACATTTCCTACCAGGTCCTTCATATTCCACTGCATGAAATAATACAGATATTGTATGTAGCCTGGAACCGCAGATAATTGAATAACATCCCCAGAAATCAATTGCAAATTACACTTGGCAATTTCTTTTGGGTATGAGGAGGTGCTGGTTCTGCCATCTTATTTTAGTGAGGCCATATATACACCTATATACATACCGGAGTGACTCGTGGATGTAATGGTAGCGGATCTGAGAATTCAACAATATGGCATCACTGTCACTTTTTGAACTCTGGCATATTTGCACTAAATTATGAAGTAATGAACATATACAATTCATTTCACACCTCACAGCTAGAACAGTGCCTCTCGGAAGATGCACTTTGATTTTTGTTAAATGAAAAATCCCCCTTTTTTTTTTTTTTTTTTTTTGGTGCATTTTAGGCATACCAAACCATACCATGAAGTCCATTGGGAGCTATGATGTTCTAAGAGAATCATGCAAAAAGAAAATATTTCCTTTGGGGGAAGGGGAACAAGAAGAGGGGGTGGATTTCCTTCTCGTTATTCCAGATCTGATCACTGCATGAAAAATAGACCAGAGCTATATCCTTCTCTCTTCCTTGCCCTCTCTTGATAGTGTATATTTGCATGGGACTGGGATGGAAATGCAGCTGTTTCTAACTTTTCTGCTGCTTAGATAGACCCTGAAGTGGCTGACAGCTGGAATTTGAAGTTTTTTTTTATCTAACTAGATGACAGTAAACAGAAATCAATAGCTGTGGGGCCACACTAGACACTTGCTCTGACTCTTTTCTGACTTCACAAGATCCCTGTCGGGTGGCCAAGTCCATAGTCACTGCAATGTGATGGATACCAGCCTGTATCTTGAGCCTTAATTCCTCGTGGGCAGCATTGCTGCAGTATCCTCTTAGAGACTTTCGGCAATCAAAACCTGTGATAGCAGCTGATGTAGACGGAGATGCTGAAGCAGCTCTCCTTGTAGCCTCTCTCCCTCTCCTCCCCTAAGTACCCTAAGCACAGAAAGTCCCTTGTATTCAGCCTAGGCTTTATGTTAATTAAATTTAAAACAACTAGACTGATGCAATGTTTCAATTCCACAATTAAAAGGAAAAAACATGATTGTTGTGAACTGACAATCAGCAAGTAAATGCTTTGGTTCCTAGGGGAAAATTCAGTTAAATACGTTGTACTTAACCAGAATTTCTCTTTCTCTATACTTTAGTGTGTTGGTCATAAAACATCTAGAGGATACAGGTGCTATAGATGATTGCCTGTATAGACAGGAATAGGCAGGAGGCTGAACAGTATATTTATGGGCTTGGCTGTTTATCCTTTAGGCTAAGGTCATATGCATTAACCTAGCCACTTCCTAGGTTTATTTTAAAAGGAAAAATAAAACAGACGCCTAGCAATGCTAAAATTTAAATGATTCCAGGTGTGGTGTTCAGTGATCATTCAGTTAGGCTCATGTTAGGGCTTTTGTAAGAGATTTAATTTACTCTGTTTCTGTGAGGCATTGGTGACTTGCCTGAGCTATCTGCAGCTCTGAAGGCACCGTCCCCAATGCTCTCTGGAATGGGTGAGACCTGCACAACCAGCAGCTGTGCCAGTGCCTTCATGTGGTGCTGGTATGACACGTGTTCAGCCTGTTGCATCTCTTTTGATGTGGTATTGTCAGGAGCGGCTCTGGCTCTGCAACAAAGGCAAACCAGGGGACTGGAGAGGGGACTGCAATCAGCAAAGGAGACAGCAAGGAGGACAGGCCCAGGTCATGTTGAGGGAGGGACCTGCAGTGCTTAGGAGTACAGAGACATGGGTTGAAAGAGGCAAAAGGATGTGTTAGGGAAGAGCAGGCAAACCAGGACAAGACAGATCTCTTCCCTTTCCCTGAACCTCCTTAGTAAGTTGCTCGGCTGTGTAACGATGATGGCTCAGCAAAAGTGACCAGGTGGTGAAGGGCCAAGGTACAAGAGCTGGACTATATACCAAGAAACATGAGGAGCCTGTCTTTACTAGGAGCATGGAGGCGGTACAAACCTGGTATTGATTTGGGCTGTTGAGCTATTTGCAGTAGAAATGCAGGCACTTTGCAGGTGGACACATGGGAAGAAAACAGGAATTAAGCGAAAGAAATGGGATGAACATATTTGAAGGGAGTTGGGAATTGCAGGACATATCGATCTTTTAATGGATAATTCATTAATCTGTTTTATGCATGATTGGACTAGACATTTAAAGGTCATTTAACACCCCACTAAATTATAATGTGTACAACAAAACTCATACCGTCTACATAGGGAGTATGCTGGCAGATGGTGGTGCTTCCAGCCTTGCTGCCAGTGTTACGTACTTGGAGACAGCTTCCACTAGGTTACGTTAAGCATCAGTTGCATAACCATCATCATGTAAGAGAGCTATACCTGAATGTTAGAGAAGGAAGAGTGGAACATGAAAAATATCATAGGAAAGAGCAAGCATCTTAGAGAATGCAAAATTATGGGGTCCACAAAAGCATGAATAATAGTGACATTTTATTTTCTTTGTATAAATGTCTTCTAGACTAAGGCAATTCTGTCAAGTTCCCCAGAGCTGTATTATTTTTCCAGTTCTGCCACCAGCTTCCAATGTACTTTCACAAGCCACTTAACCTCTGAGAATATATAAAATATATATGTTATTACTTTCTAGAAGTAAAAATATGATCACCAGAGTCCTGTCCTCCCAAATCCAAACCCCATGACCTTCCCAAAAGTAAATCTCTTTTTGAGATTTCAGTATTCTGAAGAGCACTAAGCACAGCTTAAAATCCACTCCAACCCCCCTTCAGATACACAGGGCCATCTCTTCAACACAGGTCCCAGCAATGCAAGAACAGTGCTTATAACACACCGGTTTGCTGCTTCCACTGTAGTGGACAGAGCCTCCTCACAGCCATCCTCTAAAACAAAAAGGGTGAAAGTGAGTTGCACACCATCTTGGGTAAGTCATTCCCTACACACAGCCATTAAGCCACTGTGCAGTGAATTCTTTGGGTTTGCTTCTTTTTTAGAGGTCAGTAAAACTCCTTTTCTTTGTTCACCAACAGAAAAACCTTGCCTAGCAAGACATCCAAGCTTGGACAGTACAGAGCATGCCTGGCAGGTCTTTTATAGAATCACAGAATGGTTTGGGTTGGAAAGGACCTTAAAGATCATCGAGTTCCGACCCCCCTGCTATAGGCAGAGACACTTCCCACCAGCCCAGGTTGCTCAAAGCCTCATCCAGCCTGGTCTTGAACCCCTCCAGGGATGGGGCATCCACAGCTTCTCTGGGCAACCTGGGCCACTGCCTCACCCCCCTCAAAGGAAAAAACTTCTTCCTTATATCTGAACTAAATCTGCCCTCTTTCAGCTTAGCACTGTTATCCCTCATCCTGTCACTACACCCCCTGATCAGGGTCCCTCCCTACCTCTCTTGTAGGCTCCCCTTAGGTACTGGAAGGCTGCTTAATGGTCTCCTCGTAGCCTCTTCTCCAGGCTGAACAACCCCACCTCTCTCAGGCTGTCCTTGTATGGGAGGTGCTCCAGCCCTCTGATAATTTTTGTAGCCCTCCTCTGGACTTGATCCAACAGGTCCATGTCCTTCTTATGGACATGGGGACCGGGGAGACTACAGGCCAGTGAGCCTCACCTCTCAGATTCTCCTCGAAGCCATGTTAAGGCAAACATGAGACCAAGAGGTGGTCCGAGACAACCAACATGGCTTCACCAATCCTGACCAATCTGGTGGCCTTCTATGATGGAGTGACAGAATCAGTGGACAAAGGAAGGACGACGGATGTCATCTACCTGGACTTGTGCAAAGCCTTCGACATGGTCCCTCACCACACCCTTCTCTCTGAGTTGGAGAGGTATGGATTTGAACAATGGACTGTTCAATGGATAAAGAATTGGTTGGCTGGTCGCAGCCAAAGGGTTGTGGTCAATGGCTCTATGTCTGGGTGGAGGCTGGTCACAAGTGGTGTCCCTCAAGGGTCTGTCTTGGGACCAGTGCTCTTCAACATCTTTATCAATGACACAGATGAGGGAATCGAGTGTACCCTCAGCAAATTTGCAGACGACACCAAACTGAGTGGTGCAGTTGATACACTAGAGGGAAGGGATGCCATCCAGAGGGACCTGGACAGGCTGGAGAAGTGGGCCCATGAGAACCTAATGAGGTGTTGCACTTGGGCTGGGGCAATCCCAGGTACTCATATAGACAGGGAGAAGAAATCATTGAGAACAGCCCCACGGAGAAGGGCTTGGGGGTCCTGGTGGACGAGAACCTGGACATGAGCCAGCAGTGTGCGCTGGCAGCCCAGAAGGCCAACTACGTCCTGGGCTGCATTAACAAAAAGGGGTGACCAGCAGGGAGAGGGAGGTGGATTTGCTAAGGGCAAATCCTACCTGACAAATTTAGTGGCCTTCTATGATGGGGCTACAGCATTGGTGGATAAGGGAAGAGCAACTAATGTCATCTACCTGGACTTGTGCAAAGCCTTTGACACCGTTCCACATGACATTCTTGTCTCTAAGTTGGAGAGACATGGATTTGACAGTTGGACCACATGGTGGATAAGGAATTGGCTTCATGGTTGCATTCAAAGAGTTGCGGTGGATGGCTCAGTGTCCAAATGGAGACTGGTGATGAGTGAAGCGGTTCACAGGGAGCCCACAGGAGCATTTACAAGCCAAATTTACTTATGAACATTTAATGCCATTATTTAAATGTAGAAGAATGCCAAAAAAAGGGCTTGAGGTTACACCCCATACACTGAGGTTCCTCAGGCTTGCAACCCCCTAGCAGGGGGATCTCTCACTGTTTATAGCAACATATTTCTCCCAGGGGATGGCCCATCATTGTTACATTTTAAGGGATTCACCTGTAAAACCAAAACAAAGCCTGTTGAGAGATGAGAGAACTTCAAGAACAGCTGTTTTCCTTTTTAGGTCAAGATAAGAATAATTTTTTTACTTTTAGGAAATGAGTTTAATTTATAAATACCAAAGAACAGTATGAGCTTTTTTTCTGACCAAAGGCAAGTTAAATATCTTTCTGATGTGGTAGACATGCTGATTGTTACAGGTAGTCTCAGTAATCAGTATAGGGCCATCTTAAATTTCTCCCCTGCAGCAAAAAGAACTTTATTATCTGTGGTTGAGATGGAATTTGTTGAAATGGAGCTCAATAACTACTAAACAAACAGGCCAAAGAATGAATGAATCTAGGGGAATGAGTTGAAATAGTGAGATACATCATGAGATGTGATTAATGACACCAAGGGAAATATAAAATAACGTGTTTCCCTGGAAATGGGCTGTAAGTGCACAATGTCTGCACAATATTGTCCATCTGCAGTTCTCTGTCCTGCCACCTAATATCCAAATTGTCTGCCAGTATAAACACAGCTGCTAAATGTCTTCTACAACTGCAAAAATAACGAATCTCCATTTTCTTCCCAGCTATTGAAGTATATTTTTACAGAGACAAATGCAATGTTTGCCCTTGTTCAACGGAAGACAATGTCAATGACCAACATATACGTCTTATTAAAGCATGTTCAGATTCAAATATTGTAGATCGAAGAAACGGTGTGGCTGTTTTATAGTATCCTTAGATGAACTGAGATTTAGTGTTTTTGGCTTGAATCATTTCTCATCTGGTTTCTCCATATACATTTGCCTATTCGTCAGTGTAGAGTCACTGTTTTAGTCGGTTTTGACCATCACTAGAACTTTACTGAATCTAGCAGGATTGTGAAGGAAGGATAAGACATCTCATTTATGTAAATTCTGCTTTCCACATTGTGAATTGGCCTGCAGACTCTGCTGGATGAGTACTGTGATCGGTTTCTCCGCAGCCAGGAGACACAGGTCTGCAGCAGCTGGGGGCGTGGGAGACTCCAAGTAACAATTTTTATGTAATAATACTAGCCTGGACTGGAAGAAGTAATTTAAGATAATGCCCTATGTTGCTTTTACTGAAACAACTTCTTTTCAGAAAATATAACTAAGGAAAACCCAAGTCAAATGGAAAATGATAGTTAGGATTTTCAAACACTGTACTCTGCTTGGTCTTTGCCTAAATGAAGAGAGCATAAATGGGAAAAAAAAAAAGCTGAAAGAAAAAAGAGAGAAATAAGGCTCCATAACCTTAGGAAGGGTACCAATCTATTTATATGCTTCCTGGAATGCTTAGAACATTTAGTCTTACTGGCCACAAGGAACCACTTTTGTTGTGCAAAAGGTTTCACACATGAACTGAAGCCAAAAGTTTTTTTCATGGCACTGTGGGAAGAAAAAACATTATTGTACAGTTTTGTGAACTACAGACAGAAGTTGATCTGTAGGTCTGCCTCGTAAAAACTTTCAGAATTTAAGAAGACACTGCCACTCACTCCTGCCTCCTTCAACTCATAGTCTCGAAATTCATCTTTTTTCTTATATGGAGAGAAAGTTGGCACCTAATCAAGGCAGGTAAGCAAAGTACAATTACTGCTCCCAATTAGTTAAAAACTATGCACACACTATAATTTTTTGTCAGTCTGTCTCTCCCAACTTGTATTCCCTTTTTATCTTATCCATCTGTTACAATTCATCAAGTGGCATCCCGTGGAGTGAGGAGTATGCTTTCCTCTAGACTTGTGTGTGAACCAGCTTCAGCCCACTTTGCACTGGCTGCAACAGAAATATCTAAGACTTATAATAAACATGAGTTTTTTTTTTTTCCTGTCAGAAAGCAAGACAGATAATAAATTTTAATAAAATGATAAAAAATTAATTTTTTACATAAAGCTTAATTGTTAAAGACAGATTAGGAAGATTCAATTTGTCAGGCCATTCTGATAAGGAATAAGATATAACTTCAGTCCTTTGTTGGAACTTCCAGTATTCTTTCTCTGTTTAAGTTATTTTTTCCAGATATTTCGTTGCAGATGTTCTCAGTCTATTATTCTACCAGGCAGAACACAGCTTTTGGATATCACTTTGCCAGTGATCACTCCCGATCTGTATATGTGCTTGATAGAGTTCAGCGTTGCAAAGTGGATCAGACTGCCCTGTTGGGGAGAGAAAAGGGCCCAAGACCTCTACAAATAGCCAGTCCACCTTTACAGCAGGTAAATATATCTGTACCCTTGTATCTTAAAGTACTCACTTGAAGCGTTATGGCTAGAAGAAAACAAACTGAAGTGGAACCCAAACTTTCTTGCTGCTAGATTGAAATACATATTTGGATCTAGAAGCCCCATTATGAAGCTTCTAGATCCAAATGTGGTATGAGGTTGAACTCCAAGTCTTTGTATTTTTGTTCAATAGCTTCATATTTTTAAGTAAAGGCTAGAGTTGCAAACAACCAGTTGCTCCTACTGAGAAGCTGTGTTTTCATGCTGTTCTCATCCTCCGGGCTGGCCCTAAGGAGCAAACCTCAGCAAGCACGCAGCGGTACTCTTCCAAAGCAGCATGGCTTTGGATGCTGCCTCGCTAGGGTGGGATGAGGTCATGGTGCTAGGTACAGCTGGCGATTGTGCTAGAGTAAAGGCAGGCTAATGCCTTTAAAGTCTGCAGATTTATTCTATCCCACGTTTATTCTGGCAGAAATCACAAGAGGAATTTGACTACAGTAGCAATATGGTCAGAGGTGGGCACAAAATACAACGAGAATAGACGTGCTGGAAGATAGTGTCTGGTATCATGCCCAAAAAGCAGGCAGGAGAGAGATCAGAGCATAAGAAGTGCAGAAGTGAGAGTCCTCCCTTATAGATTTGTCTGGAAAAGCAACAATTGAGAAGTGATCAAGTACCAATAAAGAGGCAGAATTGAGCGCTCCTGGTTTTTCCATGGGAAGCATCTGTCACAGCGTGAAAGAAGCGGTGAGAATTGTCAGCCTTTATTCATTCACTTCCCTTATTTACTCTTTTTTTTTTTACAAAAAAATAACCAAGCCTCCCACATTTATGAATATGTTAAAACATAGCTTTCCACAAAAATAGACAAATATGACTGTCAAGGTAAGAAAGAAGGCTTAGGGAAGGACTCAGGTCACTGGGAAGGTGCCATTTACTATGAAAAGCCCTTGGATGATGCTGAGGAAAAGCTTACCAAAGTGCACTGGGGAAAAAAAAAAAATAGTGGCCTGATCATTACAAGAGGTCAGTGTGTGCAATTCCCAGCCACTTCGGTAGGAGCTGCTCCTGGGTACTGTCCTGTGATAGTTAGACTTGAAGGGTTTTAAAGAACTGTATACAGAAAACCAAACCCTGCACAGATCTCATTCTATTGCCCCTCTAAGGCTACAGGAGGGGGAAAAAAAAAAGGAAAAAAAAAAAGCTGTTTTCAATGCAACTGTCTTCTTCCTGCTGTAACAACATCTTTCATGTGTCCAACAAAACAAATCCAAATGATCACCACAAACACACACCTCTCAGGAAGTCTGCCATCACGGCTGGCTTCAAATGTTTGCTGGGTTTTTACAGTGCTGAAATTATTCCTGCGTTGAACCCTGGAATTACAGTGAGACACCACCCTGTCTGTGGTTCCGGGCGGCACAGACAAAGCCTTGGAGAAGCTTCTGGGTGCTCCCCGTGGTGGAACAAGGGTAGAAGGGGGCTCAGCCTGTCCTCTGCTTCCCCCCTCACCATGGATTTGCCCTCCTGCCGGGGAGTGCAGCAAACCTCTGCAGACCCCGGGGCTGCCAGCGCGGGCAGCCAGTGTGTGTTGGAGTTGTACGTGCAGCTCCTTCCTTTCCAGTCATCCTCACTGCAGCCTATCATCTTTTTCATATAGGCTGACAACATTTTAAAGAACAAAACTGCCGACAGGATACGTTTCATAATAGTAAATAGGAATAGCAGTGCTTTTGTGAATTTAGGTCAATGCATCACCCTTAGAATGCATTATAAATTCATCAGAATCACAGCCTGAAGAAAAATTTTTTTCTCTGGCATTGGCTGCTTTTAGCCCTGCCGCAGATCTTTAGTGGAATTTAAACTCCAGATTAAGTATTGATTGAGTTTAAATAAATTATAATATGTTATAGTCAGAAAGCTGGGCAGTGATTGGTATAGATGGTTTCCCTTTTTGCTTCCTTTCCCATGTAAAATATTAACATATTTATTCACTGCGTTATGAATGTAATGAATAACCAGTTCAAAAATGTGTAATACCGAATTAAGTACTAATTTAAGAAGCATCTTCACATACTCGACCCCAGAAGGAATAGAAATTATAAACTAGGTATGGAATAAACGTATCAATTTAAAGGATTATGTGAATAGGAACAAATTCCCAAAGCTGCAGAGGTGAAGTAAATGCAAAACTGCAGCTTAGATTAACATTTGATTACATTTCAGATGCTTTGTTCTTTTTTTTAAGGTTCAAAAATATCTCTGTAACGATGGCTATCAACAAGCTGTAACACAGCGGTACACTCCTGTCGTGTTCAGTAGCATCAGCTGCTTGTGTATCCAGCACATTATTTCTGGACGGCTAACAGATGATCCGAAACTATATTTAATAGAGAATGAAAACTTGCATGAACAGGTATTCAAAATACGACACAGTCACCAAAGCCAAGTGAGAAACAGAACAGGCCTGAACTTTTTGGAAAAGAAAACAACAACTATCTGCTGTACTGCTAAAAGAGGACAAGAGGACACGTAAGGACATATAGTTCCGTGTTTGACCTATTTTGGTTGATTTAATTTTCAGATTTTGTAAGCCAAGCTCCAGTGAGTTCCTGAGGAAAAAAATCTAACTGGCATTTTACTGTGAGTCAAACCTCACACAAAACGTGCTTTGTGCATCAAGATAACATTAGGAGCTGTCTGTCTGCACGTATCAAAGGGCCAGTTCAAACAAAGGAAAACAGAGCTGTAGTGGACTTCTGATTGTACTGATACTTTGTACTTCTGTAGTATGTTTTATTTTGAGATCTCTCAGTGTTTTGCAGTGCATGACAGTTAAGCCCATCCAGCAGAAAACAATTATCACAATTTTATTGATGAGGAAGCTGAGGAACAGAGAAGTTGAATGACCTTTGTAAGATCTTCCAGCAAACAGGGTGCCAGTACATCATCGGAAATGACAGGCGTTTTTTTAGACCTTTGCTTCAACAAGGGCACTAACTCCCATTTCCAATCCTATCTGCCAGCTAAGTTTGTGTTTGACTAATATTTCCCCAGCTTCATGAACAATAAACTACATCTTTTCCTTTAGAGGTAGCTTATTCCCTGCTGCTGTTCTTACCAAGCTGATGACAGGAACATTCATTCTTTTAATGGAAGTGCAGAGCTTGGGATACAACAGCAATTCAGATAAAGTCCACTTCGAGGTGGAAAGAGTGGCTGAAATTGCACATAGCATCATGTTGCATATAGACACACCGTGTGACAAGCTTGAGCCCAGCTGACATGGTTAGCAATCGCACATTTTAAGAGAATCGTAGAACTTTACCAGCAATGTTGTCTTCAGACTGTACGCCTAAGGATCCTGATGATCTTTTCCCTCGTAAGTCGTTCACTGTGAATAGAAATAGCAAGCTTGAAATGTAACTGTTTTTTTCTAGCTACTACTGAACAGCTGTGATATTTGCTGCTTTCTTTCCATTCTCTGCTAAGAAAGACCTGATTGCTTTTTTTTCTGAAAAAAAAAAGAAAGATTTTTCCAAATGTCTCTTTTTCTAGTTAGACCTCACACTGCAGTTAGAACAACCCAGCCTTTCTTTGAACCATTAAGAAAATCAAGAGGCGGTGGAGTTGTATTTTGCAGTGCTGTATCTTTTCACTTGCCTACACCTACCTTACCTACCACTGAAATCTTCTTGGTGTTTAACCTCAGGGAAGCCAAGCTTCTCTCTGGCCAAGCAGGGTTTCTAGTAGCACTGGTATACGCAAGCACATTGCCGCAAGCGTGTAACCAAAGCCCTTCAGAGTTCGGTGCAGAAATGCCGTGAACCTGAGCGTTTTGCCCAAGCCCTGTGAACAGGGCTGTACGTCCCCTGTCCACGTGTGGCAGCCCTGCATGAAACTGAGGAATGATGACAGACAGAGGGGTGAGGGATGGAGTTTAAAGAGGTGGGATGTTGTCATTTCAGTGGAGTTTCTTTAACATCAATCCAGAATCCCTGCTTTAGCACGGTCACCCTGGAATATGTGAGGGATCTTCTCATGGTCTGAATGGAACCGGTTATTTTGGGAGAATGAAAGAGGCTCAAATTTGATAATTCACACTAAAAAAACCCCCAAACCCTATGCACCTTGTACTATGGTATGGTAGATACTTTGGTCAGAGAATGAGGTTCAGGCATTATCTGCTTGCATTTTCCATACATGTATCGCTATGTGTGTGAAAACACTCAGGAAGAGAGAGCAAAAGGTGTTGCTAACAGCAGTTGCGGTGCTAACCTGTTAGGGTCATGGTTGGGTGGGGTATAGGTGACTAAGACTTTCATAGCTGTACAGCATGAGTATTTTACTGATTTCTAAAATTAGTGTCCTATCACTAAGAAAACCCTAGTTTTTGAAAGGAAAATTCAACCGTGTAGCGTCTTACTTTCTCTCTTCTTGTGTTCTGTAGAGGTATAACAATCTTCCAAATCTTTGCACAATTGATGTAATGTGTGAAACCAATCCACGCAGTAGTCCCTGTATCATACGTATTTGACACATTAGAAGTTATCATTTTCCATGCATTTATGGTTCTGATTTGGTAGCTTTATATTTATGTGATGTTGTTTTCTCTTTTCTTGAAAACAAATTAAATTTTTAGATTTTTAAAATAACAGAGACAAAATTAGCTTTTTAAAATAGCAGAGACTATGCAAAGACCTATGTGATGATGGCTAGCTACATCTGAAAATTCTTTAGCCCGAAAGCCTGGCAAGAATCTGAGGGAAAGTGTTAAAGCAACCTGACAGAAATCCCCTGCAGTGCTTCAGAAAAATACCCAGCCCTCCTCCTCTCAGCTAAACCCTGAAACAAGGTCAATGCACTAAAAGGCTCTGGAAGTAATTTTTTTATAAATAAATAACCTGGGGAATTAGTACAAGTGAGTGCAACAGCCACATCTCTAAAGTAAAGGTAGTTACCAGTACGTAAGCGTTTCCTTTACACGTTAGGGATGGCACACATCAGCCAGTGTGACAAACGCAGCTCTGACTACATGCTACAGAAGAAAGCAATTTTATTTTTTTTTTTCCTCAGGAAGAAAACTTCTATCATAAGCTTGAATCAGCAAGTTGTTTAAGTGCTTGCCTCACATTAAGCCTGTAAACAGTCCCATGTCTTTCAATATGCTGGAGTCACAGGCCCTTGAAAGGGCAGTTGTAGTCCTAACGATCAAAATCAATCGCACAGCGGTAAGTGCAGGAGTCTACCAAATATGAGCTAGTGCTGAGATATCAAGGCTTTGGTGGCGGCTCTACTGGCTAGATTCAGTCTCCCCGACATTCACCTCTGATTGACTCCTGCCTATCATGGAAAGTGCCCTTTTTACCCATCTGATCAGCTCAGATACTGCATTACTGAACAACAATAATTAGTTTTCCTTTAAAACTCATCAAAGGTTCTAATCTCCTGTGACTGCAATCAATGGCAACCATTTCCCTGGTCAATAGGGCACGAATTACACAAATATTCACTGTAAACGTAACTAAAGCAACTGAAGAAGGGCATTTTCAGGTGAAAAAATATGTTATTTTGGCAAGGAAATAACGATTCGGGGAATTTGCATATTATTTTGTGGTATCAATAGGGAGCTTTGACCTAGCTTGGATCAGTTTTTTGAATATCATTTCAACTCTTCCTCCTTCCACTTTAATTTTATCCAGATGAGCCGAGTTTTCATTTGCTAAAAGGAGAAAAATATGGAAGAAAGGGGATCATTAAGTCGCAAATCCACTTATTTTCACTGCATCTGTGATGTTGTTCCCTGAGCAGCAGTCATCTCCAACATTCAGGAAACTTGCCCTGGTTTCTCACCGGAGAAGCACAACATCTGAGCCAGAGTGTGAACACAGCAGTCAAGAACAGAAAGAAAGAAAAGAAAGCAAAAATCAAAGTTAAACGAAAACCCAACCCCAAAACTTTTAATTTCTTCTCCATCAGAATACCAAGTAACAGTGATTTGAATGAAGAAGGTATTTATGCCTTCCTCTTTTGGAGGTAATTTCCTAAGGTTTAAAATGCAGCTAAAAGGCTTACAGTTCTCTATGAGCACAGCCTGGTTTTCAGTGTTGCTTATCACCGCCTGCCATGCAGCTGGCTTGCTTTCTCTCTTTGAAAGTTTCAGGTTCTTTACAGAGCAATTATGTTTTCAAAATACAGTTGAGAATCCCGATGTTATAATCATTTTCGGAGCCGCTATGTACATTACTAATTGTGTACATGATTCTCTTGACTGGCTCCACTGCCCATGCTGAGATTACCAGTTACAAAAACATCATTATAAATTATAAGGCAAGGAAAGTGACGCCAGCTTTATATTTCTGACTTAGTAAAGGTATTGATAGCTTGTACTGAATGGAAATTCTTGTAAAAAATGAGGTTGGAAAATGTTCTTTTTCCTGAACTGTTCAAATGATAAATACTAAATAAACAGCTGCAAGTGAAATTGTTCCCTATTGTCCAACTACTACTTTCCTAAACACCTAAGAAAGTAGCCATAAATCCGGCCAAGGTTAGGTCTGATATCCAAAGTAAATAGGGAACACACAAAGCAATGATCACTTCATAGTTTTTCCGGTGTATTCTTTTAAATTGCCAGCAGGAAGATCTCTAGTAATCCAGAGAAACTTATGCGCACGAGCAGATTTAACAATTCTCCTCCGTCTCACCAAGAGAAGAATAAAACCCCACTTTTTTGTTGTCTTTACATCACAGCTTGAGCGTGTTGGGAGCCGAGTTATGAACTAACACAGATTTCAAATCCTGTGAACAGTGGTAGCAGAAAAATGAAAATTAGATGCATCTGGCTGATTTAAAATGTATGAGCTAGGACTGCAAATCATTTATGTGTATATATATATATAT
>WKFP01013852.1:573377-595948 GCA_011057875.1 Pterocles orientalis
TTTTTTTTTTTTTTTTGTGAGGGCCTAAAATGAGACTCTGTGTCTGACTCTCTATAGCCTTGAAGCTAATATAGTAATTCACTGGTCAGAAAAGTGGGTGGACAACCGTGCGTTTGTGGACAACTCCAGTTAAACTTCCTTTGTAAAAGTACAAAGGACTGAACATGATATAAGAATTGAAATATTTGCCATGATAAATTACTTGCTTTAGTATAGCTGTATATTGGGCCAATTACCGAGAAAGCAATAATATAAAATAAATTATCCTTGTGTATCTTAGGTTAATAGAATTGTTGACAATTTTCTTTTATTTCATCCTGAATAACTTTTATTATGGTAGCTACTAATATCCATAGCATAAATATGCGGCTGTTTTCTACTCCAGGCAGAAGAAATAGAAAAAGTCTCAGTATATCATGGATTGAAACAGAGAAATGTGGGAAATTCAGGTTTCTTTAAATGAGTTTTTCCAAACAGCCTGTGGAAAACCACATGAGAAAGGCTCCATGTATACATTTGCAGAAAACTGCCTTTGCCCTCTGTAATGCCAGCTAAAGAGTAAAGATGTATCTGTTTTCCAAGGGACAGTGTGTGTCTTTATCACCATAGTAGGAAAGAAGGAGGAGGCTGGAAATGGCCCTAAGCAGAAAGTTAAATGTATTACTATCAATGTTGAGGAAACTATTTGGACCCCAAGTGAAGACGAAAGAACCTGATAAGAAAAGCCTTTGGACCTACTTGGAAAAAAATGTTCTTGAGAAGACATTAGAAGGGGGAAGAACTAAGAACAAAACTAACAAGAACTACAAGAATTAGAAAAAAGATATTAATCAGCAGGAAAAAGGTACTTAAAGGCTGGGAAATGGAGGAGCAAGCAGAATTGACAAAAGTGAAGTTTAGCTAGTGTTGCAAAGAAGATTGCGGAAGGATTTGCAGCTGTGTACAAATAAGACAAGGAAAGCAAAGGTGGTATCACTAAGCATTTGAGAAAAAGGATGAAACACAGACTAAAGTCATGCAAATGCATAAAAGTATGAAAACACAGGAAAAAATAGGAAATGGGGTAAAAAGCTACATTAATTTTGTACAGAGCTCTTATGTCAGATCAAGCTATCAAAGTACCTGGCAGAACTGATTTACTTGACAAAGGAATTATAAAAGATTAGGTGCTTCTGATTAAGGCATTTGAGGGTGGTGCCACATGAGAAATCATTAGTTCGGCTAAAGAGGAGAGTACAAATGGAGATGGGACTGGTAGAGACAGACACCACTGTGTTATGGAGAAAACAGAACTGCTGGGCTGGAGACTCCCTTGGAGCTGAGTTTCCCTAAGGACCGGTGTGGGAACAGGTGCTGTTTCATGTTTCTAGTAGTGGTTGTCATAGGAAAGAGAGAAGTGTGTTAATGAAGTTTAATGATAGCACGGAAGAGGGATGAACTGTAAATGTAGGAGATACTCCGAATATCAGGGAGGAAATTGTAGGTGATAATGGAAAAAAGTGATAGGAACAGTCAGAAATTCAATAGCAGAAAATTCAAAGGGAAGAATGATGCTGTTAACCAAGAACATTTCAACCTGGAGCTATGGAGTGGAAAAGGACAGGGTATGGGAAGATCACAGGATTACACTCCTTGTGATTCATTTATGAAAAAGGCAAATGCAGTCCCGCTGTTTCTTAGGGATAGTATTTCCAGCGATAAACAAATACAGCACACTGCTGACGTTGTGCTGCACGTACAATTACAGTCACACTCAGATAAAATACATGACAGATGAGGGTTACTGAAACCATACTCATTCTGCTAAGTAAAAGATGAACAGCACTATTTTCGAAGAGAACTTCCATAATAAGCAAATCTGGAAAAGCACCCTTCCTGCTTTCCGTTTTTCTACAAAGCTGACTTTAGTGCATGCTCCTATAAGACACCTACTCCCCTTCTATCAGGTCTTGGAGAGGGACGCTGCAGCCTCTCATTTCCCGGATGGCGCTGCATGGCTGTTGCTGAACCACCAACCAGTGTTCCTCAGAAATGCAGAAGAAACAGGAGAGTTCAGCGAGCGAACGTGTCTCTGCCTGGCCATTTTGTTGCTCTTCCTCCAGCCAAAGCCAGATGCTGCGGTATGAACCAGGAGGATTTTACTTGGGTGAAACTCTGTGTTCTGAGCATGCCTCGAGGTGTGGAGCAGGGTCTGCAGTTAAGTGATGGTCTTCCAACTGAATGAACTATCCTGTACTGAATTCAAGAGCTTTGGTTGGCGCACGTGCTTATTTACCTCTGGCGTGAGATACAGATGACAAGGCAGCAAATGATCATCCTTCCCCTTGACAAAGCGGTCAGAGCAAGAGCTCTGGGAGAACCTGTTCCCCATCTATGCCACTGTCCCGCGTGGCTCATCACGACACAGCTGCAGTTTCTGCAACAGCCAGATCCTTCATTTGGCTACCTTTTTTTCACTAGCCAGCTCAGAAAACTGCACAGTGCTGCAATGAGTGGAGCGTAAGATTTTTCCATGCAAAACAACCACCTGCTGATTGTGTGCATCCTCCTGGGTCCTCACTTTCCACGCACCAGCCGGTGAGCAGTTCTGCTGGCCACCAGGGACAGAGCAGCAGGCAGCAGCAGCAGAGACGGTTTTGCAGGGCACAGTCAGACTGGTGCCTGGTGTTCCTTGGGACAACTGTGATACAGATAATCCTTTGACTTAGTTTAGAGCTGCTCAACAGGCACGAATCTGTTTTGGCTGCCACAAAAGAGAGAGTTCTTTCTTAAAGATGCTAGAAAAATAAGAAATGTAATTTTTTTTTGTTTGTTTGTTATTCCAGTTATGCTCACATGCTTGTCCAGTGCACCCACAGGTCATCTGGCTAACGGTTATATTTCTTTTCTTTTCTTCATCATTAATCTGTAACCAGTGAACCTGTGTGCAGGCAATCCTACATGAGACAGAGCCAGCAGGAGACAAAATGAGGCAAAGAGGATTGCATCTGACAGAGCTGTTTAAATAAGTGGTTAATTTTCTGAGGATACCAGGGGACCTGTCTGTAGCACCAAATCTCCATAGCTTGTAATCTTATGAGCCATCTGTCTCCCTGTACACTAGAGAAGGCTACGGACTTGGGAGAATGATGAAATATTAGGATGTAAATATTGAGGCAGTGGGAGATTATTGCAATATCTAACCCTGCATCTTGCAAGATGATGGGTTCCCTAGCCTCCCACTGTGGTAAGGGAATACAGGGTGTTGAAAGTCTTCAAGATCTGAGCTCTGAAACACACACACATTTAGAAAATTGGATCGATTTTACTGTTAGATGTGTGAATGTGTGGGCCTGTGTTGCTGTAGTTTCATTTTTCTTTTACATATATATTTTACCTATTAAAAAACCCCATTTTATTAGCATTTTAAGTTGTGTTCAATAACCCAAAACCACAGAAAAACCAGCCCACTCCATCTATTGACCTTTTAAGGCACACTGCAAAACAGTGTTTTCACTCAGCTTCGCAGAGGACAAGGACTGGATTAAAACTAACTGGTACTTACTAATTTTTTATAGGAAGGATGTGTCTTAGGTGAAAAGAGCTCATATCTTTTTAGTGGGTTAGGGTATATATTTACATTTACTTTCTAAAATGAATAAACTTGGTACATAATGGGAGGTCTTGTTTTCAGTCTAAATTAAATATTCAAAACGAGGTCTGGTCTGTGGTCATGAAATGAATTTGTTTATAAGTCTCTCTCCTGAAAAATGATGTGACTTCTCCGAAAAACTAATAAACGCCTTTTCAACTCACAAACTCTTCAGTGTAATGATTCGTGCCCTCTGTGGCTTTATATATCAAGGGAGAAAATATATTCTCATTGTAGAAGATCAGGTGTTTCCTTTCTAGTTTAAGAACTGAGAGGTTTGAAAGATCAGGAACTACATCATATCTTTAGAACTGGCCTTTGGTCACTGTTCTTTGCATTTCCCCACTGCAGCAGTATGTACATGCCTATGTAAAGAAATTTGAAATCTTTGCCTGAACTGCATGCAAAATTTTTTACGGGAATCTATTATGTATTAGTTGTAATTTACAAAGAAACTATCCCACACACTTCAAGTTGTTACAGTCATTTTTAGATATTTTTTCTCTGAAATGTAACTATCCCATTTTAATAAATATTAAAACAAGTGCCTTCTCCCAAACTGAGGATTATCAATTGCAAAACGCAACATAATATCACTCAGTTAATTTTCCTTTAGCCATTGAATTTAACAAAGCACCGAGCCTTTTCACAGAAGGTCCAAATAAGAAATTACACCTCTTACCTTAGTCCAAATCAGCATCTTAGAGCCATTGGTCAGCCCTGTGTTGCTTTTTGCGTTTAACTGCCAGTCCCTATTTTTTCAGACGGATTGAGGCATACAAGTTTTATAAGACAACTATCAACAAGTCCCTAGGTAAAAGAAATGTCACAAATGATCAGCTTCACTGCATTATGTGAAAAGTCTTATAAAGCAGCTAAGAAATGTCAGTTTTCCCCTTCTGATAAACCCCAGTGAACACACAGCTCACAGATGCTTCAGGCTACTAGATGGACTGTTGTCATTACAATCTTCATATAAATGTATAGATATATGTGCTGTCACTTGCAGCATTTTCTAGACTTTTCAAGTTCCTTCTCTTGTATGGAAGATTTTTCTTCCTGGAATTCCAAATTATGCCAAAAATATCCCGCTAAGAGAAGATGCCAAAATATTAGGCTTCTCAGCTGAACGACGCTGATGAATATTGACAAAGATCAATGTTTTTGCGTGATCCTAGAATATTTCAAAAACAGTTTAACCAAGAATCGGACTTACTATAATCTTTATAAAGACACAATGGTGTAATGCAGAAATTTACAATGTAATTAATGGGCCAATAATTAAAATAAATTTGTAGTTTTGATAATTTAGAAATAAGTTATCTAAGGAACATTAAAAATGGATTTCAGACATTTGTTACAGAATAAATCATATTCTAATTACTAAAATGGTACTAGAAAGCACACAGCAAGTGATGTCACCAACCTTGTCAGAGACTCCAAAACTGAAGTATTTGTATATTACAGAAAGACACTCCCGTGTGACCCTTTATTTGAACTCTCTTTACAGAAATGAAGAGAACTTGTCTTTATCTGAGAGGTATCCATTTTTAGAGCCATTAGACAGTTAAAATTCTCGCAGCTTTTTGAAAGCAATGAGTATGCAACTCAAAAGAATACAGAATCTTTCATTTCTGCAAACTCTTGGAGCATTTTATAATCTCCTTCCTGTAAATGAAAGCAACAACAAATTCAATACAAATATCCGAATATCCAGTACACAAAACCAGTGTCCTAATAAAAAAATATAAATCTAAAAATTATGTATTGAGAAGATGTTTTTCCATCGTCAGTTTTGCTACTTGACAGCTAAATACACCTCTTGGACACACACCTTAACTTTATCCATGCTATTCTACTGCAGAAAGAAAATTGCTTATTAAAATAATCTCAGTGTATGGATGAAAGAAGAGATGGGAAGAGAACATATATTTTCAGCTCATCAGGAGATATTCAGTCCAAAAAAATAGTGCATCATTATCCTTTTCACATTTTCAGTAGTTGTTTCAGTACATTAGTGGGCCTTGAGATGAAAACTTTGGCATATAGTCCTATAAAAATTCATCCTAGACTGAAGTCAACCCATGAGCTAGAGGTGCAAGTTTCTTTTAAACACTTAGAATCACAGAATCACAGAATCACAGAATGGTTTGGGTTGGAAAGGACCTTAAAGATCATCAAGTTCCAACCCCCCTGCCATGTGCAGGGACACCTCCCACTAGCCCAGGTTGCTCAAAGCCTCATCCAGCCTGGCCTTGAACCCCTCCAGGGATGGGGCATCCACAGCTTCTCTGGGCACCCTGGGCCACTGCCTCACCACCCTCATAGTGAAAAATTTCTTCCTAATGTCTAGTCTAAACCTGCCCTCTGTTTGGATGTCCAAACTGTGGATGCCCCATCCCTGGAGGGGTTCAAGGCCAGGCTGGATGAGGCTTTGAGCAACCTGGGCTAGTGGGAGGTGTCCCTGCCCATGGCAGGGGCGTTGGAACTCAATGATCTTTAAGTTCCTTTCCAGCCCAAACCATCCTATGATTCTATGTTTCTGTAACACCCTTTATTGCATTGGGATTTTTAGGCAGAATAACACAAATATAAGAAAGCTTTAATTGGCTTCCTTTTCTTTTTACAGTCCTTGATATTTGTATTAGGCAATTCACTTACTCAAAATATTGGCCTTATTTTTATAGTTTTATACAGCTTTTAAATTTTCTTTATTTTTCTTCTTGCCTTTCGTTTTAGACAATATGCTTCAATGGCTGGATACTAGCAAATACTTCCAGTTCAAAACTTCCTGTAAGTTAATATTTTAGGAGCTGAAGACAAATATACTGTCAATCCAGAATTTTTACTCAGTAGGACTGGCAGATATGACTAGAACTTGCAGCTGAGACATGCTCAGCTGGAGTGGTGGTTGGAGGTCAGGCAAGGTACCCTGCATTTAGCTACCTAAATTGCTCTTCTTGTGTTCATATGAACAACTTGCATAAAAGCTTCTGGTCCGAGCCATCAGTGATTTAAATGGGGGTATAAGAGGGCAAGCAGAATAATTGACATTTGGCTGCTATGAGGTCGCCCTTAACTTACTCTTCAGCTGAATAAACTAGCCTTTCCTACTGAAAAACAAACTGTAGTTTCCTCTGTATGGTAAGTGAAATAGAACAACACTTTCTATTTAGCATTTAAGAGCTGAATCATCATTTTTAGTGTACTTTTAATTTCTTGTCCTGAATGGATATAACCTTCTGCCCAGAGCCTACTAGCAACAGCAGCCTTGCTAATAGGTGATTTTAAACATCCTATTCCTGTTTCTAGTAAGGGCACAAACATTGCAGTTTGATTTACTATGCTGTCAATACCTAGCAGCGTTCTTTGTCCTATGCAGTTAATGCTGTTCTTTTAGAATTCTATCCAGAAAAATGCTACATCCCCGAATTACCATCACCAGCAGTTGACAATCTGCCATCTTTCTCTTGAAAGCGTTATTTCTCTAACATGATATAGAATAATACGATAGTAAATGCCTGGTTCTGAGAATCCATGAGCACATTAAAACAGATCTTGCCTTACATTATTTTCTGTGCTGCTTTCAGCTGTTACAAGCTAAACTGTATTGGGCTGGATTAATACTTTCAGAGATTACCAGTGACTAAATTCTTCATACACCGGTACAAAAGACGATTAGTTATTCAAGCATTTATTCCTGTATGAATACCCCCAAATCAACCCAAAATCAACTATCAAGGACAGCGTATGCTATAACATGATGCTCAAACTGCCACCTTTCGAAAGAATATAAAACAAATGTCCAGATACGATCTGATTGCAAGTACCTTGACATTGGTGGCTTTCCAGCTGGAAGATTTGAACCAAAGTTTCTCACAGCTTTTGTTCTCCTGGTGCAGCACCACAGGATGCCCTCTTGCCTGTTGGTGGCTGCCAAGCTTGCTATGGAATGGCAGGACCTGTTCTACCAGACCAGACCCCCTGCAAAAAGGCTCACACATTTTTGTGCCTTTTTTCACTCGCAATTTTTCTAGCATGTCAGAATTCTAGGAAAATCACTGCAGGTGGAAAAAAAATCTGAGATACTCTATTGTAGAAACCGACAGATTGCTATGAATGGCTTAAAAACATCTTCTACATTTAAAGATCTTCTAACCTATGGCCAGACTGCCCACATGGGCTTCAAGACTGGACCTAGTAATAACGTGTATTCTGTAACAGCAGCTGCCTTAAGGTTCTGCTCACGCTCCGGCTGGGGCTTCCTAGAGGCTTTCAGGTTAAAGTATGCAGAGGGACGTGAAATTCTTGACCAGTGGGGCTGGGCACAGCAGAACGACTCTCTGCCCTCCCTGCAAAGGGTGTGCGTGCAGAGAGGGAGGTGTGGGCTCCGGCAGTGTCCCCTGCAACTGGCTCATAGAGATGATGCCGTTCGTATCCTCTCCTCCCTCCTCAGCACTGGGCTGTCACAATGTACTTATCACTGTAACATCTCTACTATACTTCTGCAAAAAATTATAAACTAAAAGGGCAAAGAAAGCAGTCAACCTGTACAATGCCAAAGTGCTGGTTTTTGTTAATGTAATAAAATCAATCACAGCGAAAAAAGTTTCAGAAACTTTTATATGCGATGCTCAATAAAAACAAGAATTTTGGCAGGACCTTGGCAAATAAAAATGTTAATGCTATGAAGTTGCTCTAATCATGTAACAGGCGGGTTTTTCTGTTTAGTTTTCATCACATTACAGACATGTTGTTATATATTGCTTCTTGGCATATCTTTACAAGAGAAGGAAGGTGCTGCCTTTTACAGAAGAGACATATTTTTATAAATCTGTCTGTGTCCACAGGCAGTCACTGCTCGTCCTGGGTCATCTTTGCTCACAATCTTTTGTGACAGTCAGAGGATTTCTTTCTAAAAAGCAGCTGTAAAAATCCAAAAACCTTAATCATCTCTCAAACGCAGCTGACTGAAATCCCATGGTAGGAAATGAGAGTGCCGAGGACAAGTGAGATCAGAGCACGATGGGGAGTACTATAAAATGTTTTCTTTGTAAATCAGACAAAAGACATGTTTACAAAAAAAAAAAAAAAGAAAGAAAGCCTTCCATAATATTAATTTACTCTACTAAATCAAACTGAGCTGTGATTTATGAGCTCTGCTGCCTCACCAAGAATTACACCAGCTCCCAAGCCAATACTTTGTCTTCAGTTTGTCTTTTGGCATTCAAATAAACTGTACCAAAAGACATTTTGCATATCCTTTTTTTTTTTTAAATTATTGATAGGATAACTCTTTATTCTTCCTTTTGCTGCATTTGAAGTGGTTTTTAACTTTCAGTACTGATTTATTTCTAAATTTCAAAATCTATGTTAGGAAAGAGTTTTTCAGGAGTAATCACTAATTCAATATCATCTATGTTAATCCTGACAAACTGCATTCAGATAACATTAATGGGTTTATTTACAAGTAATAAAGCGAGGAGGGGACTACTTTTAATTTATCCCGCTGTGCTCAAATATTACCACACATATGGCAGAGGAGATTACCAGCAGTTCCAAGACCCCCACGATTCTTCAGGCATAACAAAGCAGATTAATGACAGAGTAATAAGGTCAGTTCAGGTATAAAGCAACATTTTCTCCCGATTACTTTGGGGCTAAATTTGGCCCAACTTAACACAAAATTTCGTTTTACTTGCTGATTTGGGTCATTGTCTTAGAGTAGAACAGTAGTGGATTCTGTGTCTGAAGGAGATGAAGGATCCACAACCTAGAAGAGGGAATCCCTCGTTAGTTCAGGTTCCAGATAACAAAAGCCAGTACTCGCCATTGTACAATCGTTGAGAAGAGAATGACTTGGTCTCCAGATGGAAAACTTAAAAGTGGCACTTCTGAAGCATAATTAAACAAACAGGGGAGATAGCACAGACAATATTTCTGGTGAATTTCAGGCCATTTGGGAAGAATTAAACCAATCAGACATGCAGCTGACAATAATTAATCTAGCTGCTTAAACAGGCAAATTGCTCGTTGTCATTGTGAGAAAGAAAGGAAGGCAGTGAACAGTAGGTGAAAAAAGCTAATAGTGTATTTGATAACAGAACTCTGACCCGAATAAATTCACTGTTAGAAAAGGAAGTTATTACCTATAAAATTAAAGGCTATTAATATAAATAGCGCTTGAGAAGAGCTGGTATATCTCCAAGGTTTCATATACAATCTCTAGTTGTTTTCTGACAGATTCATTATCTCGTAATAAAACCATAAAAACATTTAATTAAATGTAAAGTGAAAAGTCGTGTACTCCTGTATAATGGAAACATCAGCAGTGATAAATGGTGTGCAGCTGTAGTGAATTCACTGTTATACCTGTGTTTATTGGAAGGCAAAGAGAAACAGGGGGGATCTATGGGGTAAGCAAGGGATTTAAGGTGAAGAGATCAGTTTTCTCGGTCCGGGATAATTCAAGACATTTAATGTCTTTGTTTATGGTTATGGTGATTTATAAGCCTACATAACAAAAATCAGACTCCATTTGTGGGAGACTGAATTCCCCATACTTTGTATAGCTTTTTGAGATGGAAAGTGCTCTGAAAATTAACCGGCTTAGTTTACGTAAAATCTTTAGTTACCTGGCTTGAAAACAGACCCCTGTGCCCCGTTTTCCAAAGGATCAGGTAAAAGACAACAAAAAAAAGTGCTCTGAAGTTAAAGGCAGAGGGGCAGATCCTTCACTTTCCTAGGAAAAGGGGAGGAGCTCACATCGATATCATCCTGGGCGTGATGAGCTGCATTGATTTCTTGCCTCGTATAAGAAAAGCTGCGAGCCCAGAGAGTGTTTCTGCAGGACCCTGAATGAAGGAGAGATCCTTGAGATAAAAAGAGTTTTATTAAGCCAGGTGATGAAGACTAATGCAGAAATGAAACAAACAAATCATTACAGTCACAAATTTCCACTGTGTTGTGTAAGGGAGTCAGAAGGCTGCCTAGAGATTCAAAACAGTTATTTTGGTGGAGTGTCTTCTGCCTCTGCTCCTTCACCTGAAACATCTAATATATCTTACTATAAAACTTGCTATATCCTCAAGAATATGTTCAAGAAGCATTAAGGTTTCTAACCAAAGCCTTAAAAATAAGGCACAGTATTTTTAATACCAAGAACCTTTTAGGAAAAATGATTGGCTTGGTTATTTAGCACATTAATAATGATGTGCATCGCAGTTTCATCTTTTCCAATTCATTCAGATTTGAATGAAATTGTCAGACATATGAATTGTTGGTTTCAAAAAGGTGGAAGATTAAAACCCTGCAATGTACACAATCCATCACCTGCAGATTTTTTTAGGCTGATTTCCTGTATTTTCTGTCTTAAAGACAGAAAAGGTCACTTGAACTTTTACCATGAAAGACTAGTTAGCCAAAGATGCTGCCTAAGGAAAGGTACCTTTCCTATTGAGAGGTGAATGCCTTTATTACAAGAGAGATCCCAAGACTTCCTAAAGCAGTGTCTGTGGAATGAACCAAGTGCTCACAGCACATGAAAACACAGGTGTGTTGAATGGTTCCTGATGGGCTTTGTTTTGCTGGAGATAGACAGGAGAATGGGAGATGCTTAGAGATCTGAGCAACATTCAGTTAATCAAACAGAGATCTAGACTCAGTATCCAAAATTAAACTTTTATGGGACCTATTTGTTTAAACTCAAGACAATGACATTTCTGAGTTCTCAAATGCTTGATTATCACCAACCTGGTGCATACTTATGACTCTAATGTGCCATTGTATTTCTGTTTCTTTGGCATAACAGAATAAATAGCATTGACATTAAATTGGGTTGGGGAGGAGTGAAAGGGAGAAAAGGATGGTGTGTATGAAGAGTGTATCATCTCCAGAAAATTTTGACCTATAATTAAAAATATTATACATATTAGTCTTATTAGAGAGTAAAATACAATTGAAAAATTGCGTATCTAGAAGTTCACCTGAGGCTTTATCAGTTGATACTTCTCAAAATGCTTGGTGAATCCTTCCTTACTTGACTCTTTTTATCCCCTTGCTCAAAATATACCAGTTCTCAAAGTCAATATGCTAATGCTCTGTGCCAAAGCTGACTACTACATCAAACAAAAGACTGTGTATATCTATAGCTTTGTGAGGGGAGGAATACAAAGCAAACTGTGATTAACACCGTATTACAATGCCTAGCAATCTGTCCCAGTTCTGCAGTGAATCCCTTCACCTGCATTAAGGAAAGTTTTACTGTTAAACTGATATCTGTGGACATGGAGGAGTGCAGCACATTTTATTGTTTCTGTTATTGGATTAAAGATTTTGCAATGTACTCTAGAGCACTCGAGGGCTTTCTTATGAAAGAAAGCTATAAAAATGTATTTGAAATGTTACTCCTCTATGACAAACAGTTGTATTATAATGGAAAAATTAGAGGGTATGAGCTAGAATATATTAAGCTTTATTATGTCGAATATGTTTAGATTAATAACAATTATGCAGAATAAAAGCATGATGTGACTGTAACTAAAAGGAAATATTTAAGCCATGTGGTAGCTATTAATAAGTCAACATAATTTTTGACAGCTATCCAAATATCTTAAGAACCTTTTCAAAGTCCTACTCCATCTAGATGCAAAATCTGTATTTATTTAAATATTGCATCTCAAAAGAAAGATAAATATGCAAAATCCAAACACAAAAATATGTATATATTCTAATGAAAACAAATTACCCAATTTGGAAGTCAGTGGAAAGTTTTTGACGGTACTTTTGAGAGATTTTTTTTAAAGATTCTTGGGTGCCTAAAGATGCAGATGGATTTGTAGAGGAATTTTAAAAACATTCTAAAAGACTTAGAGAATTTATGTACTTGCAAAAAAATATTTATGAGAAAAATCCTTGCTGATGATTTAATATGCAATTACTTAATATTACATACTTCCTACTTTAATTGAAGTATCAAGCTCTAGTCCAGCACTCCATTGATTTAGATAGGGCCCGATATTTTCTTACAGGCTGTTTATAGGTTTAGGGTCCTGATGGCTAGCACTAACATGGAAACTGAATAATAAAACTCACCTGTCTAAATTATACACAGTTAATTTAAAAACAGACAAAACCCAAATATCACATTAAATACTAAACAGTACTTTCTTTCAAAACTGGAATTTACTATGCGTTACATTGTGTGCCCATAGAAACGAAAGGTGCTTGTTCTTAATTCGCTTTTTCCCATCAGGTTGTCAGAGAGGGACCTGGGGTGCTGGTCGACAGCCGTCTGAACATAAGCCAGCAGTGTGCCCAGGTGGCCAAGGCCAACGGCATCCTGGCCTGCGTTAGCAATGGTGTGGCCAGCAGGACTGGGGCAGGATTGTGCCCCTGGACTCGGCACTGGTGAGGCCGCACCTTGAATCCTGGGGCCAGTTTTGGGCCCCTCACCACAAGAAGGACATTGAGGGGCTGGAGCAGGTCCAGAGAAGGGCAACGAAGCCGGGGAAGGGTCTGGAGCACAGGTCTGACGAGGAGCGGCTGAGGGAGCTGGGAGGGTTCAGACTGGAGAAGAGGAGGCTGAGGGGAGACCTCATCAGTCTCTACAGCTGCCTGAAAGGAGGGTGCAGTGAGGGGGGTGCTGGGCTCTGCTCTAAAGGAACAAGTGACGGGACAAGAGGAAACGGCCTCAAGTTGCCCCAGGGGAGGTTTAGGCTGGATATTAGAAAAAATTTCTTCACTGCAAGAGTGATGAGGCATTGGAACAGGCTGCCCAGGGCAGTGGTGGAGTCACCATCCCTGGAGGGGGTCAAGAAACGTGTAGATGTGGTGCTTTGGGACATGGGTTAGTGGTTTGGGTGGTGTTGGGTTGATGGTTGGACTTGATGACCCTTGAGGTCTTTTCCAACCTTAATCATTCTATGATTCTGTAGTCGTTTTGGCAGCTTTCTGGACAAACTGACTACAGAATGGCTTTGCCAGGCCAGCTGAAGGCCTCATCCCCAGACCACAGCAAAGCCAGTAGCCATGGAGAGCCACCACAGGAGGTGAGGCACCACAGAAGTGTACAGCAAAAGGACACCAGGCAACAACCACTCTGTGCAGCAACAAAAATTTGGGTGTAAAGAATCAATTTTTCACATTATTCACCCTCTCAAAAATTAAGAAGTAGAAAAGGTTGCCCAGAGAGAGAGCACAACCTCCATCCTCACAAGTTTCCAAAAAACAAAAGATGTCATTTTTAAGGGAACAAATTTAGCCACTAATTTTAAATAAATAGCTTAAGTGTTCAATATGTCAATTTCTTTTTTGTCTATTTCACCAACCCAGATCTTACCGGTTTTTCTTCTGTGCCAAAAATCTGTTATTGTATTTATTGCAGAAGAAGAACTTGCTTTTGTGCTATACCATCTCAAAATAAAAATCAACTCTTTAGTCAAGTGAGAGACAAATCGTAGAAAAAGCAAGAAAGAAATCCAGTCTTTGGAGATATAGTTTTGTATACAGAGTAAAACTAATTTTCTGCCTCTACGTTCTACTAATTTCTAGTAACTTCATGCAGTCTTTCTTAAATGAACTTAGAAAACTCCTGTTAGAAAAAAATTACAAAAACCTTCAGCTTAAGAATACATTTGAGTACACGCTTATCTTTAAGCATAAGCTTAAATTCCCTGAAGTTCCAAGTATATATATATATATATACACACACACACACTTAATATGAAGGATTACATTTGTTTCACTTTTCTGCACACACGTAGTCCCTTCATCTCCCCTAAGGCTACTGATCTTACTGACAAAATGCTGCAAACCATGAACAATTCGTGCTGCTGCCATTATTTTAATCTGCTTCAGTATAGGATATACTAGTGGCTGCTATCGTTGTCCCCCAGAATAGTGCAGTAGAAGACTACTTCACACAGTAAAGAATGGAGAATTGACATGAGAAAGCAATTATGTGGGAAACATTGAATCAAGCATTCCCAGATGGTATATTTATATTGAGAATAAACTGTAAGAGAGCCAAGTTGGAAGTCTGTGAAACTTCCACCATTGTTAAAGGGACACAGTCCCTTAGTCTGGGGCCCCCAAACTGCAAGAGCATTTTACAAAACTTAAGATGAAATACAAAATGTCAATTAAAATTCAAAATCTGTAATTTTATATCTTTTAATATAAACATCCGTCTCAAGTACTAAGAAGTCTATCGGTACTATTATGGCAGGGGTATGTGAATTAGAAAATAAAACTGGATGGAGAGAAAAGTCAGGCTGAGTGTTTTCCAGTGTCATAGTCTGGGCTTTGTGAAATACAGAAAACAAACAGGAGAGTGATAGATCCCAAACCAGGTATTTTGAAATTGTTTCTATTGTAATAAGCTGCGCTGTCAGGTCAGCATTTTTATTTTTTTTATAGAAAGTATAAGCAGGGTTGAGAGCAACCCTTTAAAGAAAATAGTCGGTTACATTAAATGTCAAGGAAAAAGAATGAGTAGCTGATCAGATATAGTAACCCCAGCAGCAAGAGCAACCAAAGCAGAAGACAGATTGGGTAAAATCTGTAGATACTCTCAGGACTATTTACATGACAAAACTTATGTAAATAGAAGCCCCATTTTAATAAGAAATTTAATTCAGTCCTATTTAGTTTTTGCTACAATGAAGTGTAAAAATTAAAAATAATAAATCTAGCAATTTTGTACTCACCAACAGCAGTCATGTTTAATAACATGCTTTTTCTTTCAGCAAAATTTCTGAAGACCAGAGGTGGACTAAATCCATGACAATTTGGTCTTTATTTCAGTCATCCAAACTTCAAAGTGTCTATGACCCAGTAGTTTGGTCTACTTTCATCCCTTGCAGAAATTAGAAGTCTCCTAATTTTTCATTTGAGTAAGTTTGCATATTTTCTCTACATGATGATTTTAAAATTTAGGTTAAAAATGTTTCTTTTCTGGTGCATGTTGCTTCCAATTTGAGCAAGAATCAGAACGGAAAAAATGCAAATAAAAAAAGTGGAAAGAAAAAGCGTCTCTAGACATCTTTCAGTCTCCCAAATATCGGGGTGAACTATCAAACAGGTTATTTCAGGAGAACTTGTTCACACATATTGAGGCAAACCTACTGCAAATCTGAATGGAGTGAATTAGAAATCAAGAATAAATACGATGTGATGAACATGTAATGCAAACTGTAACAGTGTTAAGATACCAGGACGCTGTGATATATTTGTAAATATTGGAAATATTTTCATGTTTTCATCCTTAAAATAGAAGTTGGCTAACAACAGAGAACGAAATTTGAATAGCCACAATACAAAATTAATATTACCGTAATCTTGGGACTTTATATACTATTTTCAAAAGTCCCATCAAGTTGCACACGCAAAATTGTCCCTTTCTTAGTGAAAGGCACAGCTGGGCATGACTTGACATTGCACCTACAACAGGTCTGTAGTCACTACACTTCACTTTACGCGCACACTAGCAAGCTTACCTCCTGCCCTACATTGTCTAGGTTATTCACCTACCCGACAGCCAAATGAAACGTTTTGTAAACCAGTCATCCATTCCACTGGACAAAAAAGTATGTTGTTAGAAAGATTTGAAATGGTCATTAGAGAAAAGGAAGATGGTTCTGGTGAATAGCCAGAGCCTGGGACAAGTTGAGTTTTGGACACCAAGGACATTACTCATGTAAAAGCCTGGGCCCAGTTTCCCTCAAGAATGGGCAAAGTTCCCAGTTCCTTCAGACATCTGTTTGACATTACCAGGCTCACTAGGGAAGGATTCAAGGAGTGCAGAGCTGGCTCAGAACATCTCGGCTATGAAGGCAAAACCCAGTTTTCTGGCAAAGGGAGTTCAGGGGGCTGGAGGGGAAGGGGACTTGAAGAGGTCAGCTGGATTCGGGAAGAAATGAGGGATGGAATGGCCCCAGGGTAGGAAGGACCTCCAAGGTTAGCCAAACACCAGGATGAAGAGAAGAGAGTGCACTCTCAGGAGGATCTAAGGAGCAAGTAGAAAGGCATCAGATGGAAGGAGCTACAGGAGAACCACAGAGCACAGCAGAAGAAGACACTGGCCTTCCTCCTTTCATGGCTGTGCTTCTTCTCAATCCTCCCATTAGCTTGGAATAAGGGACTGCTAATCCTGCCAGGATGTCTGAGATACCTGCTTTCCTCAGCCCCATCCTCTGCTTCCACTCCACATGAGCAGAAGTGGCCTTCTCCCTTCCATGTACCTACTGCTCACTCCTGATCCTTCCCTAAGCTCCCGAAGAAACAAGAGAAGAGACCAGTGCCAGAGGCCAGCCTGGACCTGGTACCTACAGTGGAGAGAGAAGACCAGGGATGAGCTGAAGAGGCAAAGGCAAGTGTTGGAACAGCTTTGTAGCCAGCTGCAGAAGAAAGAGGGTGTGGGCAGACATGGTCTCTCTAGAGGACATCTAAGAGCTGGCAAGGGACTGGAGGAAGGGCAGTGCTGGGCTGGAAGAAAATCTCACTAAAAATTAATCTAGTGAGAAAAGCATCTCTTAGGGAGTTGTGAGAAGTAAGGGAGAAAATACATCAAGGTGACTATGTAAATTCCTGGAATAGATTGGTGAAATGGACGAAAAAAGGGAGACTTTGTCCATGAATAGGATGATACCTTTCTGAGTGTGAATAGATAATTTCAGGAACCGAGAGATAACATGAATATCATTTCCTTAGAGGATGCCAGGACTTAAGCCATGCCCAGAGAAAGCACTGCGCTGGGGAATACCTGGTCAAATGAAGTGCAGTGGAGGTGGCAGTGTACCTGAAATTACTTTTATTTATAGGAATAGTTTGGTTATTTTGGAGAAGTTTCCTGGATATGTTAGTTCAGTGTCCATCCTTTTTGAGTCACAAATTCTGCAGTAGCTGGCTTATTTTGACACCCTTGCAGACCACAGTATATCAGAATTTATAACTGGGTGATTTGTCTAATCTGGCAACAACAACAAGAATTTGTGGTCCGGGGACGTCATCCAAATTATTGACACAAAACGATTGCCCACAGTGAGGCCTGTTTGTGTTTCATCAGCATTCAGAATCACCGCCATAGCCTGAAAGACAACTAAACCACTAACACCTGAATGAGGGAAGAACCGAAATGAGCACAACACTTCTTTCTTTCTCCTCCCGCTGGGTAAGCTCACAAGTTACCCTCAATCATACAACTAGCATATGGCGTGTCTGGCAGATTAGCGGTGGCACACACGGAGATGCACATATCTGGCCCCTTGGTGCATCAGTTGGGATGTGCTGGCCAGACGGGCGCTACCCACAGCCCTGAAGAGCCCAGTGCGAGCCATGCCACGGGCAGCCAGACACGGCTGCTCCCAGAAGCTGGCACCAGATATAATGGCAGTGGCACAACGTATCCCACAGCTCCCACTGGACGAAAAAATCCATCGAACTCAGTAGCTGTTTGTATGAGTAAAAGTTGAGTGTGGCCATTGTGATGCGACCCAGCAATAGTATTGCAGGGACTGGTGAGGGGGAGAATGGTGGTAGCACACAGCAAATAAAAAAAATTACAAAATCTCTGCATCTGGTTGAAGGAAAATACAGCAGCAGGGTCTGCTGTCTGCATAATTTTCCCAAACAAGCTATAGGGCTGCACTCGGATTTCAGACAGCAGACCTGGGTCTTCTCTAACTGAAACAAATGGGTGTTTGCCAACTACTTCAAAGGATGTGTTTAAAAATGAGACCGTTAAACAGCTAAGGGAGCTGATGTAATCATATTTTAACCCAATTATCCTTTCCAATATGTATTTGTCAGCATTTAATCCCATCTGCCATTGTGCTGCCCAAGTACCTAAATTGTATAGGTCCCTCAAGGGTTGTCTAGTCTTGGCTAACCTAACAAATTCTGTGCCATATGCAAATTTTAATTTGCAAATGTTCTCCCACATTTCCAGACTCTGTTAAACAACTGGTCTTATTATGGGCAGTCCACAGCTATTTTTTTTCTACTTTGGAACTTTACCAATTTTCCTGTTTTATTTTCTACCACTTTACCAATCTCTAATCTGCAACAGCAATCTACCTCTAAACCTTTGTATACACAGATGCTTTACTAACCACTTCTGAGACACTCAAAAAAACACTAAAAAATATAAAATAATGCAAAACAAACAGTTCCTTTATTTTTTCTTTTCAGTAATATATTCCTCTTTATTTATTTTATAATGTTTCTTTATCTCTGCAAATGTATTATTCTTGTCTCTAGTTAGTATTTTAGTCCATTTATGTGGGACTTCAATGAAGTTCCCTGGTTCCTAATTTCTAGGAATATTTTTTATACTTTTTCAATAGATATGTGCAATATCTAATAACCAAGATGATATAAATTCACATAATGGCATATCTTCAGATAAAATAATCTGTGCTTCAACCCATCTAATTTAATTCAAATGTAACTACAGCCATAGCAGGACAATAAACAACTAAAATAGTTACAACAGTATAAAATGTTATGAAACTTAATACTAAATGACAGTTCTGTTTTTATGATTTAAGATTAAAGGCCCATGATCTATTTTTTTTTTCTGTAAATCAAATTCAGCAAGGAATTTTAAGGTGAAAGGTTCTAATTCTCATTTTCACTACAGACTTTTTAATAACAGTCTTGCAGGGGAAAAGAATATTGGTGTACACAAAAATCAGTTCTGGTTGGGTTACATGTATGCTAGAGTCCTATCTTGAGTTGAAGCTTGAGAGGAAAAAATAGTAGATAATTTCACTTGCATGAAAAGTCTATTGAGATTGAAACAGTTTTAATTTCTTTCAAGCAAATTTCTTGCAGAACAGTAACTTGAATGGTTATTTCAGTTGATGGATGTAGGTAGCTATATTTGTTTGAGCATTTAGTCCCTGTGTTTCAGAGACTGACCCATGCTAAGAGCAGAATTTAACATTTGGAGCCGCAGGAATGGTTCATTACTACAAACATCTGCAATACAAATCAAAAGAGATAATGTTCTAGTCAGGATAATAATTAACATTTAACTGACTTGCAAATGTGAAAACCAGGACCCTCAAAGTACAGGCATCAATGAGTTGAGAGAAACAGTCATCTAAATTTTTTTTAACTAGTTGAATTCTTCATTCTAGAGAACTGCTGTAATGCTCAAGGGGAATGACCGTTCACTGCAGTACAGTGAGCACGGTAATACACCTAGTGCATGGAAATTGTACCTTCTGTTGGGCCTTTTGTACTCTGATGGACTGTAAAGTTTTCTCTATCTGAATAGGGGAAAAAAAAAAAGGAGGGGATTCCATCAAGAAGCTCAAATGCAAGTTAAAAGCAACAAAGAGATGGTGGTGTAATCCTTACTGCTTATATATGCTAGAATAATATCAACAATTTTTTTTCCAGTACAACCGCCAGCAAGCAAGGAATAGTACTAGACTAAACACAGAATGTAAAAGAGCATAGAGAATTGGGGTCTGTGCTAAAAGAAATGTGAAACCCCAATGAATGGAGCAGAAAGAACTGCAGACCATTCAGAGCAGCCTTATAGGCTTCCCACGTGGGCACTAACAGCGGAGTTCCATGAGCTTTTGGCAACAGTACAATTTGCAACAACACGAAAAAGAGTTTGCTGAATTATTTAAGCATGAAATCAACATATCGCAGACAAAAATAGCCAGTGTGTGTTCATCAAAATAACTTAAAGCACTGGATCTGAGGGGGAGTGCAGTGGCTTTGGTTCACCTCACTTGGTATACTCTTGTTTCTCTGGAAGTACAACCAGAGAAATCCAGGATATCCAAGGAGCAGCACTGGAGGGAAAACACAGCTGAAGAGGTTTTTGTGCTGTACATCCCCTAGGGCGGGCTGGGAGAGGGAGGAGTTTCGTGAGGGAATAAACCCTCTTCTCCTCCCTTCCTTTTGCTCTGTTTAGCTTTGATTAATTCCTGATAATGCTGTCCCTACAGTCCCTCATTTTATTTGCTGCTTTAATGTTATTCATAGGACACAGGTGCCTGTGTTTTTCAGGGACGAGAAGTTAACTTTGCAGGAAATGCATCTTTTCCCTTTCCCCCCTCAACTAATTTTCTTCTAAAGTAAAGGGAACAACAATTGACTTTTGCTTGCAACTCAAATTTGTTTTGGTTTGCATTTTTTTCCCCCTTCCCTGCGTGCTACTCTCACAATATGAATATCTTTATATTTATAATATATATTATATTTATAATAAATATTTTTTTTGGAACTTCTGCTGCATGTGGCATGGCCCTGCAGTCATCACACAGCTCACATAGGGAGAAACTGGGGGTGAGAACAGAGACTCTAATGTGTTCATAGGCTTTTCAGGTTCTAAAGTCTACTGCATGCAATACATGGCAAGCATCACACATTTTAAATGGGGCAGAAACACTACCCAGACCTTCAAAAAACAGAGTCAGGACTAACATGAACCATCAAACACGCACAACATTTGCAGGGGAAAAGGTGCACCAGGTCTGGATCTTTGTTTTAAAAATTAACCAACAATCCATTTTAAAGGAACGCTCTCCCAAAAAACTTTTCAGGGAGGAGCAGAATTAGCCAGGAACCTTTCAGACCTCGTGCCTTTTCCTGGTGTTGTCAACGAGGGAACATTTAGTGTACCACATCTTGAAGGCTATGTCAGCTGGTGGTGGGGCCCAGCATCAAGACCTGTGAAGCCTTGGGATGCTGAATAAGAAACGGGACGCAATGGCTCCCAAAAATATGGCTTGACTTGGTGGCTTTTCTCATTCAGGACTTTGCCACCTTGCAGGGACAGAGGTATTTTCTTTACAGTCATAGATCTTGGGCCCCTTTTTCCCCATGCATTAGTTGCTTTCTTGGAGCACGCAGAAATGAAGCTCCTATCAACATACCAACTAAGAAATAAAAACAGCAAAAACAAAAAACAGAGAACATGATGCAACAAAACCAGCCACTAAAGCCACTCCAGAGGCAGGAGATGGTAATAAAAGATCAAACCATAATTAAATTACTTTAGCAATGAAATGAATAAGTTTATAAATGTATGAATAAAGCATTTTCTTACCCAGAAAGGGTGCTGCTATAGGAACAAATATTGTATGCAAGTGTGAAAATAAATTCCTTCATTGCTCCTTCCAAAAATATTTTGGAATTAGTGAGTGTCAGGATGGAGAAACAGAAAAAAAGTGTTAAACCAATAGCTGTTAGTAGGACTAAATTTTGAGTTAATTAAGGAAGAGTCTGACATCAGAAGATCATATACAAGTGCCTTGACAGAAGAAAAATAAAAATGTCTTTTTTTCAGGCATTGAGAAGGTCAGCTCTTTCTACTGCAGCAGATCAAATATATCAACTTTAAAGAATGACAGAGAAAATGAAACTACAAAAAAGCAGCCAAAAAGCAATCTGATCATATGAAAATAAGCAGCAGCAAAATTGCGAACGATGCTTCCATTTTGGGACGAGCAATATCTCCCCCCTTATTTTGCTAATTATCCAGAAATCCTAGCCAAAAATTTTCTTCAGTACAACTGCTTATTGTAATAAACACACACAGCACACATGTACAGTTAGACTTACACAATAAACGCTTGGATACTAAACTCTCCACTCCCACAAACTTCACCCTCTAATTCTCTAGGGGGCTGTATATGGAAGTGTCGTGGGTTAAGCAAAGCAGAGTTAATTTTTTTTTCCTTTTCCCTTCTCTTCATAAATAGCTAACAAGAAGCTATGTTTTGGATTCCTGCTCAGGAGGGAATTGATAAGAGAAGAACGTTTATAGTTATTGCTAGGATGTTGCTATTTGTTCTCAAGGACATACATTCAGCCTTTTGGGGGGGAAGAGACAGTCTGGCTTCTAGCCTGGGATTTGCTTTTAGGTAAAGATTGAGAAGCAGACTGACCAATTATTCCATCCCATGCACGTCGT
>WKFP01013853.1:14912-39395 GCA_011057875.1 Pterocles orientalis
CCCTTTTTTTTTTTCAGTGTTTTTTTTTTTTTCTAATTTCAGACCGTCTCCTGACATACTGTCATGATGGAGAAGTTAGAGATTCTAAATGTAAGCAATTGCAAGAGAGAGCAAACAAGACCAACTTTTTAAAGGTATTCAAACCTTGACCTTCCAGCAGCTTCACAAAGCTTGAGGGAGGACATCAGAGCTGGGGCATACGCTTGCTCTATTGATGACTCCTGCTGAGCCGTGATGAATTCTGTTCTTATTTTCCCCTTCTTCGCACTTTTCAAACTGCTTTGCAAATCAGTTTTCGAAATACCATGTCACACAACATCCACACACTCCTACTGTTTTCTTTTTGTCTTTTGAACACAGTTTGAGGGATGACAGCCAGAAAGTACATAAATGAAAGCTGTGAATGTAGTGATAGGACAAGGAGTAATGGGTATAAGCTAAAAGAGGGTAAATTTAGGCTAGACATTAGGAAGAAATTTTTCACTATGAGGGTGGTGAGACACTGGAGCAGGTTGTCCAGGGAAGCTGTGGATGCCCCATCCCTGGAGGTGTTCAAGACCAGGCTGGATGAGGCTTTGAGTAACCTGGTCTAGTGGGAGGTGTCCCTGCCCATGGCAGGGGGTTGGAACTTGATGATCTTCAAGGTCCTTTCCAACCCAAACCATTCTATGATTCTATGATCTAGGAAGAGATACGTACATAAGTGTGTTTATATGTATTGTTTACACAAATGTACACACATATACTTCTTTCTTTCTGTTTATTTAAGTAACAACTGATACCTTATAAACCATAATTCATTTACAGGAGTTTCCCATCATAGCTGTTTGTCTGTTTTGATAATGATTTGTCCTACCTGCACGTCAAGAAGTCTTTGGCTGTTTCACATGAATTTTGGAGCTGTCTTGAGTGCACGACGTGTCTCTTGGATTTTTGTACTGCACCAAAGTGTTGTGTTTGACTTTGGAAAGGTTGGAGGGGTGGGATGGGTGTCTGGACAAGTATTTTACAGTTCTATGACTGTTTGGTATGAACAGTAATCACATCATCAATCAAACCTGCTGAGTGCAGCCATAGATGATTAGAAGCAAGAACAGCCCTTGTGTCATTTCCCAATACAATTGACTCCTTGTCTGAGGATCCAACTGAGTTATTTTCCAGCTGAACAGTAAGGAAGACATTGTATTGTAATCCAAATGTTTGTCCTGCAGCTTCATCAGGGCAGGGGGCACGAAGATGGTCTCTTTGAAGCCATCAAGTGGTTGCTCGTGGAGCAGCTGAGCAGCTGAGAAGAGCAGTGAACTGCAGTCAAGGTTGAGCTATCTCCCATTTGCCAGGATGAAGGGGCTGGCAGTGCAGGGAAACACAGCAAGAGGATGGATGGCTGCCTCCTCCTGCTCTGCTACCAGCCCTCTCCCTGCCCTTGCCTGTGCCCATTTGCTCCCTTTCTCCTCAGAACAGCCTGCGCCTGCCATCTCTGAAAGGAGCTGTGGCATGACACTGGCAAGAAAATCGCTGGGCAGGATCTGATCAACGTGCCTTACTGCTGAGGTGGTCGCACCCTCCCCAAAAGTGCCTGCTGTCGTGCCACCGAAATAGGCTGTGGGGAGAGGAGAGGCAGGAGCAGGGCAAGCACAGGGCACAGTGCATCATGCACCCATCAAGGAGGTGGGGATAATGCAGGGATGGATATTGCACAAAGAAAAGTAAACAGCAAACATGCTTGGCCTGTGAGTTTTCTTTGAAGTGCTGGATGTCCCGCCACCTCACCTGCCCTTGACTCCAATCGCCTGGGCATACCACAGAAAGAAGTGGAGATCCATGTGTTGGCTGCCCTTTGTCCCTTACCTGTTTAGCAGGAAACAGGCCCACGGTTTCCAGGAATTCAGACCAGTGCAGCTCAAGGTGAAGCACGTAGGAGAGGCTTTTCTGCTATGTGTGGGACTTAGGGAAGGCATTTCATGTCCCTGCTCTGGAAGCAAAGGGGAAACAAAGGCTCGAGCATCACTCCGCAAGTGTAAGTCTGGAAGCTGATGACAGATCTCTGAAAACTGCCCCATGTCCCTTATTCAGTGCAAGAGAGAGAGTCCCAGTGGGCTCAGTTTGTAACAGAAAGGACCTTTATAATTTGGGGATGAACTCTGGAGGATGTGGGGTTTGAGGTGACAACCCATGTGTCTAAGGGCAGAGGTCAGAGGAAACAAAGTTTTTGGAGTAGTCCCCACAGGAACACAGGTCTCTAATTTCTGAAGTGCTCCAACAGTAGTCAGCCTCGTGTCCTTCCACAAGCCATGTCAGCTCTCCATGCCTCAGTTTCCCCAGTTATGAAATGCATTAAATGTTCTGAAACAAACAGCCCACACCCTTGGCCATGTGGACAATTATGGCTGTCACTGCTTCTTTCTTTCTTTCCTTCTATTTAACAGCGATGCTGAAAACTGGAGTCCTTATCCAGCCACACATAATGAGAATAAATGAGACCTCGCATTTCCAGCCATGGCATGTGTTGGGGAAATAAACTCTTGTTTTTGCACCTGAGAAGGACTGTTAGGCACAAGCATGTCCCTCTTCCTACCTCATTTTCTGTGGTCTTGGAGCTTTAAAACCTCCCTGAGTTTGCAGTCACTTGTCTACAGCCAGAAGGCTGTGTGCAGCAGATGACAGCAGAGACCAAAGATCAGCGGCTCCAACGAGGCCAAGAATGATTTTGTCTCTGCAAGACAGAAAAGAATGTCAAATGCCTGCTTTGCTTAATGATGTTTCTTTGGCGACGGCCTAGAGACTAAATGTGCAACCCACCCTGAAGGATTGCACACACTTCTGTGCTCAGGGGAAATAAATATGAACTCAGATGGAGAGGTGCAACACAGAAGTACAGCTTTTATGCTTAGGGGGCTTCACAAAAGGACCTTAGAGACTAGCAGGTCTATTCTCCTGCTGCAAGGTAGCATTGGCCAAACAAACTGAAAGCATTACCGACTTCAGTGCTCATGTCTAACCTGCTCTTAGAAGCCTCCAGTATGTGAGCAACCTCCCATTCTGCATTTAAACCTGCATCCATTTCACGACAGAAAAGGTGTGGACACAGGGACAGAGGGTAAAAGTAAAGGTAAAAACTTGGAGTGAAAAATCTGGTCTTTCCCTGTATTTTAGGGCCCTTAAGAAGATGTATTCATAACAGTTTCTAGCAGACACCATAGAACCAAAACATTTGAGATTTACATTGATTTTCCCACTGCTAAATATGACAATGACATAAGACATTAATGCAATTCAAAGAAAAAATGTGCCTGTGATGGGCTGAGGGTTACAAAAGCTGGTCCCATGCCACTCTAGAAGTGAGCACGTGCTTAAGAACTTTGTTGAATAAACATGGACTTTGGCTGTGTAATTTGCCATGATTTCTGAAATTTGGTGTCTCTGACACAGAAATCAGTGAGGGTAATTCTTAAGAATCACTTTACATCCAGATGCAATTTTTTTTAGTAACTCTTACAAACAGTGCAGGCTTTATTTTCCCTGCCTCTTTTCCTTCTAAACCAACAGTATGATGCAAAAGCTTCCTAAGCAAATTAAAGAAAAAAAGTTAAACACAAAATCTTCAAAAATATTTCCCAATAAAACAATGTATGTTTGTGTCGTGGGTTAAGCAGAGGAGAGTTAATTTTTTTTTCTTTCTTCCTTCTCTTCATAAATAGTTAGCAAGAAGCTATGTTTTGGATTCCTGCTCAGGAGAAAACTGATAAGAAGGAACATTTATAGTTGTTGCTAGGATACTCTCAAGGACAAATACATTCAGCCTCTCTCCTCTCCACGCAGGCGGGGGGGGGGGGGGGGGAGAGACAGTCTGACTTCTAGCTTGGGAATTTGCTCTCAGGTTAAGATCGAGAAGAAGACTGATCAATTATTCTATCCCATGCACGTCATACCCAGTATATAGATGAGGACCCTTCCAGGAGATCTCTTGCTTTCACTTCCCTTGGGCTCTGGATCATCTCGCTTCGGGTGCCTGCATTTGCTCTCCCAAGGCCTTTTCGCCCCCCACAGACACCGTTAGCTCTTGGCCTGGGACGCTCGTTATCTCCGTTCTGTGAGTTTCGGGATCCTCCCTCTCAGGGGGGATCATTAGCTGTTTTTTTTCCCCTGCTTCAGTCAGCTCTCGGGCTGGGACGCTTGGGCTGTTATCTCCGTTCCGTGAGTGCCTCTGGGAGCGGCGCACCCCACCCCCCTTTAACCCCCCCCTTTTTTGGGGGAATCGGGAGTGCGGTTTCTGGGGATCATTAGCTGGCAACAGGCTGAGCTTTTTTGGGGGGGCAGTATCATTGTGTATCACCCATTCCCTCCCTCCTCCAGGGTCATTGGCCGGGAGTGGGGAGGGGCAGTATCACTGTGTATCACATTGCATCTTTGTATATAGTATTCTTTCCAATATTATTGTAGTTTAGTTATTAAATTGTCCTTATCTCAACCCACAAGTCCTCTTTGCCATTTACCTCTTTAATTCTCTCCCCTATTATTGGGTGGGGGCAGGGACTGCGTGAGCGGGTGTGTGTGGTTTGGCCTCCAGCCAAGGGCCAACCCGCTACAGTTTGACAACTGATTATATCTCCATGCAGGTTGTTGGGGCACTGCTGAAGCAACTGTCCATGTCCTGTGAACAGACACACTGAAGTCACTGGGGTGTCACCCTACAGCAAAAAGAGATGCCCAGAAGATCACAGAATTAGTCAATCACTGAACTCCTGAAGTGGTCTTGAAGGGAAGGAACCTAAAGCAAACTGGGGAAAACTGTCCCAGTGACGCATTCTGTGAATGTGGAAATAAATCAACAATAACATTGTATTAATGAAAAAAATATTCAGTATGTCAGCACTTCATTAAAGAAGCCTGCAGAAATATTGAGGTACAGAGAAGGTAGACCCTACACAACAAAAATAGGGCAGTAGGTATCACATAACGTTTTATGCCTTAATTTGGAGTAAAAAAATCTGTCAGCTGGGGCTCTTACAAGGTCCCCAGTATTGTAGTGTCTCAGCACATTAACTTAGAGTAAAAAAATGCAATGAACTATAGACCTCGGGCAGTGATTTTGTATCTTGCTCTACAGCTTCATAAGATCTAAATGCAGACCTTAACTTACATTTCCTGACAAAGGACTCCAGGTAGTAAAGCAATCAGAGAAAGCCTAATTTGCACAATTAACTGGGGACAGAGGGACAGAGGCAGATGCCATCAATTCAAGCAATGGTGGGGTTGCATCTTCTGCCTTGAACAGGAGTCTGAAGGCATCTGTGCTGCTCTCCTGGAGGAGAAGCAAGTGGTTTTGTTCCGTTTCAGTTTTATCTTGAGTCAGGGAATAACAGGGTAGCTCGATACCAGGGACTGAATCATGGGACTGGCTTTATTTGCCATGTGTTTGGGAAGCTGTGAGAGGGGTCAGTTCTGTCCTTCAGCTCTGCACCTACACAGATTGCTTATTACTTGACATATATTTAGGTATTCATTTGTGCATTTTTGGAAGGACAAGAGGGAAAAGGAGATCAGAATTGGACCTGCTTCAAAAATTTCCCACCTCCTCCAAGCAAAGTGGGAATAATTTGTTCTCTGTTCTGCAACAGGTATGGATGCAGGGTGATATGCAAGGTCCCCGGCTTCACACTGCATGGTGAGAATAAAAATAAATGTCAAACAATTACAATTTTGTAAAAGAGCGTGCTCTGGAAAATCTGACAGTATGATTTTGCCTTTAAATGTATCAATATTGTTTACTTACTCAATAGCAAATTCATACTTTATAAGTAGAATATAATAATGAAAAAAAAATGTAAAGAAGGAAAGTCCTGCAAAAATATTCCAAATTCTGAAAACTCCCTATAAAAATGTGTTAGAAATCAATCTGTTCTCTGATGAATCTCCTCTAGCATAAAATACACACATAAGACAAACGTATCTCTGGCCTTCAGGTGGCTAAAGAAGCCTTGTTTGCTTAACATGAACATGCTGCATTTTAACTTAAAACTCTTGCCAGCTTTGTTAGGTGGTCAGTAGAGTGGTGACCTAAGGAGCAATAAAACACAATACCGACATGCAGGAACCATCAGACTGCTGAAACACATAGCTCTGGTTACCAACAAAAGCCACATCCCTGTTGAAAGGGTTTCTCAGCTGTGAGGTTTCAATCCACCACATAAACTTTGGCCCCTCCAAAGTTGTTTCTGCAAAGGCTACAGCAGAGCTTGAAGGAGCTGAACCACAGCTGGTGCAGGAGCCATTAGGAACTGCCCTCTGCCTTTGGGTTGGTGGTCCCCAAAGCCCACTGCTGGACACACCAGGGGCTTTGCTCCCACCGGTGTTGACGTGCTAGACTAATGGCACAGCACCATCTCTTCCCCAATGTCACCTTGTGATGTGAATTACTTAGAGTGAGGTCCTATTGACACCAGTAGTTCTATCAACTACAGGGAGGCATACGTGGGACAAATATCCTCCACTGCATTATCAGGAGGTGTAACTAAAGCATCCTTCTCACTTGATCTCATGGGAAAGTGCTGAGCACTGATGAAACACTTACAAGAGAAGAAACGTTTTCACCAAAATGGCTTTTTAACAGAGAGATTTATTTTCACTGAAACTGTTGACACAGGAAAAGGGAATTATTTTTCACGTGTCTCTTTGAACATTTTACCGAAAATATTAACAAATGTTTTCTAAACTGTGATTTTTATCAAAAACAGACCATGCCATGTGAATAAGGTCAAGCAGCTACAGAAAGACAAATCAAAGCAATTCTCATTGTACTTGCTCCCACACAGAAAAATAAACTGAGATTTCTGTCTCATAGGCCGTCATAGCAAGTTCTCCCTCTCCAACAGTGAGACCAAGGGAGGCAGAGGAAGAAAAAAAATGAAAGAAGGTGAAGAAAAAATTGCATATATCACAAATATCACTCTCAGTAAAATGCCTAAATATCACTCCTACTCAGCATATCTGCCAGTGGAAATGGTTGGGTTCATACTGACCAAAAACAAGCTCTGTCGACCTGATCATATAGAGTCATAGAATGCACTGGGTTGGAAGGGACTTGGAAGGTCATTGCCTAGTTCCAACCCCCTGCCATGGGCAGGGACACCTTCCAGTAGGCCAGGTTGCTCAAAGCCTCATCCAGCCTGGCCTTGAACACCTCCAGGGATGGGGCATCCACAGCTTCTGTAGGCAACCTGGGCCACTGCCTCACCACCCTCACAGGAGAGAATTTCTTCCTAATATCTCATCTATATCTCCCCTCTTTCAGCTTAAAGCTGTTACCCCTCATCCTATCACTCCACCCCCTGATCAAGAGTGTCTCCCCATCTCTCCTGTAGCCCCCTTTCAGCACAGGAAGGCTGCTAGAAGGTCTTCCTGGAGACTTCTCTTCTCCAGGCTGAACAACCCCAACTCTCTCAGCCTGTCCTAATACAGGAGGTGCTCCAGCCTCTGACCATCGTGGTCTCCACTGGACCTGCTCCAACAGGTCCATGTCCTTCCTGTGCTGAGGACCCCAGGTGGATGTAGCACTGCAGGGGGGGTCTCACAAGAGTGAGTAGAGGGGGAGAACCTCCTCAACCTGATGGTCACAATGGGACCTACAGTGCTACAAAAAAATAAGTTGTGGTTGTCAGCAACAAAAGTAAATGGCTGTTTGAAGACATCTGTGAAAACTGGGTCCATATATATGTGAGCATGGCAAGACATGGAGATAATAGGTTTGCAGAAGTATGATTGGGGTTAGCATTTGGCCTTCAGAGTAATTAACATTGCTGCTGCCACTGCCAGAGAGTAGGACTATTATACAGTTTTCACCAGAACACTTTCCAGAAACACCCCAGATGTTTTCCAATTGTGATTTTATTGTAGGAAAGCATTAAAATATTTGTCTTTTTTATATATTTCAAATACAAAGAAATGAAAATTTTTTTTTTGCTTTAAATTAATGTTTTAATCAATCATGTCTGAAAAAGTTTTTTCTTTTTTTTCTTTATTTTTCCTTTGTTTTCCTCCATTTTCTTGCTTCTGTTTACTCTTTCCCACAGAAAAACAGGACCAGAAGAATAAGAAGAAGCTTTTGGAGGAAATTTATATTCTTGTGTTCTCTTCTTTTGTTTCTTCAAAGTGCAAAATGATAGAGAAGTAGAAATGGCCTTAGTTTTGAAAAATCAAAACTAAAAATGAGGAAAACTGATTTTCAATCTGCCAATAGCAAAGCTGCAAGCTTTGCTTGCCAGAACAGTTGGAATTAGAATAAACTAACTTCTACAAGACCAATATAGTCGATGCAGAAATCTTCACTGACATTAAGAATGAAGTACCATTTCTGTAGACTCATTTTTGAAAAAAAGACACTAGGTATCAGGTGCAGTCCCTTGCTCAAGGTGTGGTGATGCCCATTTTATTTACTGCAGAGTCTGTCTAAACACCACTTCTTCTCGATCATCATACCATTAAAAAAAATACCATTCTATGGCAGGCTTGAACATTTCCATTTTCTGGCCTTGCCAAAATGAGCTGCTTGTCCACCAGCCCTGGCCACCATATTTTTGCACCAGGACATTTACCACAGCTCATCGTCTCACCACAACTCTTTGTTGATCCCCACTAGGCCACAGCTGGACTTTGATAAGACCTCCAAGTCACAAAATTATCTCATTCAGGAAATATACCTTTAATTTCACCTTTCATTGACCTCTTCCACCCTCCGTTAATTATTGGACACCCAGAACACATGTATCCAGAAAGGAGGTCTCTTCCTCACAGGTCTAAACTACTCTGGGCTACATTTTGATCTAATATTTTTCTGGATACTGAATCATAGCTACTTCACAAGCCCATCCTATGTGACTTACAGCAGCAAATGGTCATTCTGAGGCTGTTTCTCTGAAAAAAATTAAAGTAAACTTGCATGAGTTTGAATTCTGCTAAGGCCAGCAACCACGATATGAACTGGGCAAAGACAAATGCCAAGACTGTTATTTTGCTTGTGTCCATCCACTGAGTAAGTAAAACACTGGAAGAAAATTACAAAACACTTGGCTTCCCTTCTGCTTCAGTGCTTTTTCTGCAAGCTGTGCTACAGGGAGTTGGGCCATTAATATTTAGATGTGGCTGGCTGGGTGCAGCCTTGAAACTGGAATGCCACTGCCTCTGCTGATCATTAAGTCTAAATGTCTCCTACCGTCTCTTTGCCTTGTAATGCTCCACTCCCCTGTGTTTTAGGGACACTTATAAATTGCAGCCAAACCATCTTCCTCTTTCATCCCCTGTTGAGGTTCGACCCATCTAGCAGCAATAAAACACCACACAGCCTCTCACTCACCCTTCTCCCTCCCAGGGACAGGGGAGAGAATTAAAGGAGCAAAGGGAAAAGAGACTCATAAGAAAACTTTAATAATTAAACTACAATAAAATTTAAAATTATAATAATAATGGTAATATGTACAAATATACAAAGATACAACTGAGTGATATACAGTGGAACTGCTCATCACCTGATGATGAAGGCTCAGCCCGTTCCTGGCTAATGATCCTAGAGCAGAGAGAGGCCCAAAAATCCAATCCCAGAATAAGAACCCGAGCGTCCGAGAGACTGAGAGCTGATTGAGAGAGTGAGACAACCACGACAGAGCACTTCTGTATAGACCCTCATCTATATTCTGGGCATGACGTGTATGACATGGAATAGACCATTGGCCAATTTGAGTCTCAGTCCTAAACCTGAGGTTGAATCCTTGGCTAGTAACTGGGGCTCTGCTCCCTCCCAGCTTCTCCTGCCCCTGCAGACACTGGCACAGCAGAGAAGCTGCAAAGTCCTTGACTGTCCTGGCAGGAGCTATAAACATCAGTATGTGATCAGCCTTCTCCTCAGCACAAATCCAAATGCAGCCTCTCACTAGCTACTGTGGAGAAAGTCAACTCTGTCCCAGATGAAGGACATTCTCCATTACTACCTTCTGACAAGAAGAATGTCAGCCTACAGCAAAAACGTGCTGGATTTGCTCCTAGGTTACATTTTTTCTGTATTAGTGTCTAAACTCTACTAATGATCTTGCAGTCATTTCTATTTCCCAGACCAACTCCATACACTATCTACCACTGAATCTATATGAAATTTCTCATATTTTGACTTCTTCTTTACAGCTTCCAGAACCCATAAGAGTTGGTGATAAGTTGCTGTAAGCACTCATTAATCTTACTCAAAAATATGTGCCTTATTTCTGCTCTGAATATGCTTACTTTCATTTCCTAGCTGTTGGGTCATACTTTTGAGTGATATAAATTTCTGCTCTCCGTGCAGGTTGATGCACTTAGTGATGCACATATCTTCTTTTCTGCATAAAGTAGATTTACCTCCCCAAGTTTTTTGCTTATGTGTCTTCCACATCTCTGTTCTTGCAGCTTTTTTCTGATCTGTAGCATATTTTCTGACATCCTGCTTGAACTGCTTCTGTAAGAACTGAACAAAACATTTTGACAGAGAACAGCCAGTGTGTGAACAGAGGATATAAGATTTTTCCTCTCCCATTCACCAGCCTACAGCCCAAACTTTTCAAGGTCAGATAAGCACCTGTGACCTCAGTATTGCCACATTAAGCTGGTTCTCCTTCCTGACCACAACTTAGACTGCATTACACTGCTAATAAAGTCTCTGCAGTACGAGCAGTTCTTATTTCCTACATGCAGATGTATAGTTTAAGAAGTTCTGTTGGGTTATTAGCCACATGAAGTCTCATATCTAGTCAAGGGTTACTACCTCACCTGCTCTGGACAGTCTCTTCCTAAGGACAAATTCCTCTTAATTTCAACACTTTACCACTCAGGATGGAAGAAAATATCCTTTTGTATAGTTCTCTTTTTTTTTTTCCTTTTTTTTCTTTTGTCATTCACTCTTCCTACAGCTCCCTGTCATATTTTCAACTGAAAATCGTGGACCATTTAGAGCTGGAGAGACTTGCTCAAGGGTTTGAAAGCGTGTGGTCTGAGCTGTTCATTAGTTGGGGTTAGAAAGACAGATAGATTAAACAGATTTTTATACTAGAAAGGTCTTTGATGTTGATTTGTGCACCTCTGTGACTGTCATATATATTCATTTAGCAGAGCCTACATCACGCTTGCTTAGCTACAGGATGTTTGGGTATCAGACACTTCCACTAACAGAATCTCCCAGGCCTGAAAAAAAACATGTTTTCTTCTCTGTTTACCTCTGCACAGCATGCTCCATATAATCTCAATTCTTACACCAAGGCCATAACTTCCAGTTCAGCTACAGCTTGCATTTAAGGACCTCACCACTTGAACTCTCCCTGTATAGATGTGCTAACAGGCTCACCATCCTGAATTCAGCTCTAGCTAAACTGTATTTTCATGATTAGTTATAATCCCTATTAAAATCTGATGTTTCATTTGCAGACTTGTGTATTTCTAGCTTCTTGTTGGTAGGGGTTGCTGGGCTTTCATAATCTTGCTTCCTTGGCCATGCAGGAATCAGTGTGCATGCATGCTAAACCAGCTTAATTTTAGGTTATTTCCCGAGGAGATCTAGTGCAGGCACTGCTATTAGCCATGTAGCAAGATTCTTTGAAGTATTGTTAATGTGGGCAACTTCATCAGTTTTAAGGCCACAAGGGAACCTTACAATCACCACAACTGTTGTCCCAAACCAATGGCCACATAATTTCCTCAACCATGCCGGCCTCCCAAGAGTTCAACTGTTGCACTTGTCACAGAGCTTAAATAAATGTACTTTGCCTAGAGACAATTCCTGGAGACTGGAAGAAAAGAAGTAAAGATCCAAAAGGTTCTGTGACTCCTCCACCTCCATTTTTGCTTTCTCCCACAACAAATTTGGCTGGGCCAGATGTTTTTGAGCATTCCAAGCAGAAGGTCTTCTCCATTCTCCACCTTCCTCAGCATGGTAATTGACACACATTTCTGAAGTGCCAATACTGGAACTACCTGAGTGTATTCACCAGTACATCCCGCTTCCATTTGGCTTCAGCTCTGTCTGTACCCAGAGAAATGCTCTTGGAGCAGGACTAAGCAATCTCATGTAGGTACTGATGAACAAATACATATTTGGAGCTGCCAACTATGTTGTAATTGGATAGTTTTGGCAAAGGAGTGGCCCAAACAGGATTGTGAATAATAGAAGTAAAACCATTGCTTACTTTTCATGCAGGGATGGGCATGCCAAGTGAAGAGATCCGAGAAGCTGCCATCAGCATCCCATTATAGCAGAAAGTCCTAAAATGAGCAGCAGAAAAAAACAGCAGAATGGGAGAAAAACATCCTGCTACCATTGCATGACAGCAGTTGCATGATGACTTCAAATTGATGTTGCTTATTGGTTGGCCTTTTAACTAATATGATGTTTTATGCTTCACCAAGGTAGTGACATTCCACAAACCAGTATTAGAGTGAATATCTTGTAGCAATGGAGTTGATTTTTAGGTTTGTACATGTCATAATGGATACTACTAGATTGTCTAATAAATCGCACTTTATGGGAGAACAATCTTATTCTAAACAGAGAATGACAAAACATCTTTGTCCTTGTCCTGGGTTCAGCTGGGATAGGGTTAATTTTTATTTTTTTTTTCACAGAAGCTGTGAGGTGGGCATAGCCAAAGGGATATGTGATACTGTGCTGACATCATGCCCAGATATAAGGGGAAGCTAGCTGGAAGAGGGCTGGTGGGTCTTTGTGAAGCATCTTTGTGGGGAGAAGGTTACATTGTATCAGTGTTTTCATTGTATTCTATATCTTGTCTTATTATTGTATTTTTTTTCTTGTGTTGTATTATTAAAATCTGTCATTACCTCAACTCATGAGGTCCCACCTTTTTTTATCCTTTCGCCCATCTTACCGGAAAGGGGAAAGGTGGGAGGGGGAGGGAGGGACCCCTGACCACCCACCAGGGCATGGTGGTGGCCCTGACCCAAGACAGTCCTTCAAAGTTCAATATGCTTTATGCCATGTTCTAGGCAAAGAGAGAGATTTTCCACTGGTTCTCAGTAAGTTCAAAGAGTTACTCAGTAAAACACTCAGTCCTCATTCCTATAGACAGGATGCTGGTTAAAAGCAGTGGTTATGTCATTACAACAACATTATGATAGTTCCTGCAAACACAATATGCAATTTATAGCTCAAGAATTGCAAACATTGCCTGGTTAGCTAGGTACCTACATCTTTAATGTATGTATCCTCATAATTAATCCTGTATGGCTATTGTTCCTCTTGCATGGCCACAGGACTCTGAGGCACAGTAATTTCTCCCAACCCATGTAAGAAACCTGCAACAGAGAACTAAATTTAACTCGCATCTCTTGGGAAAACAAGACCTTCTTTCTACCCTTCAGTTTCAATAAGGACTGACTGTGCAGGTGATAAAAAAAGGAGAATGTCTTGCCTCTCCAGAAAGTATAACTTCTTGCCTTTTTTCCAGTTATCATGGATGTACCTCAGATGTGTATGTGACTGCAAGTCTTGCCCTGCTTCTTCTTGGGGTCTTGCTCCTGGGACACGTTTTTCACCTTATTTCTGTGGGGAAACTTCTGTGGTCAATGCATGTGAGCAATTCCCTATGGATTACCATATGCTTGTTTCAAGGCAGGCTTTTCTTGTGTCAGCTCTCAGGACTGCCTTTTTTATAATTCCGGTTATTGGCTATTGCATAACAAGAAAGTCGATGCACGAAATTAAATATGCATAACTACATGTATTCAGAAGTCTCATTGGAGACTCTCCCCTCATATAAACAAGACATTAAGGACAGAAATGGTTTCAGCATTGTGTGTAAAAAACCTCTGAGACATTCTATAAATCATTAGAGGGCAAAAAGAGGAAAAAAAATTGGACATGACAAGACAGGAATGCAGATTAAATACAGGACTCTTGGTGAGTATGGGTGAGACCAAGCTGCAGCATACCTGCTAGCTTTTCTTTGATATGAGAAAGCACAAGAACTGCACAACAGTCAGCCAGTCACCTACATCCACTAGCGTTTGCAACGTAGCATATGTTTCCACCAGCCTGCTCTAGTGTGAAAAGTGGCAAGGCTTGCTCTACAGGGTTATGCCACCACAGGATGCTGTAAAGAAGTTACAATGTCAATTGAGAACGAGTACAGGTGTTCAGTTCTTTATTATATGTAACAAACTTTCTAGCCATTCCTGGTTATTTGCTTTTTTGCCAAGAGGATGCAATTTGGTGGGGCTTATTATCCTAATGGGCACGATCTGCTGCTTCATCAGTATTGTCCAACTTTCCTATCCTGTACTTCCAAACCACCCCGGACTTGTTCTGCATGTTTTCTTCAATTCAGCTCTGCTCAGCTCAGCTCAGCTCATGTCATAGCAATGAGCCGAATGGAAGAGATCCTCAGCCTTGCTTAGGGACAAACAAATATCTAGCCCAAGATTCTCATGAGGAAAGTGATGGATGTACAAACAGGGTTGCTCATAAAGACTCAAAACCCTGAAGGTTTAGTGTTTGCAGTGCCGATCACATGGCAAGGCCATGTTTCTAGTGATCTAAAACACTATTCTGAAACACACCACCACTTCAGAATTAGAATTTACATGGGTACATTAGGATCTAAGGAGGCTAAAGCTAGAAAATGATTATTTGAATTGGACTGCTATGTAACTCTCAGGAAATGCAATGAAGGGGAACTGCAGAGTTCGTTTTAGTACAGCTACTCAGTGCACTGTCTGCATTAGAAATTATTAAAGGTTTACCAAAAAGCAGTTCAACCAGGGAAGAGTACATTTCATTTTTCCCATGGAGCTGCATTAAATTCAAGGGCAATTTGTGCTAATGTGTATCATTTTCCTACCTGTTTCTGGAGCTCTAAATAATGTAAGCCTCCAGTATTCTGACAGCACTTTAACATACAGTCTGAATTTTAGACTTGCTGCAGAGAAACTAGCACAGGAAGATGGTGTAAAAGTTCTGCAACGACTGAGTGATGAGTTACCCATTATGGACATGCTACATGGGTAATCCAAGTTTTTCTGTTGCTAAATTATTTTGTAAACAGCTCCAAGTTGTGTTAATTTATTCATTAAGCACAGCACCATGTGCAGCTTGCGAACCAATTGAAGCCTCTAACTGGTTTGCACCCTTTGACCATTCCGAGGCAGTGCAGTTCCCATTAAAATGAATGAGCTGTTTCCATTCACTGTTTACCATGTGTGATGTGTGATTGTCCTCTTGGTGAGGGGATGCCATTGCTTCTGTTCACTGAAATATTAAAAAAAAATGAATTTGGAAAAGTAACTGAAGAATACTCTTGTTTGTACATCAATACCCTTATTTATTTGCAAATAAAGATGGTTGTCTGCAAGAAAAGACATTCTGTGTTATTAATGTAAATGTAAACCCATTAAAACCAACGACCAGGGATCTCAGGGAAAAAGCAAAAGTGCAGTCAAGGTTGCACCAATACAGAAGAGCCTTCTGCAAAACACTCCCTGACTATCCCTGCAGTAAGAGCTGCCCCAAAGCCACACAGAAATACAGCTTTGCAAAATTTAAGGTGGAAATACAAGCATCACACAACCCTATACCTTTAAGTTGTGTTTGAGAACTACCTTTTGTTCCTTCTGCACCATCTCACTGCACCTGAACCTTGTAGAGTCATTGCCTAACACTCCAACTTAATGTACAGCTGTTTTTCTTGGTTGGTGAGATGGAGACTTAGAAATTACAGGCAAGTAGTTTCCATGTGGGAATGAGAGCCATTTAAGTACAGGCACCAACTATCTAGAGCTTAATGTCTCACACACTTTCTGAACTATAGCAGCACTTTGGGTAGTGCCTCTTCTGTTTTCTTTGGCTCATTTTCATGGTTATTTTAATTCCCTGGCTAAATACTCTGCACCATGCAAGGAAGAAGTATTGTAACAGGATGATAGTTAAGGTACCGGAGGGCTCAGTCAGAAACAAAGAAAGGCTTTTCAAGCTCTTGTCCCACCACTTGCTCTGACTGCAGTTACTGAAAATAAGTGAGGACAGAATTTGACATGAGGGTTTTAAAGTGAGATTTTTGGAAGCATTCAGCACTGACATTAGAGAAGATGGCAAAGTTCTCATTATACCACTGGCTTAGAGGGACACAGATCTCAGTCTTTACTGAACACACTTGAAAATCTCCTCTCTAATTCCTTTCATTTTCACAGTGTACCCAAAATAAACAGCAGCAGTAGTAAACATGACAGAAGGACCAGGAAATGCAGAGACATTTATTGCTTACTTTGAAGCAGCTGTAATTATCCTAGGAAGTAAGAAGAAAATCTCCTGTTTTCAGCTGTAACCTACTTGAAGCCTTCTAAGGACAGGGCAAAACCCAAAGGGATGAAATTGTTTCTGTACTGTGGAGTTTGCCAGGTAGGCTTCTGTATGGCAGCAAAACTTGGTTTGAATTTTATGGCTACAAGTAAAGCATCTTAAAACCATAAAGCATTTCTCTGGTTCCCTTTTTATGCACAACTATGTGGATCGGAAATGAAGAAAAAAAAAATACACTTCATTTTCAGTTCTGCAAAAGCAATCTGCAGCAAAAATAGGACAAGTTTTAAGTTAGTGAAATAGCAATGCCAGGTTTTAATTGTATGAAATGCTAGTATCTACATGGCCAGTAATGCCACTGATTTCTGACCTTAATGGGAAAGTGCCAGAGTGACTGTCACACAAAGCAATCATGGTCTGTCATTGTCCTGAAGAGGGTAAAATCTGCAGTCAGACTTCAGAACTCATCAGGATTTCAGTAAGGGTTCTAAGACCTGGGAGGTCAGTGGGGAAACTCCCCTCTGCTTCAGCAGAAGCTGTGAAAAATATTACTTCCCACTGCGATGTTACTAGGAAGCCATTCCACTCTTTATTGCACCACTATGAATAAAAAAAAGTTGGACTCTTACACCATATATGGTTGAACAGACCTACAGCTTGCATTAGATTTCCTTTCAGAACTTGTTCAAAGCAGAGTTCAAAATTCGTTAACATCTCCCAGTTCTTTCCACCACGAGCTTCTGTTTTCAGCTGTTTATGGGCAGGACTTGACCAAAGAAGCTGTGACGGGCACAGGCTTCAAGGTGGCACACACGTATAGGTCAAACAACGCAAAAGGGCACCCATGCTTTGCAAAGGAGCTCAAAATTTTTTGGAGCAACATCCTCAAAAGTGTCTCAGAAAGCGTCTTTTCTCACCTGCCCTGACTTGGACCAAATTCTGAACCCTCCAAAATCCGTAAAAATGGAAAGTGATGAACTGATGCTATGCACCAAACTCAGACATGAGTGAAGGCTGGGCTCTAGAGTGAGGCAGATCAAAGGAGAGGAAAAAGCCACTGTAACACAAAATCACCCTGCAGCTGATAAAGGAACCAGAGACAATGTCAGGTTAGGAGGAGAGAGCCTTGCTCTTTGACAGAGTCCCAGATGGAACACAAAAGGCCTTGCTGGCATGACATACGTCCTTCCATTTTTTCCTTTGAGAAGGAGGAAGGAGGAAGCAAGAGCAAGAAAAAAATAAGGGAGTAGCTCACTCCTGCTATTCCTTGTTGGCTGCTATTCCTGCTGCTTTCGAGTGTGCATTACTATGATGGCTGAGATAACACTGCTGATATCACACTGACATGAACCTTGAGAGAGCAATGCCATCTGTACAAGTGAAGGGAGAAGGCATGCTCGGGACTGACTGTGTTTCAGGCCAAGCTTTGGGTACATCAGGAACAGCAAATCACTCTTCCTGGAAGGAATGAAAAAAATACTTTCTTTCAATTTATTTAATACTGCCAACAACCTGCACTTTACAGATATAAATATGTCATTGACTTCAAGGGATCTAAGGATTACAGAGATGGACTGGGAAAATAATTTCCATCCATGGGTGTCTGTGACACAGAACAATGTTTTAAGCAAAACACGTCTTCTACACTTGATTTGCCGGGAAACATCAGTTCTACTCTGGAGCCCATGAACACACATGCACTTTTTGCTTTGTAAGGAAACCAAGCCCAGAGGACAGCATTTCCTTTCTTCCCCAGCAAGGTCTCAAGCCTGAGACATCTGTCTGTGAAGCAAAATCAAGCTCCTTTCAAATAATGCTAGGTAGGAGGGAAATGCATCGAGAAACAGGGGCTGAAGTTCGTTCTGGGCCTTCCATTGGATAACTGCCAACAGACAGGCAGCACCAGGGAAGCCTCACTGCTGCCTGGCAGTGGCTAATTGCAGCACATTCCCTGATGGCCACCTGCCTTGGTTTGGAGGAGTCACCATGGTAGTCCACTTCCTTGTTTTAATCCAGCCTGAACTACTGAGATTTGTTCTACCTGGGGCTTGCAGCAGAAAACCCCGAGCATCTTTTCTGCAAATTACTCTTTTAAAGGTGTATTCCTTGCCTGTGCTGTCCATTTCTGGCAGCAGGTCAAGGTGTTAATTACTCTTGGCTAAGAGCTCCACTGTCTGAGCAATCTGTCTTCATCCTCCCAGAGAAGCTGCAATCTGGGGACTGCTCATTCCAGCTGCTGTCATTAAATGCTGCCAGCTCTGAAGAAGCTGGGTCTAATGGGAAAGGCATATGCATCAGTCTGTCATCTCTTCTCAAAGGAGAAGTATTCTATGGAAATTTATCAACTTTGACCAAGGTTTTCAGCACACACGTAAGTGAAAGAGATCTGAAATGAAAACAGAATTTTTTATTGAATCAGAGCAAATGGTGAAATACTCAAAATTTCTCCCCCTCCTCTCCAATTAGGAAAAAAGTTTGAAGGCTCAGGAACTTCTGTGAAAGGGATCTTGTCACTTCCAAATCCATTTTATCCAACCCACCCTGTGGACACAGTCAGCACAGGAATGAGCAAAGTTTGCTCTGGCATAAGCATCCCTGTGCACAGGGAATTCTCTCCAGGAGTGTCCAGAGGAGGTTGTTTTCATTTAGTGAAGAGTAACAAGAGCTTGGGGAAAGTAGATTTGAGACATTTTTCCTACTTTGGTCATAACAACCCCCTGCAACGCTACAGGCTTGGGGGAAAGTGTCTGGAAAGCTGTCCAGCAGAGAGGGACCTAGGGGTGCTGCTCGGCAGCTGGCTGAACATGAGCCAGCAGTGTGCCCAGGTAGCCAAGAAGGCCAACAGCATCCTGGCCTGCATCAGAAATAGTGTGGCCAGCAGGATTAGGGCAGTGACTGTGCCCCTGTACTCGGCCCTGGTGAGGCCGCACCTTGAATCCTGTGTTCAGTTTTGGGCCCCTCACCACAGGAAGGACATTGAAGTGCTGGAGCAGGTCCAGAGATGGGCAACGAAGCTGGTGAAAGGTCTGGAGCACAGGTCTTATGAGGAGTGGCTGAGGGAGCTGGGGGTATTTATTCTAGAGAAGAGGAGGTTGAGAGGAGACCTTATCACTCTCTACAACTACCTGAAAGGAGGGTGTAGTGAGATGGGTGCTGGCCTCTTCTCTAAAATAACAGGGATCGGACAAGAGGAAATGGCCTCAAGTTGCACCAGGGGAGGTTTAGGCTGGATATTAGAAAAAATGTCTTCACTGAAAGAGTGATCAGGCATTGGAACAGGCTGCCCAGGGAAGTGGTGGAGTCACCATCTCTGGAGGTGTTCAAGAAACGTGTGGATGTGGTGCTTAGGGACATGGTTTAGTGAGTTAGGTGGTGTGGGTTGACGGTGGGACTTGATGATCCTTGAGGTCTTTTCCAACCTTAATGATTCTGTTCTATTCTATTCTATAGATAAAAACTGAATCTGGCAGGCTTCACGGCACCTGTTAAATTAAACCTCCCACTGAAAAGTGTCGCATTTAAACATGTTGACTTAAATCACTAAATGAACATCAGAATTTTCATGTCCTTTCTCATGGAGAATATTTGGTGTCTAGTTTGGATTTTACTTGGGAGAAGTAAGAGACAGTGGCTCTGTAAGTGTAATGCCACCTCAGGAGAAAGAACGGAAAGCACTTTTGGCTCCAGAAGCATTAAAAAAGGAAACATTTCTTCAGTTATCAAAAAACTTCTGCTACTTACTGGAACTCTCCTATGAGTTTCTAATGCTTCAATTAAAAATATGTTGTTTTAATTATTTTAAAATCATGAGTTCAACAAAGCCTGAATTCTGATTGACAATTCTCACCTACATTCAGACAGAAGACATTTTTTCAGATGTTAAAAATAGGAGTCATTTCTTCAATAAAAAATTAAAGTATTTAATACAAATTTACATGTTTTTATATATACCCAAATGTTCAATTTAATGCCTATTTTAATACATTTTTGAACTTTGACTATATGTTTCAAATATACACATCACTGAGATTTCAAATAGCTGCTCAGCAAAATTTAGCTTAATGAGAAGAGACAGGCAGAAGAAAAACCCAGCCACTTCTATCCTAATTTCATTTGAGAAAAATAGCATTGACTGCAGTATTTGTTCTTGTTATTGCTGTTCAATGTCATTTGAAAAGAGTCAGTCCTCACAGATGGCCATTCTTTTTGAAAATTGTTCCTAGGTGGCTCCCTTTCTTGCTTCATGCTATGGCCAAAGTCCACTTGTGGAGGCAAGAATGGGAGTCAGGAGTCTGTTATGCAGACTCTACCTACATCACTGCTGACAGGAGGCAGAAGCAGATGTGAATCTCTTTGCTTACTGCATTAGTTTTAAAAGTCATTATTTTCACACATGAGAAATGATATTAAGAATGGAAGGCTGGTCCATAGAGCAGGGGAACTTGAACTCCTCTGAATTTGTTAACTACATTCAAGCAGAGATTTTTCTGCTCAGCATCCAAGAGAAAAACAAGGTTTCTTTGCCTGTTTTCTTTGGGTTTGGGGTCAGTGTTACGGTATCTTTCTTCTTCCCATATTTTAAGAACGCAGTATCCTTGACAATGCTGTAAATGCTGTGTTTTGTTCTGTTGACCCATCAACTCCTGTGGAAGCTCCAGGGGCTCAAACAGCAGAAAAAGAAGCGTAGTGGAGCTGTTGGTGTGTAAGGGATGTAAAAGCCTGGACAAGGACATCAAAGACCTTCCACCCTGAAAGATGAAGCTCCTGCAAAAGAAGTCTTCAGTCAAGGATCAGACTCCCACTAGCAGTGGGATTTTACCGTATCTTCACACAAGAACTTTCAGGGTTACTACATTTCTTCTTCTTTTTTTTTCCCTTTTTTTTTCTCCCTAGCAGAATGAACAAAAAGCACAAGAACTCCTGACCCAACATTTCTTCTGTTGAGTGATGTGGAAAAGGAAGGAAGATCTACTTCGTCGTAAGCAGCTGTAAATTTGGAAATATGTCTATGTATAAGCTTATGTTACCAGCACCTCACTGCAGGAAGCACACATTATTCTGGGGTGGACATGCACTCCATTGTACAATACATACAGAAGAAAATTATTTATAAAATTCCTCCACATGAATTATAACTAGATTAGAAAGTCACAGCAATCTGGCTCCCAGACAGATTAGACACACAGATACACAAGCCAGATTGTCAGACACACAAGCCCTGTTTTCTGGCGAAATTGCAAGATATGCCACGAACTGAAATGCCAGAATTAGCCTGTGTATTTTCATTTTCCCAGGACAACAACTGTATTACTTTTCTACCATGTCCTAGATTTCTTCCACTGTGTCTCTATTTGGCGCGATCTCTGGAGAACTGTGGTACAGTGCTTTTGCTCCTGCACACTGGCAGTTCCACTGTGTGCAAGGCTCAATGGAAGTCATGTCTTCTCTGATTTGTTAACTAGATGCAAGAGCAGAACACTACTCAGGACTCGAGAGAAAGACAAGGAATGCACACGATCTGTATGCATAAGGCATCTCGAGGAACAATTTGAAAGGATTGTAATTCATTTCAGCACTCTGCTTTGAAAGATGCTGAGCATCCAGGGTCCAGACAGTGCTGCAGAAAATGGCAGCAAAACTCCTGTGGGATGCTGATCATGAATGGGAATGTTTTCATCCTCTTGAGTTTTCTCTGATGGTAGCCTGCAGGTCAAAAACTGTTTGAAGCCAGGTGGCTTTGTTTAACCTGAGAGAGATTGCTCCACTCTCTTTTCCAGGGGTGTTTTGCTGTGGAAAGCACTAGAACAACTTGTCTGAAGACCCTTCATTTTCCACAGATGAGAACCATCAACCAGGTACACTTAACAATAAACTTGTCCACATTTTGGGGATCTCTTGACTCCAAAAACATCCATATTCTGCTATTTTTAGGATTTTATGATTTGACAGGCTGGATTTAAACCACCAAAACATCATGAGTGATGATCTGGGATGAGTGATGGTCGAACTGCATTTTAACAAATCGAACTGCATTTTAACAAAGTGAGCTGTGCACAGCTTTAGTAAACTGGAGGATTTGCATCACCCTTTCTGGCTCAAAAAGAACAGCAAACACTGCTCCCTTTGGGACAAAATTCAAGGGGAGTCTGGCTCTCTAATGGTTGCCTAAAACATGCAAACTCTCATTTCCTTCTTAAAATTCCATCAGTTTTGCCTTGCAGCAGTTACACTTGTCATTGTCAATAAGCTTCCTTAGTTCATAGAAAACCTCTCTTGTTGGCAGCATGGTTCAATTGTCTTTCTGTAGGATGAGCTGTCATTTGAGAAGCTTGCGCACTGCTGAAAAGCTCAGTTCCAATTTTATCCCTCCCCAGTGCCAGTGAGCTCAGGCCAGAGCACTAATACTCAACGTGAAATGCAGACTTCGTTATGCTGAGAAATACTCATTACTGAAATACTCATTACCCATCCTGTCTGCCAAGGAATGGGCACAGCATGTAGCTTGATTATTCTTTCTGCACTTAATAGTTCAGTTTACTTGCTGCCCCCAGATCTGCACTTTCTTCCGCCACTGAGGAAGTCGTGTTTGCTCTGCTTTGCTCTTGTCCTGCTGCTGTCTCTTTTGGTCTATATCTTCACCCTTGTAGGCTGGACATGTCCTCTTTTGCCCCTGTACAGTACAACAGGCACAGGCAACTCCACAGTCTAACAGTATGTCTTCCTCCACAGAAGAGCAGCATGACAGGACCTGTCCAACTTGACAACTATTTTCAACATGTAACTCATTTGCAATTAAATCTCAGCCTGCAAATTAAACTCAAGGAGCCTTTACTGAGGAGATAACTGATCGCTGGTTCCAGGCCATCTCTAGGTGATCAAGACATCTGGTCTCCTTCTTTCTTTTTTTCCTTCTCTTTACAGGTGTAACTAAATAGTTCCTTTCCTCTGTGACACATCCCAGGAAACAGAGCTGGCTGGGGGATTTTATTATTCCTACTACTATTTTTCAGGGCTGGGAATGTTTGGGAACAGGAGGTCAGAAGAAGGGCAATAGGCAGTAAAGGAGCTTCATGCAGACCACTTAAAAAAGTTTGCTGTGATGGAAAAGAAGGGGGTATCCCATGTAACAAGAGATACTGTCAGCAGACATCTGACAGAGGACCAAAGGGATGTTGTCTGTTTTAAAGTAGCGAAGTCATACTATTCAACTGGGAAGAGCAGGCTGCCCTCCACCTGCCCTCTTCAGCACCACCAGAACAGTGCGGCTGAGTGGATCACAAAAGCCTTTACATTTTCCTGACAAGTGCCCTGCACCATCCCTTCTTGGCTGATTGTGACACCAAAGGCATGGCCAGGATCAGACCATGGAATAACTCAGGGTCTCAGAGGTTTCCCTTCATGTACCTGGAGCTTGCAAATAGGCATTTTTTTTTCTTTTTCACAGTTGTTAGTTCCACTAGCCAAGTCCCAGGATCTCAGGGACTGGTTCTAGGATCTCAAGGATGGGTCTTCAGTCGCTGCATCCTGTCAAAAGTAACAGTGCTCTCTCCAAGCACAACTGCCCCACCTGTGGTCCCCAGCACTGGATTGAGCCAGTCCCTTTCTAAGGGAGGGAGGGAGGAGAAGGATGTGCCTCCTGTACAGCCTGCCAAAACGGTGCTGGCTCAGCACTGCTACAAAGGGAGGCTGGTTTTCAGTCAGCAATGTCAAACATGAATCCACTCGCAAAGTTTACCTATTGTTTGACAGATGCTGTTTTGTTAGGAAAGTGCTCAGAATAATGTTTGATGAGAAACCCACCTTCAAATTTCAATATTTTGGCAGGAGCTACAAGGGCATGTGTCACCAATTCTACTGGAAAAATAAAGTCCAAGTTAATACTCTGTCAAGAGCCCAGAGTGACATAGCCTGTAACATTTCCAGAGCACGTAACCTTGGGATGTATATCAGCTAAAAATAAGTGTTTGCAAATGCTTCTAAATGCTAAAGGTTTCCTCTGACACGGTTCGTTCACAGCACTTAACGACTTCTCAAGTCAATGTTGGTAGTTCTATGAGAACAAAAAGTCCTCGAGGGGTCATCTGGGAAAACACAGAAGAGAAAAGCACATCTGTCTTGTTTTAACTTCCAACCTGGGATGGGGATTTTCTAATTCTTCTTCT
>WKFP01013853.1:39415-51105 GCA_011057875.1 Pterocles orientalis
GCGACTACCTGGAACATGTCATCATGCCCCCCGCACAGCTATCGGTTGCCAGCAGCCAGGCAGGCAGAGCTCCTGGCCACCTGGACAATGGTAACCTCCATCACCCCGCGGCATCCCCTCCATCCTGTCCGCAGGGACTGCTGGTCCCAGAAGATCAGGAGGCTGAGGGGACAGAGCCCAGGGCTACCATGGGAGGCCCCCCACCTGCGACGTGGGCAGCACTGTTCCGGCAACATCGGGAACTCCTCGACCCCGTGCTGCCCTGGCTGCGCCGGGAGCTGGAGGCCATCTATGAGGAAGAGTGATGGCTGGCAATGGCAGCAGAAAAGCTGATGCTGTATGACCTGTGCTGCTACGGGCTGGACAGTGAGGCCATCATCCAGAGGATGCAGCCTGGCCTGGAGGAGGACACAGCACCGCTGGTCCATGGCCTCATCAATGTCATAGAGGAGCAGTGCAGCAACGATGCCTGGAGGCTTCTTCTGCTCAATGACGTTGACAGGGTGGAGGACGACAGCCCCACCAGCTCCCACTCCTCCAGCCCCAGCCCTACCAGCTCCAGCTCCTCCAGCTCCCATGAGGGGGACTCCTGCTCCCCAAACACCTGCCTCCAGCAGCCCTGCAGGCTCCACGAGGACGACCAACTCAGCACGTCGGAACCTGCCTTCCACAGGGGTCCCCGCCGCCCCCCAAAGAGGAGGGCCTCCAGCCCCCAGGACTCTCCCCAGCCCTTTAAGAGTCCGCCCCGCCGGCGACACTAGCAGTGCTCCAGAGAGCCTGGACTCAAGAAAAATACAATAAATTCCTGTTTCCCTTACACAGTCTCTTGTTGCTTCTTCCTGCCTCTTCTGCCACCTCTCTTTGCCGCCTGTGCCCCACCATTAGCCAAGGGTCCCCAAAGCCACAGGGCCATGTTAGCAGCACCTGCTTCCATGGAAATCCTGCTGCAGTCACCCACCCACAGCACTGCTGATGCCAAGGGCAGAGCGGGCAGGAGGGGAAACTGGTTTTTCCGCAGGTCCCCATTCTCCTGGGGTCTGGGGCTGTCCAGTAGCCATTGGTCCGCACACAGCCAGTTACACCATGGGGCCACTGTCATGCACACGTCAGAAAGGGCCTCACCCCAGCAGCCCTGTAAAAGTGGGGTGGAGGCGCAGAGCCCCGACCATCCAGGGAGGAGAGGGCGGCCACCTCCTACTTCACTCAGCCAGGCTCGCTAGGGCCCAACCTGGTGCAGAAGGGACAGTGGCTGGACTCGGTGCACGATGGACAGCGGCAGGAGCCGCTGCCACATCCTGCACCACCACCAGAGCTGCCACCGCTACCCACACAGCCAGAGCTGATGCCAGCCTGCGCCATGCACCCACTGGCAGTTCTGATGGGGATCAGCTGGGCATCATAGAGTCACAGAATGGTTTGAGTTGGAAGGGACCTTAAAGATCATTGAGTTCCAACCCCCCTGCCATGGCCAGGAACACCTCCCACTAGACCAGGTTGCTCACAGCCTCATCCAGCCTGGCCTTGAACACCTCCAGGGATGGGGCATCCACAGCTTCTCTGGGCAACCTGGGCCAGTGCCTCACCACCCGCACAGGAAAACATTTCTTCCTAATATCTCACCTAAATCTATTCTCTTTCAGCTTAAAGCTGTTACCCCTCATGCTATCCCCGCACCCCCTGATCAAGAGTGCCTCCCCATCTTACTTGTAGCCCCCTTTCAGCACTGAAAGTTGCTCTAATGTCTCCCCGGAGCCTTCTCTTCTCCAGGTTGAACAACCCCAACTCTCTCAGCCTGTCCTCATATGGGAGGTGCTCCAGCCCTTTGGCCATTTTTGTGGCCTCCTCTGAACTTGCTCCAACAGGTCTATATTTTTTGTATGTCGGGGTTGCCAGAGCTGAATGCAATACTTCAGGGGGGTCTCACGATAGATCTGGGTGCCACCGCACCCTCCCTGGTCCCAGTGCCATGGCCAGAAGGAGCATCCTTGAAGCCCTGGACCCTGCTGTATGCTGTCAGCATGTCACCTCATGCTGGGTGTGCCTGAAGAGCCTGGCAGGGGCTTCCCCTCCCAGATGGAGGCAGTGGGCTGCAGGCCTACATCCAGAGCACTCCTGCTACTGGCAGGAGGGGTGTGCGTACGGGGTGTGGGGGGCCTGTTGAAGCTTTTTTCCTGGGGAGAGCTTACCAGCACAAACCATTGCTCAAGTGACACACAAATATTTGTGGGTAACAAGATTCTTGTGTGTCTTTTTGCATGCTAAGCTTCTTATGCACTTCAAAGCCATTCAGTTTGACCCTCTGTTAACATCTCTTCATTCCCGTGATGGGAATTCATCAGTCCTTTCAAAGTACCTTTGCTTGAGAGAAGAAAGGTCTGGTCTGTAGTTTGTTGTTACATTGCAGCCCCCAAGAAATCACTTGCTTCAGTCCTTACCCACCTCGCTGTCAGAAATTAGCTGAGAAAAGACTGAAACTTTGCCAGCTGTGAAGGTCGCCGAAAGAGAAGGCAGCTAGGGGCAAAATAATGAGAATTCTTATGGTCTTAGCAGAGCTGGGTGAAAAAACAGTACCCTAAAAGGTCTGGCAATAGCTCAGCTGACCGTCAGTGAGGGGAAGGTGCAAAGAAAGCAAGAGTTGAAACATCAAAGGAAGGAAAGGACTATGTACTGTTGAAAGTAAACAGGAGGAAATGGATAAAATAATGAAAAAATAAATTTGGGCTGATACTTAAAAAAAAATCTACTGAGCTTGAGTTCTGTTATTGACAATAAAAGGAATTGAGATGAGCTATAATCTTGCCACTACTGGCACTGGTCTCTTCACTGCGGTGCCTGTGACTGTGTCTGTGCCTGTGCTGGGGGGGGTCTGTGCATGTGAGTGCAGAGCTCAGTCCCAGTTGCACGGAAGGGAGTGACCTGTCATGGAACTGGCTGAATAATCCAGGGAGTTCCCCATTTCTAATGCTGCTTGTGCTCAACAGCTGCTGACAGCAGCAGTTCTTTGCCACTTGCATCTGCAGTGTCAGCAGCAAGTGTCCCAGTTATTTTCCCTGCTGCAGATGGCCTGCGGATTTATGACGGTGTAATTGTGGAGAACTTTCACAAGAGGGTGCAGAGAGCTTAGCTTTGTAGTGCTGGCTTCAGCCGCTGGCATGTTCCATGGCAGTAGCAATCAGGGCAGAGTGCTCCTTTGCAGATGTCTGGTTGCTTCTCTCCCAGAAAACAGCACTTTGAATGCTGCTCTAGTACACAGATTCCTTCCTCCTCTGCCTGTATCTTGGCATTCAGAGGAGCCCAGCTGCTTTAATGGGAGGTGTGAGAACACAGACACAAATACACAGAACATGGCTGCGTTGTGGTATTGTGTGGTGGGTTTGTTCAATAGCAGAGGAGAGGCCACAGTGATGGCTCCTGTAAGTAACCGCTAAAGGTTTTCCTGGCTCCAAAGGTTTTGGTAGCTGAGGGGCAGCACTACCAAGAGAGCTGCTGTGTGGAGCTGCTGTAAATTACCTCAGCTCCAGGCAGGGCCCCACCCCACCAGTCTGTCCTGCTTCTGCCTGCCGCCTGCCTGGTTTTTAACAAATTAAATTATTTTTGTGTCTTCCCAAGACGAATCTGTTTCTTGACCCTCAGTGGTCAGTGAACCCTCCCTGTCCTTACCTCAGCCCACGAGGTTTTCAGAAAGAGGCTGTGTGGCAGCCTTTAAACCATGACAAGCTGTTAATCTCACCCCAGCACAATGCAGAGAAGCAGTTCCTGAGGTGAGCTGGCATTTACCGCCTGGGAAATGCTTTGTCACCTTTTTGCCTGCATCTCTGAGAGGTCTGACCTGCAATCAAGAGGATGGATTCATTCTGACAGGGGAAGGACTTTCTTAACATCATCCTCTATTTACACGTGAACCCATCCTCACCCTCCCTCAGTGCCCTGGACTGTCAGGGAAAGAACTGCTTGTTGTGTTTTCGGGAATGCAGGAATGATTGATTTCAGCATAGGCAAGACCTGAGGGTCAGAGCTTCTTTCACAGCTCTCTTGGTTCTGCTTGGATGGCAGAGGAAGGGATGGATGCTCTGGCTTCAACATCTCTGTGCCAAGGTGCCGTTCAGCATTCTACATGAATGCACATCCGCATCCTCACACTTGTCATGCTGGGGGGTTATGGCTGTGTGGACAAGAAATGTTGAAGAAGGAGACATGAATGCAGTTAAACCCAGCTCTGTCACTCTGGGAATGTCTCCAGGTGCTGTTCCCAATGCACATTCTGGAAAGCCTTCTGGAAAGCCTTCTGGTGTGAAGTGCCCCAAGTGCCCTCCCCTGCCCCTGGGACTGGATGTGGCTTAAGACAAGTAAGGAAAACCTGCGTCCATGGCAGGGAGGGAGGAAGTGATGGCTAGATTGCTGCCTGACTCTGCAAAACATGACTTAGGGATGTATTTCCCCAAGGAACTCCTGCCCTTTCCCCACTGCGTGCCACACCCAGGGCTGTCACTTGCACCATCACCCTCCCCTCACAGTGGGACAGGACAACCCCTGACCCTGTCATTCACGTAGAAGAGCCCGGGTGGTGAGATAGGAGTAGTAAATGCAGCAGCAGGTAGCAGCTGAGTAGTAAATGGCAGGTCTGTGGGGCTTGAGGAGTCACCCCAAAATTACAGACCAAGCAGGAATCTCAGAACAGCCTGTTCCTGGGGACACAGCTTCAGCTTCTCCCATCTGGGCCACAACCAGCCTCTCCTCTGTAGAGCAGTGGTCACAACAGGGTCACAACCTCAGAGAGCACTGCCATCACCAGGCAGTGGCATAAATCACCCCCTATTTCCAGGCTGCAGGGCGTCACGGTTTCTATACTCTCAATTCCTTCCCAAGACACTTCCAGCTCACAGTGGGTGCCTTTGCAAACCATCGCTGCCTCAGTCACTGTCAGCTGCACAGTTGTGCTTTTGTGTGTGGGTGGTTTGTCTGGTAGCAGGGAGGGCCCACAGTCACGGCTCCTGCAAGCAGCTGCTAAAGGTTTCCGGGCACTCCAGCTCTGCCGGCAGCAAGGGAGGGGCTGCAGTGCCGGCCCCTGTCAGTAACTGCTGAGGGCTCCCCTGGCTGCAAGCCTGCTCTGGTGGCAAGGGAGGGGCTGCAGTGTGGCTCCTGTAAGTGACTGCTAAGGATTCACCCCCACCCCCCGGCTCCAAGGGTTTTAGCAGCTGGGGGGCAAGGGGGTGGGGGGGAAGTGAGGGAAGGGATACCACTGTGAGAAATGTGAGAAACTGCTGGAAGTTTCCCCAGCTTCAGGCTGGACCCACCCCAGGCCAGGGCTGAGCCAATGGGCGCCTCTGGGAATAACACATTTCGGAGGGGTCACGGAACAATGAGGTGGTTGTGTGGCCCCGGGCAGGGCCCAGCTTGGGCGGACCGGCCCAGCTTCTGCGAACCGACCTGCCGTAGCCCAAACCTCTGCCATGGCTTGCCTGAGTCCGTTTTTCCCGGGAGCCGATGAATACCTGCGGCAGAGAGAGGAGCACTCTGGTCAGAGAGGGAGAGCGAGCAAGAAGGAGAGAGTGCGCTTCTGGCATTTCCCCTGCAGCGTGGTGAAGATTCACGGTGAAGCACGGTCTCTCCCTTGGTGCAGCCCGTGAGAAGATGCAGCTGTGGAGGACCCCATGTAGGAATTATGGAGAAGCCCATGCCAGAGCCGGGCAGTTGTCGGGGGGCTGTGGCCTGGTTTGGAAAAGGACTCACGCTGGAGAAGTTTTTTTGAGAAGGACTCTCCCGTGAGAAGGGAGCCCACGCTGCAGCCGGGAAAGACTGTGAGGAGCGTTCCCCTGAGGAGAAAGGAGCGGCACACTGACTGCACCCCTGTTCCCTGACCCCCTGTGCTGCTGGGGGTGGGGGCAGAAGGTACAGAACAAAGCCTTTGGGCTTTTGGGAGGAAGGAAGGGGTGGGGGAGAAGTGCCTTTTTAAGATGTAGGGTTTTTTTAAGATGTAGTTTCTCAGGCTCTTGCTTCTTGTTGCAAATAGCTAATAAATTCAGTTGTTTTTTTGTTCTTCCCAAGTCGTGTCGGTTTCTTGCCCGTGACCCTAAGTGGTGAGTGAAACCCTCCCTGTCCCTGCCTCAGCCCACCAGGTGTTTAACAAAGGACTGTCCCTGTGGCCTTTCTAAACCAGGACAACAGTGGAAAAAATGAGACCTGGAACCACCGTGCTCTGTCCTGCAACTCCAGCCTCCACATAAACATCAAAGCTTGCTGGAAAAAAGTGTGAGCAAAGACTTTTCGAGAGTAAAATGCAAAATTCTGCATTTCACAAGCATACTTTGTGTATGAGAGGAGCAGAGGAATCAGAAAAGCTCTGACAGCACCAAATGTTCCCAAAAATACTAAGCTGAAAAGACTTTTTAATTGTACAAAGTCAAAATTAAAATTTGTTTACAAACTGTCTCATCCTTCCTAAATGGATGTTATAAGGTTTGTGTTATAAACAGTGTTGATGCTAGGGCACAACACTCCAGGCAGGCCCTCAGGAACATTTCACAAGATCAGCATCATGGGAAACAGTTTCTGCACACTTGTGCTTTTCTCTGGGTTGCACAGCAGAGGGAAGCACGAGGCCCATGACGGGATGAATATGCCCTTCCCTCACCCTTGAGAAACCACTGTGAAAACAGAAAAGAGATCCATTTATTAAGGACAGAACATTCTTCCATTGTACCATGCAGGGCCCCCGAAAATGGGTGGCAAAATTAAATGATGTGAGGCAGAATATATGTGTCGTGAATGTATGGCAGATTAGTATCACTGGCAGTTGGTGAGGTTGCTGGGTTCTGTTCTGGGTTATTTTTTGTTTCTTTAGCTCTGTGTCTTAGATGACAGTTTAACTGCATGTAGCATGAGAGATCTGACGCTGAGAGAATACCTGGCAGAGGAGTTTCGGTCTGCAACAATTTCTCCCTTTACTCCAACGCTCTTAGGATTTCCTTATGTCTCACTGCAGAGGAAACTGGTAATTCCAAATTTGTTGGAATTCACCTGCACAAAGCCATTGAACACAGTCTTTTATGTACATGAACCTATGAGATGACCTCAGCTATCGGCAGGAGTTGAGACACATATAGTGAGGTCATCATTATCAGAAAGAACAAGGTTGAAACGAGCAAGACCAGCCAGGAGAAGCAGAACAAACATGATGGAAGTAGGACAAAGAAGGGTTTTTCTAGCTAGAACAATTTTTTTCATGTCCAAAACGTATTCCCATCCAAAATCACCATTGGCAGTTAAATAAACACTTGTAAACTGAAGATAAGGTAAAATAGACTTACCCCAGCATAAACAAGGAAACTAATTCTGTATATTTCACTTTAATGTTAACCTTTACATGTTTTTGTTATAGATACACTTCACAGTACCTAGAGCAACATTTTTAAAGGAGAAAAGTATTTCCTTTGAAAAGGTCTGACCAAGATAATCCAGCAACGTCAAATTCTGATGATTATTGCTCAACACAAAGTATGTTAAAGATTTTTAGTTTCAGTGAGTCAAGTATGACCATTAAATGACCAAAATTAATGGCCAGAATGCATCCCCAAATTCCTGATTTTTTACATTAAATTATCCTTCATTAATCTGCAATCTTGGGCAACTCCCTTCACCCATTGTGAAATCCAGCCAGTTTTATAGGGCTGCTGGGGTGAGGCCCTTTCTGACGTGTGCATGTTACAGGGTCAGCCTCATCAGTGCACCACAGTGGCCCCATGGTGTAACTGGCTGTGTGCGGACCAATGGCTACTGGACAGCCCCAGACCCCAGGAGAATGGGGACCTGCGGAAAAACCAGTTTCCCCTCCTGCCCGCTCTGCCCTTGGCATCAGCAGTGCTGTGGGTGGGTGACTGCAGCAGGATTTCCATGGAAGCAGGTGCTGCTAACATGGCCCTGGGGCTTTGGGGACCCTTGGCTAATGGTGGGGCACAGGCGGCAAAGAGAGGTGGCAGAAGAGGCAGGAAGAAGCAACAAGAGACTGTGTAAGGGAAACAGGAATTTATTGTATTTTTCTTGAGTCCAGGCTCTCTGGAGCACTGCTAGTGCCGCCGGCGGGGCGGACTGCTGCAGGGCTGGGGAGAGTCCTGGGGGCTAGAGGTCTTCCTCTTTGGGGGGTGGCCGGGACCCCTGTGGAAGGCAGGCTCCGACGTGCTGGGTTGGTCGTCCTCGTGGAGCCTGCAGGGCTGCTGGAGGCAGGTGTTTGGGGAGCAGGAGTCCCCCTCATGGGAGCTGGAGGAGCTGGAGCTGGTAGGGCTGGGGCTGGAGGAGTGGGAGCTGGTGGGGCTGTCGTCCTCCACCCTGTCAACGTCATTGAGCAGAAGAAGCCTCCAGGCATCGTTGCTGCACTGCTCCTCTATGACATTGATGAGGCCATGGACCAGCGGTGCTGTGTCCTCCTCCAGGCCAGGCTGCATCCTCTGGATGATGGCCTCACTGTCCAGCCCACAGCAGCACAGGTCATACAGCATCAGCTTTTCTGCTGCCATTGCCAGCCATCACTCTTCCTCATAGATGGCCTCCAGCTCCCGGCACAGCCAGGGCAACACGAGGTCGAGGAGTTCCCGATGTTGCCGGAACAGTGCTGCCCACGTCGCAGGTGGGGGGCCTCCCATGGTAGCCCTGGGCTCTGTCCCCTCAGCCTCCTGATCTTCTGGGACCGGCAGTCCCTGCGGAGAGGATGGGGGGGATGCCGCGGGGTGATGGAGGTTGCCATTGTCCAGGTGGCCAGGAGCTCTGCCTGCCTGGCTGCTGGCAACCGATAGCTGTGCGGGGGGCATGATGACATGTTCCAGGTAGTCGCCTTCTCCCCGCACAGAAAACTTGATCTTCGCCATCTCTTCTCTGCAGAGAGGACAAGTTGGTGTTCTTTTTCCCCAGCGCAGGATGCAGCCCAGGCAGAACGGATGTTGGCATGGCTGCACGAAGGCGATGCCCTTCCGAGCATCGCGGCAGATGGTGCAGATCCACTCTGCCTGAGCGGACATCCATGTGCTCTGCGACGAGCTGGGGAGGGCTGAGGCTGAAGAGCTGCTCCCCTCCATGGAGCTGACACTGCCCAAGGGTATCACACGCTGAACATGAGCCAGCAGTGTGCCCAGGTGGCCAAGAAGGCCAACGGCATCCTGGCCTGCATCAGAAATAGTGTGGCCAGCAGGACTAGGGCAGTGACTGTGCCCCTGTACTCAGCCCTGGTGAGGCCGCAACTCGAACACTGTGTTCAATTTTGGGCCCCTCACCACAGGAAGGACATTGAGGTGCTGGAGCAGGTCCAGAGAAGGGCAATGAAGCTGGTGAAGGGTCTGGAGCACAGGTCTTACGAGGAGCGGCTGAGGGAGGTGGGGGTATTTATTCTAGAGAAGAGGAGGTTGAGAGGAGACTCTATCACTCTCTACAACTACCTGAAAGGAGGGTGTAGTGAGGTGGATGCTGGCGTCTTCTCTAAAATAACAAGTGATAGGACAAGAGGAAACGGCCTCAAGTTGCACCAGGGGAGGTTTAGGCTAGATATTAGAAAAAATGTCTTCACTGAAAGAGTGATCAGGCATTGGAACAGGCTGCCCAGGGAAGTGGTGGAGTCACCATCTCTGGAGGTGTTCAAGAAACGTGTAGATGTGGTGCTTAGGGACATGGTTTAGTGAGTTAGGTGGTGTGGGTTGACGGTTGGATTTGATGATCCTTGAGGTCTTTTCCAACCTTAGTGATTCTATGATATTATGATTCCTCTTGTGTGATTAAGGACAGTATTGTATCCGACAGCTGATGCTGCAGTGTTTTTGTTATAGATCCACTCGAAAGTACCTATACCAACATTTTTAAAGGAGAAAAGTATCCCCTTTGAAAATGTTTGAGCAAGATACTCCAGCAATGTCAAATTCTGATTAATATTTGTAAATGCAAAATGTATTAAAGTTGAATCTTTTCTTAACAATGGTTTTTAGTTTCAATGAGTCAAGTATGACCATTGAATGACCAAAATCAGTGACCAGAACCCATCCCCAAATTCCTGATTTTTTACATTAAATTATCCTTCATTAATCTGCAGTGATAAAAATTGCAATAATGCAATCCCTTGTGATCTACACTGACAAATGTTGTATTGGAATTGGTCTTTATGATTCTGCTGCCGCTCCACCAGCAGCCCAGCCCCTTGGACTGAGGTTTCGGTGGGTGTCATGAACACAGAGCTCAGCCCAAAGACTCTTAGTCTCGGTTCCAGCTGGAAGAAACGAGTTAGGAGCAGCTGTGAGTTCAGGATACCTGGGGCCATGGAGCTCCCTCACCCGCAAGATATGTGGGGACAGTCGTTCCAACACAGCCCGTGGAGGTGCCTGGCCCTGGAGCTTGGTGTCAGTAGGGGACCAGCATCACCCCTCAGGATGGACACAGAGGCGCGGGGGACAAGGCCAACTCCTGCCAAAGCTGACATTCTGCTCCGCACCTGTAGGGGGGAAGATCCACAGCAGGGAGTATCCCTGGGGACACTGAATAACCCTTGTGATGAAAAACACCTTCCTCATGAGGAATTACGATTTTTCTTGTCAGATGCACGCTGTCGTAGCTGTGACCCTTGGTAAAGCAACATGGCTGTAGAGGGGCAGCACTCAGGAGGCACACAGGGCTCACCAGGGTGCTGGCAGTGTCAGCAGCTCTCTGCACAGACATGGCACCGGGAGCCCCAGGACTTCCCCAATGCCATCGTGCTGAGTATGCATCAGGAGCTTAAAGCGGTGCTGTCCCTTTTTGATGAGATTGTCATGTTTTCTGTTGCTCAGCTCAGCAGGATCCCTCCAAGGCTGCAAAGTCCTGTCCTGTGTCTCCCCTGCCACGTCTCAGGGTCTTCAGCCTGGGAGAACACACGGCAGAAGCTGTGACAGGCCCTCTCTCCACGTTGTCTGGAATGGTTGGTGAGGATCACCCCCGCATGCACACGCTTGCGTCTGTCTGTGCAAAATTCCCTGAAGGGTAATCTCAGGCTCTAGTGGTCTAATTTAAACACTGTGTTTCTTATGAATGAAAAATAAAAGGAGGAAGTAAGATCAGCACAGTTTGCACTTTGTATCTGCTCGTACATGGGGCTGGAGTTAGACTAGGAAGGTATGCTGGGTTTAGTTCTAGTCATGGAACATTAGTTCCCTAATGCATTCCTTGCATTTTAACGATTTTAATGTATTTTTCTTTTGGCATCTCTTGGGTCTTTTTCCAACCCTGCAAAGCACGGCCCAAGCCAGATGGCAGATGACAGCAGACAGATAGAAAGGGCTGCAGATGACCTCTTGTCGTTTTTATACCTGGACATTGATAAATAGGTGTACGAACAAGTGGGCACGTGCCTCTGTTCTGAAGAGGAGGCGCATGTTTCTGCAGAAACTTTCCTCTCTCTTTTTCTCCTGTCTCTCCAGAAGAAGAAGAATTAGAAAATCCCCATCCCAGGTTGGAAGTTAAAACAAGACAGATGTGCTTTTCTCTTCTGTGTTTTCCCAGATGACCCCTCGAGGACTTTTTGTTCTCATAGAACTACCAACATTGACTTGAGAAGTCGTTAAGTGCTGTGAACGAACCGTGTCAGAGGAAACCTTTAGCATTTAGAAGCATTTGCAAACACTTATTTTTAGCTGATATACATCCCAAGGTTACGTGCTCTGGAAATGTTACAGGCTATGTCACTC
>WKFP01013853.1:51125-76890 GCA_011057875.1 Pterocles orientalis
CGCCTTCCTCTCCCTCACCCCCTCGTTCTCACCAGCGCTGCCGGAGGGTCACCGGCGCGGCTCCTGCCCCATCGCCCGTCCCCGCTCCTCTGCCTCCCCGAGCGCCGTACCCGGCTGTCAGGACCCCCACGGCTGCGGAGCGGAGGGAGGGGACAGGGGCTGGCCGAGGAGGGGCGAGCGGAGGGGAGCAACCGGGACCTCTCCCTCCTCCCTCTCCATCCCCCCGGACACGGCCACGGATGCCCCCGCACGGCCCCGGCGTCTTTCTTTGTTCTGGAGCCACCGGTGCCCCGGGGCTGGCCCCGCTCCCGCACTACCCCCCAGCCGCGGGGTTTGGCTACAGCCGGGCAGAGACTGGAAACGGTCCGGCAGCTCCCCCTCCCCCGCCCACCACGCTGTTCCTGCCCCGGCCCCCAGCGCCGACGCTGGATGCACCCAGCCAAAAGGAGGAGGGAAGATAATGGAGCCAGGGAGCAAAGCGAACACACGGAAGGGTGAGATCTGGGATCTGGTGCTGTTGTCCAAACACTGGAGTTCGTCACCCGGTGTGCAGCGAGTCAATCCACACACGGAGTCGAGATACCGTTTTATTGCATTTCTGCACAGAGATGGATGCTAGGTGGTAATCCACAAAACTAGCATCCCTGGTTGCAGTCATGTCACATATTTGTGTAGTTCAAAATGCTGATTGTGCCGTCTTTGTCCCATCCCTCTAATTACAATTGGTTAATTCGTATATCTGGTCAGTTTTTCTCCCACTTCGATTTAGAAGCACAGGGTTGTTTTTTTTTTAATTTTATCATGCACGCTCTGTAAGTGGGGGTCTCAGGTATCTGAAGGTGTGGTTTTCACATTAGAATAAGGTTCCAAAATTTGTAAAAACAAAAGGCTCCCAGGCTTCTGGGCACCCCAAGGACAGTAGTTCCTGTCCTCCCTGATAAGGGGTAAATGGCCCCAAATTGCTCCCATTGTCTCCAAAGCCAGACCCCTACCTCACTTCTTTGAGAATAAAAGTTTACATAAGTTCTTTATTACCAGATAACCGGTGCCCTATCCCAGGGATGCTGTGGGTCAAGGGGCCCCCCAGCCTGGGGCAGAGGCCATACCCAGGGCAGGGGGCTGGGGTCCAGACCCTGGTCCCGGCCCCAGCACCGCTGGCGTGACCCCTTCCCCCGGGGCTCCCCATGTGGGCTCAGGGCACGGGGCAGGACCACTGACCACGGCTGCGGCACAGGGCTGGGAGCCTGGACTCAAAAACTGCACTGCCCCGACCCCTCAGCAGTTCTTACTATGCAGGGACTGCCGGGATGCTCTGAATTTGTGGTACCCGACATGACCCGTCCCCAGCATACTGTCATCGACAAGCCCAATGAGAACGCCGAGAAGGTAGCTTGTGCTTACTGTGTTAGGCTCAGATTTGCCTCCGAGTCACAGATGTGTTATTAGAGGTGAGAATGGTATCACCGCGGCTATTTACATGCAAGTCAAATTCCTAGCTGACAGGGCAAAGAAAAGGTGGCCCACGAGTTATTCTACTGCAAAAGAGCACAGAGTCCTTGCTTCCCACAAGTGTGTGGAGTGCTCTTGCCAACATGCCTTAACTGTGAACTGGTCTCCTGGGAGCGCCAAGTTGGTGCCGAACACCTGCCTTGTTGAAAAGAGGAGAGGATGAGGAAGGAAAGGTGACCAGCAATAAAACACCACCTGAGCTGCTTCAGGACATTTAGCTCAATTCCTTGCTTTGCCACCAGTCTCAGGTGCCTTCATCCAAACACTCTGTGGCTCCAGCCTGGTGTGCCCATAACCTGTCTGCCCTCACGATTTACTGGGTTCATGGATTGCAAGGTGGAGAACAAGCTCAAGATCCGTTAAGGAAAGAAATGAGGCTGAACCTGGGTTTCTTCACATGTCGAGGTGGCCAAAACATCCAAAGTAGAGTATAAGGTTGGAAAGGCGGGGACACAGGTATGACGTTGTGCTCTATTTTGAGACACAGATGGTCACAGCAGCCCTCTCTCTAGAAGGATGCTCCAGGTGGGCTCTGTTGGTTAGGGGTGGGAACATCCTGGCAGCACCTAAATCCTTGTGTGAATCTAGCCCTCACTCAGAGTTAGTAGCTACAAGCTGCTAGAGCTGGTAGCTCACAACAGTAGCAAAGAACTGGAAGCTCCTCTGGTCATGCAGCCGTAATAACCAGTTTCAGAACCTCCATCACCAACAGGCCCTCGTCCTGTGGGACCACTTCTGAAAAGAAGTCCATAACCGCTAGCAGGTACAGGAGAATTTTAAATCATGTGGGTTACTTTATGTTTTGACGTCAAGGGGCTGAAAGCAGGATGTAGAGATCAGACCTCACCAGGCTCTGACCAGCTGCGGGCACAGGATGCCTGGGTAAAGCCCAGCTGGGTTTGCAGAGCTGAGCTGGCTGCAGTGGCTATGGCAGGATCCTGGTAGGGACAAACTGGGATGGTGGTGGTTTTTGCCCTCTTTCTCTGGTCTTGAGGAGTTTGTGGGGACCTCCACGGAACAGGGAAGTGATCATACTCCTCTGAAACAGGGGAATTGTGCGTGGAGGGACCTCTTGTGTCTGGGTTTTCCCAGGGCTTTTCCTGAGATGCAGCTTGTCAGAGCTCTCTCTGACAAAAATTTCACTGTTTGGCTGTGCAATCCCTTTATTGACATGTGAACATCTATCCTCACCCTGAAGAGCTCCAGGTCCCCTGCTGTAATTATCAATGTCCAGACTAATTAAGCAGGCTGCTGGGCCATTCCCCAGTGATGTCCCCAAAGACGTGGCAGTACCACTGCCTGAGGGATTACTGTAGACTTTGCTATCGGCGTTTCCACAGGGACAGAACAACAAACCACGGTGGGGAGAAGCCCCTGGGGACACACCACAGGGGACACCTGTGCTGTCACCATTGCCGGGACAGGTCACAGGCCAGTGGCACAGAGGTCTGCAGGGACCGGCTCTCTGAGCATCCACCTGCTTCCCCGGCAGGTTTGTACCGCCAGTGGGGAGCTGCTGAGGGTGCAGGAATATTGAGGCACCAGCAGACACGGCGTTGCTGTGTGCTGCAGGCGCGGGCTGGGGCTGCAGACCAGTGCTAAACCCCCTTGTACGTCAGCGTCTGTGCTCTGCCCACAGGGACCATCCGTGTGGGCGTCGCTGCTTTGCCGCAGAGGCTGCAAAGGTGCCCAAAGGCCTCCTCTGCCTCGCCTGCAGCTTGTGTCCTGAGGTACCGCTGCTCCTGGGGAGCTGGCAGCGCCTTTGTGCTGTGCAGCTACTGACAGAGCCCAGCTGAGCCTTCCTGCAATTGCAGGTGCTAGGTTTCTTTTTAGGAAATGGAACATTTGCTTTTCTGCCCAGCACAAAAGATCAGAGCCCATCCATTTCATCCTCGCAGTGGGTTGAATGATCCCTCCCAGCTAGAGCTGAGACATGACAGTGACAATGGATGGTGAGCAGGAACAGCTGCTCCCTTTGTCTGAAATAGAAAAGTTTCCAAAGCATCATTGCAATCAGCATCCAAAGCAGGTATCCATTCCCAGGCATTCTTTTCAACACCCATTTATTTTAAGAAAGGGAAAAACCTCCAGTTCCTTGTTTAGGATTTGAAAAAAAAAAAAGAAATTTTGTGCCAGGTGAGAAACCCGATTCCAAGCAGTGAAATTTTAAAGAGGACAGATCATCTGGCTGTAAAGCCAAGGGCAGCCTCCTATAAATCTCCTGCACACCCGTGTTTGAAGCCTGCCAGTTGCCATGGTTACGGTGGCACTGCTCGTCTTATTTGTAGCTCTGTGCTATATATATTGCTTTCCAGAAGGCACACAAGGGAGAGCTGCTGTGAAGGAATTTGGGAGCTGCACATTACAAAGAGAGGCAGAGGGAAGAAAATCTAATTCAGAGGGGCTGTGGGGGTCAGATCTTGGTTTGGCAGCACAGGGCCGTGCTCCATCCCCACCTTGGAGCAGGCAGGAAGATGCTGGTGGCCACGTGCCTCCTTTGCCCTGAGCCCGCCTGAAAGGTCCCTATGGCCAGGGAAAGCCAGGCGCCATGCCGGGTCCCTGCAGAGCGCGGGGCAGGATTTCCTGGCACTGGACTGTGTTCCCAAGGGACAGAGGGGACCGGTGGGTGGGAGAAGGGCTGGAGGCAGCACGGCAGCTCTCCAATGGCAGCTCTGCCAACGCTATGCCCAGAGCCCGGCAGCATAGGGTCTGTGCTGGGGCGGGAGACGCTGCCTAGCCACCCCATGGACTGCGCTTGGCTTCTCTGCCTCTGTCACAGGCTGGAATGCTCGCGCATGGGGTCGTCTATATAGACGTATAGAGACATATAATGTGCTATGAAGAATATACATCTTGTTAGGAGGGATGAAAAAGAAATTGTGTCGTTGGCAAAATTTGCGCAGGGACTGACTTGTGATATGGGCTAAAGGCATGGCTGGGTGTCTGCAGAAAAGAGAGAGAAGGAGAGTTGGAGGTGGAGAGAGAAGGAAAGAAGGAAGGAAGGAAGGAAGGAAGGAAGGAAGGAAGGAAGGAAGGAAGAAAAGAAAGGGAAAGGGAAATGGAAACAGAAAAGATAAATGACACAAACCCTAAGCCTAACCCTAAGATACTAATGACACTGAGCTGTCGCTTTCACTAACTGTCTGAACTGTAACAGGCACTGGTTCTGATTAAATGTTTATTCATCATATTTTACAATATAATATTTAAACTTATTTTCAAAAGTTCAGTTATAAATGCCTTCAATTTAGCTGCCTGTGGAACTGTAAAGACAGGTAATCCAAAGATCTTAGGCCATTTTGACGGGGAAACCAAGGCAGCAGACAAGCAAACCTCCTGGTGACCAGGTATTTAATAAGTCAATCCCTGCTCTGGAAACATGGGTGTACCTGGGAATCCCTCACCACTTCATTTTCAGTCCCGTCCTCCTCTTTGCTGATGCCAACAGGCTGAGACTGAATTTGGCCCACTATTGGGAGTATAGGCAAGTTTAGTTAGGGAAAAACCACCCTGAACAACACAAAAAAGGGGAAAAGGACACGAGGAAGGACAAAACCAGAATTAGGCCCTGTTGTCCTCACTCATTTTAAAGAGGTTTTTCCAAAAAGCAAGATATTTTCCCTGTGAAGTCACACAAGCCAGAAACTGGGTGTCTCAGTCGAATACTGCGGATGCATCATAATCAACCTTCAGTACGAGTTATAATGTCCTGGCCACGCCGCTACAGAAGTTTTCCCCCTCAGCAGCCAGTTGTTCCAGTCCTGTGCAGAAGCAGCCATGGCAATATCCACAGGCTTTTGCTCCTGTCTGCAAAGTACTAGAGGGGCTAATGCCACTGAGGGCTTTTGCACCACTATTTTTCTTTGTATTGATCAAATGTAAATTATTGAGGAAAGTAGCCGAGGAAATTCCAAAGCAGCAGAGATGACGGTCTCTGTAACCGGAAGCTGTCTGTTGCTGAACGTGATACTTCTGACCTGATACTTTACTATAATGCTTACAATGCAGGATACTCCTCTAGGAGCCTATTATTTGGGCACACTAGAGAGGGACTGGGGAAAATCCATTTGCCAGAAGGAGAACAAATAAATCTTGAGGTGGCGGCAATCAGAACAATGTTTGCATCCAGTAGAATAAAAGAGAGGAGGGGAAATCATTAAAGATGGAATTCAAATGCCTTTACACCAGAGTAATTTGATTTTTTTTACTCTTTATGTTTAGGTAGGTTTTTTTTTTACTTTTATGTTTTATGGGGAAACACTATGGGAAATAATATTCCAGTAAGATTCTATGGAAAATTGATTCCTGTAGCAGCTTTTCTAAAACATAATGCCCTTTGATAATGAATGGTGTTTTACTTTGCATTTTGAGTTGCATATCTATGAGTCCTTCTAATCTCCACAACTCTCTGATTGTAAAAGAAAGTGGACTATTAGTGGAATCCTTGAGGTGGCAAGGTGCCACTTCTTCAGGAACTTGGTCAGCAAAACTCTGACCTGAACCCTGCAAACATGGATCACACCTCTCCTCCTGGCGAACAAGGTTTCTTTCTTTCACTCTAGCACAAGTCTCTGACTTTTAAAACTTGTCCAAAAATCAGGCATATTAAAAAATTAGATTCTGTTATGCATTATCTGGGATGCTAGGTCACCTCTGGCCACTAACTGGTATGGTTGGGACTATGTTGCCATCTCACATTCATCCCTTTATCACAGAATTTAGGATAAACAGAAAGGATGATGCAGATGTCACAGCCTACGGGCTTCTGGTGCCTGCTGCCTTTTAGCTCAGACCTGGATTTAAATGTTGGAGGCGGCAAGACAGAGAAGGGCTTAGCTAGGTGAGTAAGCTTTCTGTAAAATCCAAGGCATTAAGGTAGGGTCTGAAATGAAATTTCATTAGGTATTTTGGCCTCATAGTGAAAAACTATGAGTAAAATTTGTGACTTCTACCTTTTAGAATGAACAGTGATGTTCAGTGCCTGTACAATAAAACTTCTACCTGAAATCTCAGTGATGTTCAACAAAGACTTAATTATCAGACTCCTGAAATGTCTTTTAGCAGTCCTGCTGATTTTGACTGGGAATAAGAAGAGGCAGCTTTCAGATGCAAAACTTCAAATGCAAAACAAAAATAACGTGGTGCATGTGCTTAAGTTTTATAATGCGATAGCCATAGGTTGTTTAACCTATAACATGAGTGCTTTCCATTTGCTTGCTTTGGAGTCAGAAGAACTTTTGTATATTGCTATATTATTCTCAGAACTAATTGCCAAGAAAGTAACTCCTTTCTCACTGTTCTTCTTGGATGTCTTCCCATTTATACCTGTGTATCAAGCTCTCAGCTTTCCTGAACCATCTCTGTTTTGCACCTCCAGAGGTTTCCACTTGGTCCTCAGAGTGGAGCATTCAGGATAAATCGAACAGAAACCTGGTCACACACATAACAGTGTGAACGGTGAACATCTGTCACGGTCAGCTCCAAGACTCAAAACTAGGCAGATGTGCACCATTTCAAAGACTATGAAAGCCATCACATAGTAAAACAAGAATGTATTACCAGAAAATGTAAAATAAGTGTTAAGCTACTCAAACATTGTTATAAGCTGGCAATAGTATGTGAGAGAAACCTGCATGTAGATATCATGTCTATAGCTGAAGTGTTTTAAACCAATGTACATAACACAAGAACAGTACCAGAAAATGTGAAGGACGCTGAATGAAAGTGGAGCATGTTTCTCACCTCTTGGAAGCTGTGGAAGACTATATATTTAAATAGGAATCCTTACAATTATCAGCTCCAGGGCTCTTCTTGTAGGACCTGATTTTTTTCTTTAAAGTATTCCTCAAAGTGGTACTTCAGTCTTGCAGAATTACTGCTCTTCTCTGTATTTGGCATCACCCCTTTCACAAGTGTCAGCTCTTTAGCATTAGCTGCATATTCAGCAGGATTTGGACTTTTACTGTATTTGTGAGCTTTCTTTTTCAGAGCAAATTAATGAGTTCATCCAATATAATTTTACTTACACAGTGATCCTTTTCCATTTCTAGTCAATATCCCTTCCAGTCTACTTGGCAAGCAGTCTTTGTGATTGTTAGAAGCTGATACTGGGCATGCAAAGTGGCTCCAGCCTGCCTTTTATCTGGTGGGTAGTATTCAGAGACTGATCTAAACTTTGGTGCAAACTAATGCAGCCTCAGGGCTGGCAAGTTTAAGTTGTCAGAAAGGGTTCCCTGTGGACCTGTTGAAGATTCCTAGGTCCCCACTGTGCTCCAGCTCTGCATCTGAAGAACGTAAAACTCCTTCCATGACAATCTATGCTAAATTATCCAAAGTGTTTGTTCCATGGCATAGAAGGGATCTGTCTCTCTACAGGCAACCGGGATGTCCTGTGAAAGATGTAACCTGGTAACTTGGGTTAGAAAATTAGTCATATGTTGTCTAACTTGAATCTTCTAAAGTTTTTTTCCTGGACATTTTAAAATGTATCTAGCAATTATTAACAGCCAGCACAGTAAAAGGACTCTGAATCTCCTAGTAAGTTTTTGTCAGTACTGTTATCCTGAGAGCAAAAGGCAAAAGCCTGTACTCTGGAGTTACTGCATATTGACACATAGCACCAAACGAAAGGTATTAAAAGTCCCTTTTCCAAAAGATTTATTTTTCTAACTGCATCTGGGAGATCAGCTTTCCAGTTTGATGGCTAGATACAAGCAGCTTGATGAACATGTTTCGATGGGTATCAAAACCCAAACCATATATTTTGATGGGCAGGGAGAACAGCATGGAAACTTTTCAAATTTGGGGAAAGGACCAAGAATAATTATGAATTTGGGTCGTCCCTCAGAAGGAGTGACTGAAACACTGTCTATTGGCCTGGGGAAGTGCAGGCGCTTGGCACATGGAGTAGCCATTGTCTCATATCTCTTCTGGCACAGTGATTTGCTCCAAATGGACTTTCCTGATGACATGAAACCCTGTGAGCTGCCTTTCTCACATTACCAGCTACCATTTTCTTTTTGTCTTCTGGGGAAATTTCTGCTTCTCACTCACTTGCACATAAAGTCAAATAGGAGCTTTTCTGTGCAAATACCTGACTAATGGAAACTCCAGTACTTCCATGAAACCTTGACACCACCACCAACTCAGAGCAAGAAAAGAATATTCTGCAGAGGCAGAGACTCTCTTTTCAGAAGGACAGTAGGGGAAAATAAAACTTCACCACAGGAAATGATTAAGGACAGTTGATAAAATAATAATAACAACTTGTTAGGCAATAAAGTGATCAAAGGGCCTAGTTAGCAACAGAAATAACTGCTTTCTGCTGGTCTAAGCACAGGATGTGTCTGATGTGTCTTATAAAGAGTAGTTGCGAATGGTATGATTTTAAGTTCCAGTCTCCTAAGATATCATTTAAAGTAAGGTTATATGGTGCATTGCCCTTGACAAAGTGCGTGTTTTAAGTAGGGAGCATTAGACTGCAACTGTGCTCCCCCCCGCCAAAGGTCACTGAGAAGTGTCGACCATTCATTTAGCGGTTTAGTTTGAGTTCTCAGAAAAGAAGGAGCAGGGTCCTCAGTTTACTGCCAAGATTTACTTCATACAGCTGACGTTGTGAGCATGCAACTGCCAGCCAGCAGAAGGATTGCCATAGGTGCTGCAGCTGAGAGTCAGGTATGTAGAAGAGAGAAAAGACAAGAAGGTGCTTTTCTAAGCAAGTAGCTTAATTCCTTATGTGTCTTAATTCTTTTAGGAGCATAAGTGACTTAATCAAGATGACCATGTAAAGTATTCCACCATATTTCTTAAATGGACGCACTAAATTTTTTTTTATATTAAATGTAGTGGTAAAATGCCAAGGGAGGGAAACAACTGAGTCAATTTTTGCAACACCTCATTCCCAGTCTTTTGTCTCTGACCCATAGAGTATGATCTACTCCGTGCTGCTGCTACTAGCTGACAGTTGTGCAGTTGCCAGAGGTAGAATCCTCTTTGTGTGCAGTGTGGCTCTCACTTTTAGAAATAAAGAGCTGTACTTGCACCTTTTTTTCCTTTTCCCTGTTGGCCTGCCTATTCCTCTCTCCAGACCTACTGTAGCATCCTAACTACATTTTTGGGACATAACAATAAAACTGAGCATAAGGTAACTGAATAGTTCTGTGGCATATTCTGGAGAATGGCAGCAGTGTGTCTCTCACTTAAAAAAAAAAAAAAGTAAAAAATGCTGCCACGTAGTGCATCCCTAAGTGCACATATTAGATCAAGCTAGCAGATCAGATTCTGATTTATTGGACTGTATGAAGCAGAGATGGAAGAAGGAGGAACAAGAACAGTGTGGGAAGGAGGAAGATACAGGAGAGTTATTCCCTTATAAGATACTGGTTAAAACTAATTTAGGCTACTAGGAAAGGCAGGAAGTTGATTGTGGTCTCAAGGCTAGGAAAGCCAAACATATTGCCTGGGACAAGTTGGGGAAAGCTGAGTGTTTATCAGACTCTAGGATGATGTTAATAAACATTTTCATGCAAGAAGATTATGTCTTCCTTGTGCTCTTTAGATTTTAGTTCAACATCTTCTTAACTAGCCTGTGCTCTGCCTCTGGAACTCATGGCTTCTGCTAGGATAAGGCACCTTGTCCTCTCTAACACATTCAGATGTGGCTTCGATGAAAAGGTGCACATTTGAATCCCTTGCTTGTTTTGATTTACTTCCTTGCTTACTGATTTATATATTCTCCAGTCCTACAGCTGGGTCTTCCCAGTTTCTCAGGCACAGAAGTTTCCATGGTAACCTCGTGAGAGAAGGTAAAACTATGGTGGAGAAGTCAACAAGCCGCTGATGTGCAGAAAACCTGCTTAAGACCAGGTTATGAGGCGTTCATGGCTTTCTGAGCTGTACATGCACATTTTTTCCTTTACCTTGTTGGCCTGCCTCTTTCTCTCTCAAGACCTAATGTAGCATCCTCACTACTCTTGTTGGCATATAACAATAAGACTGAACAAAATCTAACTGAATAGCTCTGTGGCATATTTTGGAGAATGGCAGCAGTGGAGGTATAAAACCAGTTCTGTGGCTAAGCAGGATTATAAAAATAAGGGTGTCTACAGACACTACTGCAGACAAGCCAGATTGTGGATTTAAGAAATACATAGCCCTGCTCCATAAACTCAACTTTTTTCCTATGTTGCTAGACCTGTTCTGCTAGCTCAGGCAAAGCCACCAGGTTAAAAGATCACTCTGGTACTCTCCGTCATCTCCAGTCACACCTTGAAGGTGGGTGTTTTGTCATCTTGCCTCTTTCTAGAAAGCACCTAACCTGTGCAGTCTGGTGCTGATGTGGGAGTGCTTGTGTGTGAAGAGGGCAGGAGAGAAGGAAACAGCATCAGTCCAAGGCTAAGGATGGGGCTGGGAATGGACGAGGCAGTAGGTTTTTTTCCTATAGGAGCACCACTGGCAGAGCAGCATCATTGGTGAGAGCCTCTGAAGCACTATCCACAGAAGCAGCCTGTAGCCCATACTCATATTTTTTAGAGAACAATTGCATCATCAACAGGAATAGGGAATTTGGCTAAAAATGTTATCGTCTGGCCTAGGAGAATATAGACTCTGTACTGCTACTGGCACAGAGAGAAAAAATATAGATAGACAGCAGACAGATAGGTAGATAGATGGGTAGATACATACATACATACACACATACATACATACATTCCTCCACCTTGAAATAAAAAAAGAACCCACTGTATTTATATGCGCATCCCTGCAAGGAGGAGCTATTGCACAATGCAGAGGGCCCCAGAGTCATTGTTCAGCATCACAGACTGATACCCCTGGCAGCAGGCGGCTGAGTGGCTATGGGTGTGCTGCAGGTGCAGTGCCAAGCTGGTGCCATTGTCCCTGGAGGATGTGCTGCCATGACAGCTGGTGGAGCAGACAGGGGGAGGTGAGCTCCTTCTTAGCTGGCACCAACCCTGCTGAACCACAGCTTGTCAGTTTAGCCCAAGGTTGGACTCTTGCTTTACTTTGAAGCCAATGTTGCTGTGCACAGAGCATGATCCTCCTCTTTCCTTGCTACAGGCAGGAGGACTGTCACCTTTTGGCAGCGTGCAATGAGTCTAAGGCGCAGAGGAGCCAGCGGCTGGTGGTCTTGTTTCCCACGTTTGTGTATTCCTGCTGACAAACTCACCTGATCATCTACTCTGGGCAGATAGCTGTGAACTTTGAAAATTTTCTTCTTTCCACCACTCTGTCAGAGCTGGAACAGGGAGACTGTGTGGATGTGAAGCTGTGTTTCCTTGTGCTTCTGCTCCCAGGAATCATTGTGGGCTGAGCATCATGCATCCTGCCCACCATGGTAGGACTTTCTTGGTTGAGCTTTCTGTTACTGAATTAAGTTTTTTGAAAAATGCTTTGGGCACTCAAAGGGATGGTGGGATTTATTAAAACAAGAAAACAGAAGACTGGCCAAGCAAGACATACTAGTAGCTCCCCCCCTCCAACAAAACCTGACACAGCAACACCATCAATAGCAGAGTGACAAGAGATCAATAATTATTGGCGCAAGTCACAGAGCCAAGCAGACCTACTCATTCAACCGCTAACAGGAAGGCTGAGTTGTGAAGGGAGCTGCTGCCTCTTTCTGAAATGTGTTTTTCACGCTTTGGATACAAGGTGGTGTCCTTAAAGCACAATGGACCTTGATGGAGGAGATTGCAGTTTGACCGCAGAATTGTTCCTGACTTTGGCTTCCTGCTGCTTGTCTGTGAAAATGTGCAATCAGTGGAAGAGGAACTGTGTTCAAACCTGTTCTGATATTTATTCTTTCAAGAAACTCAGAGTCTTTTCTAGTAACAACACAAAGGCTTTTAGCTCTTCTGATTTTATGAGGTCACTCAGCAGCAGTGTTTTCAGGGCTTGTTTTTAAAGGTTTTTATCTGCAGGTTTACTAATTCTCTTGCATGATCTGCTTAAACTCACAAATCTGGAATAATCTCGAGAAAAAAACATTACTTAAAGATAAATTTGTGGAACTCTAGGGGACACATGGAGGCATGTAACTCAGATTTATTTTATCTCTTAATTCTTAATGCTTTGTCTATGTTCTGTGTTGAAGGCAAGAACAGACTTAGCTGTGGAGCAGCCTGGGATGTCCCTGCCGGGAATAGCCCCTTCCCTGCACCTGCAGGGCTGGGTGTTAGCTACCAGCAGACATGACCAACAAGTGTGCTTGGTTTTTAAAGATCCCCTTTGTTGTGGGAGCAAGTTATGAAGCTAAAGAAGACCAGTTTCGTGGTCTGGAACATACTGCGAGGAAAAAAGCCTCCACCAAACTGTGAAATAAGTACTTTGGCTTAATTTCTTAATGGAATAAGGTTTCTTCATGTGCACAAACTGTCTAATCAGCTCTGAAGAGTGATGGAGTGTTAATGACTTTTAAACCTACTCATCACTGGACCTGCCTCTTCCAGAAAGGGAGAGGTCTGGCAGCTATCATGTTCTGCAATATTAACGAAAATATCTGACCACGTGAGAGGGAGGCAGTGAGAAAGACTTGCTATAGTCAGTGGGGGAAAGTGTGGAGCAGAAGCCCTAACAAGAATGTGTATATCTAATGAAAGAAAATGGTGTCTGTGGGGCTTTATCGGACTGCTTTGTTATTCATTGGTTCTGTCCTGCTGGTGTGTAATGCATTTGCTCTGCATTTGGTATTACCACACAACTAACACAATAATGAATCACTAATGCACTAAGCTGCAAATTTGTGTCTCCATCTGCCAGGGATTAGCCGCCAGAAAAGACAACTGTTTTTGCATTAAATGCTAAAACAGCAATTACTTCTTACAATAAGGCCTGGAAAAATCGGGCTGCATTTTGCTCCTCAGATGAGTGACAGGTTTCTTGCCAACATTGTCCTGATTACTTGACCACAAGCTGCATTTTTATAGCTCTCTTGATCTGTGCCCTTGAGCAGTCTGGCTAAAAATGTGCAAACCGTTGTGTGATGCAACCTAGAGAGTGCAAAGCAAGGATCTGATCTTAATTACTGTGAGAATAGATTTATGCAACTGACAGGATGACAGAGATAGAAATAAACCAAAAGATCTGACAGAGAAACATCCCATTGATGCAAGCGTATATCAGAATACTCCTTTGTTTCTGTCAACAACAGTACAATTTATGTTGCACTGGGAATAAGTGTGTAGCATGCTAATGACCACTGCTTTTCCAGTCTGCTCTTAATTTATGTTTGTAAAAAGCAGGTGAAAGAGATTGTCATTCTGACTGCATTGCGTGTAGCAGCACTGGTATGAAGTCACAAGCAGCAAGGCAATGGGGAATTCTGCCTACAGACCTGAATTATTCTCTCTGGATGCAGTCACTGAAGGTTTTTTCTTTCCAGCTTCAGTGTCTCACAGCTACTCGGCCATCTGAAGTAGCGTTTTGTCCTCTGATGTCCTCCAGTTGGTTCCTAAAATTAGGAAAGCAAAGCAGCCTGATAAAGTTATGCCTCCTCAGAATGTTTCTTGGTCTGCCCTGACATGCCCCAGCACTTAACCTCAGCAGTGGGAAACTCTAAGCGGTTTGTCAGTGTTGGCACAAAAGCTCTTTACAGCATGGTTTGGGGTTTTTTTCTTTCTGGCCCCTTCTTGTGGAAGTTTGCTGTAATAGACTGTAAATAAATAGTTGGTGTCTACACTGAAGCTGTCTGAAGCTTGAAGCTGCTCACAGTAGTAACAAATTGTTTTCCTGTTTCTTAGTCAGTATTCTTCTTAACAGCCAATTAAGAGACCACATACTGTACATGCATCAGTTTGCACAGTGCTTTTTCAGTGGTTTAATTAGCATGGCATTCAGGAAACGTCTGGTGAACAAGTTAATCAGTTGGGTAGGCATCACGTTTATATTCATTTCTGCAGCTTTTTGTGGTCATCTCACTGCTTGGAAAGATACCCAGACTCAGAGGAAAACTTTTTTTCTGAACCGCAGCTTTGACTTCTGCAGTTACTCTGTGCTTTAGCAGCTGCAGGTAGAGGTTATATTCTGTGCCACTGCTGCTTCATCTGAAGCCTACCTGTGTTTCCTTGATAACTGGGGTCAGGAGCTTGATTTTGCCATCATCACAACAAACAGGTTGTTTGTGTTGCATGCCAGACCTCCCAGACGTAGAATGTTAGCCAGAGATTTTGTACAATACTTATTGCTGTATAAGAAAAACAAAGTGGGGCTTGTACTGTATAAAGCTAGTTTAAAAGAAAACCTAAACAGATACTAATTCCAACCTCCCCTCTTACTACTTGCAGAGGAAAATGTGGCACAGTTGCTGTCAGCCTGGAAAGTGTCAAGCCAAAAAGTGTCTACACACCACTAAGACGAAGCTGTGAGAAATGTCTTGTTTACTTGTCTGTTGTATTTTAAAATTCCTATTTTAAACAATTTAAACTTTTTTACCCATTTTTATTGACCTTGAAGATCTTTTATCATAAAAACAAAATATTGCAGAGCAAAAATCAGCTGTTGAACAGAACTCAGCCTGCTACATTTCAAAATAAAGGAGACTCTAACCAGATTGCTTGGAGCACATTCTTCACATAGGTGGCAGTGGCTGGCATATGAATGAGGGGTGAGGTGCTCCATACTGTGTTGTTAGTATGATCTTGTTACAGTGAGTGTTTCTTTCTTCTTTTTTTGATGGACCTGAGTAGCAGCAGGAGGAAACATTTAAATGCACAGACAAGGCTTAGGAATCTGCATCAGTATAGGAGTAAGCTTCTTCTTCGTCATGATCTCTCTACAGTGTTTTAACTTCATTTCTCTTCCCAAAATGTGCAGGACCTGGGTCCTGCTTAATCTATTGAGTTCACTAGAAGGTGAAAGTATCTATCAGGAAGACAATTCATGTTAATTCCTGTGCCGTCAGCAGTAGCTGGAGGACTAATAATGCTCAACTTGGGATAAGTCCATCAGACTTTTGTTACAGAGATATATGGCTTTTTATGCCTGCAATTTATAGCAAGTGCTGGTGAGATGTTAACATCTCATGAACTCACCCCACCAGAGTTTCAGGTGTAAAGTTGTGAAAGACCTATACCAACCTGCCTGGAATAGGCAGCTGCTGACAATTTTGAAGCTCATGTGGCATCCTGGCATTCTCAAGTTCCAGCGTTGGAGGACTGAAGGAGTTTCTTCACGAGCTATTGCCTTCTCGCAAGTACTGCACCAAACACATTCTGAAGTCTACATACATTTTTTTTTTCAAATTTTACTGTGGTTTTCCATAAACTGAAACTGCCTTTCAGAGTTATGTCACCTTCTGTGCATTACGAATAGCTCACAAAATGTTGTCCTGGGTCTGGGGTTTATCTTAAGAAATCTTAATACGGGTAACCAGAAATTCCATATCTGAATGCACATAATTGCAGCATGAGAGCTCTTGTGAATATGGTCAGGTCTGTATATGTCTTATTTCCACAGAACAATGTCCGGGAGACAGGCTTGAGGAATATGTGCTTTCATCAGCTGAACTGTGAGGCAACATACTACTCTGGTCGCTTCTTCAAAAGGACTTGCATTTCACTAACTGGTAGCAGTGTTTGAGAAACTTTAAGGGAAGACACTGTAAAAGTCGTGTGGCCATTTGATAGAAAGGGGGATGTGATAGGGAGGAAAATGTTAGATGAAGGGAATGAAAGTGGTGTAGAGAAATTTGACATCTTTAAAACATGCACAACATCTCTCAGCTCTGACTACTACAATTCCACTGCTTCCAACACAAGACTAGAAACAGTGTATTTGGCCTCTGGCCCAGGTCCTTCACTTTTTACTTAATTTAAGTGGGCTTAGTTGCAAGGATTTCAGTAGAGTTGTATCAAATTCTGTTTCTTGAGAATCTGACCTACAACATTTGATCACATTGCTCTATTTTTTGTGATTTATTTGGTATTTCATGTCTGAGATTTCTCAGCTTTCTGAGAAAAAGTAAAAGTACAAAGCGCCTTGGAAAATATCTGAAATTGTGCTGGGTGTTGTTTTTAGGAAGAAGGAAGGAAGGACTTCAGGAAGTGTGAGAGAAAAAGGAAAATTATTGTTTTTCAAGAGAAACTACTATTTTAATGCACTCTGGCCAGTGGCAGAGGCCAGAGTCTCTCCTGAGCAGAAGAAGGAAGGAGAGAGTTCTTCAAGAGGGGCAGTGCTTCTCCCCAGTCCATGTTAGAAAGCAGCACATCCTTAAAGGTGAGAAGTTGGACAGCATGAGGTGTTAGCAATGGGCAAACTTTACTGGGTTCACAGGCCTGGGAAGGCATCCAAACTGCCTCGTCATTTTTCCATCCTTCTCACCACTGCTCCCTTCTGAAACAGAAGACATACCACTTTTGCAGGTGGCAGAAAGCCTGCCCCTTGTCTGTGATTGTAGCATTTTACAGACCATAAAAGTTGATTTATGTGGCCTCAGTTTTCTCTAGATGTCAGCTCCTATGATGCAGGTCTTTTCCAGGCAGATTGCTTTTCTGTTATTCAATGCCAAACCGAAGATATTCAGCATCACCTCAGTCTCCTTCAAACAGTTGCCCATTTTTGCACACTCATTTCTATAAATTTAGCTGAAGGACGTGATGGAGAAGTGAAGCTCATGCTGTATTACAAAAGGAGAAGAGCTGGAATGAGCAGTGAAGTATACAGCTTTTAAATCACTGCTATTTTTCTACACAGTTGTATCACAATGAAGTTCAATTGGTTTACAGGTTTATAGATATTTCTGGAGTAACCTGGTTTCTTTCTTTCTTCTTTTTTTTCCACCTTATTTCCTAGAATTTACAGACACTGGTACTGAGGCTGGGCAGCATTTCCAGCACGGATTGCTCTGAAGCGCCCACCTTGGCCAAGCAATCTCAGAAGTGATGAGTTCTGCTGCTGCAGCCAGTTTCCAGGAGAAGAGCATGGCAAAAGCGAGCATCTGAAAGTCATGCACAAGCAGCATGCCATGCAGCTTGCAGTGATACAATGCCTCTACATCTGCTTTGATGTGACTTTCACGTGACTGTGTTTGGGGTTTTTTTTGTTTGGTTTTTTTTTCTTACTAAGTAATTTAATCTATTTTTCTCCTTTAGTCTTTAAAGAGAGGCTGGACATCTCGGTACTGCATGGGTGTCAATGAGGTACAGCTTAGCACCCTTGTAAAGCAGATGTGGAAAATGTCTGCAAGCATAGGAGTGGAAGAGATGAGATTTGGGTGAGGGAAGTTTGTGGGACGATGAGTTTGCTGCTTCTGCTGCTGATGGGAATATGAGGGCAGGGAAGAGCTGCTGCTGTAGGATCGGAGAATGTCCTGGTTTCAGCTGAGACAGAGTTAACTTCCTTCACAGTAGCAAGTGTGAGGCTGTGTTTGGATTTGTGCTGAGGAGAAGGCTGATCACATCCTGATGTTTATAGTTGCTGCCAGGACAGTCAAGGACTTTTCAGCTTCTCTGCTGTGCCAGTGTCTGCAGGGGCGGGAGAAGCTGGGAGGGAGCACAGCCGCAGTGACTAGCCTGGGATTCAACTTCAGTTTTAGGATTGAGACCCAGACTGGCCAATGGTCTGTTCCGTATCACGCATGTCATGCTCAGTACAGAGGTGATGCTCTGTTCGGAAGTTCTCTCTCTTGCTCAGGATTGTCTCCCTCTGGTATCCCCCTCTCTCAGGATTGTTTAAGTCTCTCAGACACTCGAGCTCTTATCTGTGTTCTGGGATTCTGGTTTTGGGACTCTCCCTGCTTTGGGACCATTAGCGGGAAACGGGTTGAGCCTTGGTCATCAGGTGGTGAGTAGTATCACTGTGTATCACTTGTTTGTACATTTGTATGTATTACTATTATTAACGTCATTATTTTTATTTCCAATACTATTGTAGCTTAGTTATTAAATTGTTCTTCTCTTCTCCCTTCACCCCTTTAATTGTCTCCCCCACCCCTGGAAGAGGGGAGGGGAAAGGTGAGCAAGCGGTCTGAGTTTTGCTGACAGCCAGTGTCAAACTACAATGGAGATATCTCATGCCAGCGCTTTGCGTATGCTTTGAGCACCTCTCAGTAGCAACATAACATCTGGGTTCCTGGTGTGCTGACACAGGCAGAGAAAGCAGCAGGATTGTTGCTTTTTGCAGCGCCCTAAGGGCAGTGGGACAGTCTCAGAGCAGTGACCCAAGGAGGTGGCTGACTGCTGTGTAAGTCCCCATTCTGTATTGACCAAAGGCATTGCGCAGCCTGGTGAGGTTTCTTCTTCCCTCTTTCTTTTTCCTTCCCTCCCTCCCTGCAATCAGGTGATTAAGTGATTTAGACTGAAGTAATAGCAATAATCATTAGCAAGAGTCAGAAAGGGAATCACTATGTAAAACAAACAAACAAACGTTCAGCAACAGTCCATTTTTAATATACTCTCCAGCACGTTTAATAATGTATTCAGTGCATCTGAATGTTTAAATATATCTGTGAAGGAGAAAAGTCACTGGCTCATGCAAAAATTGCTCTGAAGTATATCATTAATTTTGGTACACCAAAAATTCAGCAGGCGTAAACTGAGTTATAGTGTTGGGTAATTTCATGCAAATGAGAAATTTTTTTCTTTCATGCATGTAGATTTTATCTAAGGTGGTGACTCTTGGTTTAGTGAATATAAACTTCTTGCATTTTGGAGCATATGTGCGTTTTTGATGTTATCTCTAGAATAGCAAATTTTATTAACACTATGTAAGGCCCCAGGAGAAGCCTAAACATGGAAAAAATACAGATTTAAAAAAAATAGTCCATTTCCTTGTATGACTGACAATGTGAGCAAAATAAAGGTTTCTAGGACCTGGGCAAATGGCTTTTGTATTTTCAGAATCTATCAGGTTTTGTTTCAAAAGTTAATACTTTGGGATTTTTTTCTTGACCTTTCGGATTTATCTCTGTTCCATTTTTCATGCTTGTGAAGCACCTCTTGTGATATGAGGACATACCAATTTCTCTTTCACAAGCTGCTATGTGCCCTTCAAACAGTATTGAACTCTGTCCAGCCAAAGATCTACTACATGTGAGACTTTACAGTAAACACGCGTCCTCTGAGTAACTTATGCAGCTGCAAGAATTTTCAGTTGGTGCTCTTTGCAATCAGCTATATAAGAGTCAGTACACCAAAATACAGAAAATATCTACATAGAAAGGTGGTGATGATTAGGGCATTAAGTGAATCAACAGCAGTAGTAATGTCACAATGCAGTGAAGTGTGGCAATACCTTGTTACTGGATGATAATCACAGAATCATAGAATCATTAAGGCTGGAAAAGACCTCAAGGATCATCAAGTCCAACCGTCAACCCACACCATGTAAGGGCCTTGGCTTCACACCACTCCAGCAGGTCCTGCTTGCTGGGGACGCACATCAGCTCTGGCTGTCCCTGTGCATGGCTGCACCCGCTGCTGCCCTGCTCCAACATGCCGCTGTTTGCAGCACCCAGCGAAACTCCCCAGCCCGCACATCAGCACATGCCTCCCCCCGCACTGCCAAGAATCATAGAATCATAGAATCATAAAATGGTTTTGGTTGGAAAGGACCTTGAAGATCATCAAGTTCCAACCCTCCTGCCATGGGCAGGGACACCCTCCACTAGACCAGGTTGCTCAAAGCCTCATCCAGCCTGGCCTTGAACACCTCCAGGGGTGGGGCATCCACAACCTCCCTGGGCAACCTGTTCCAGTGTCTCATCACCCTCATAGTGAAAAATTTCTTCCTAATGTCTAGTCTAAATTTACCCTCTTTTAGCTTATACCCATTACCCCTTGTTCTCCCACTGCACTCTCTGATAAAGAGTGCCTCCCCATCTCTCCTGTAGGCGCTCTGCAGATACTGGAAGGCTGTTATTAAGTCTCCTCGGAGCCTTCTCTTCTCCAGGCTGAACAACCCCAACTCTTTCAGCCTGTCCTCATAGGGGAGGAGCTCTAGCCCTCTGATTAATTTTGTGGCCTCCTCTGGACTCTCTCCAACAGGTCCATGTCTTTTTTATGTTGGGGGCCCCACATCTGAACACAGTACTCCAGGTGGAGTCTCACGAGAGCAGAGTAGAGGGGGAGAACCACCTCCCTTGACCTGCTGCTAATGCTTCTCTTGATGCAGCCCAGGACACGGTTGGCTTTCTGCGCTGCAAGCGCACACTGCCGGCTCATGTTGAGCATCTCATCCACCAACACCCCCAAGTCCTACTCCTCAGAGCTGCTCTCTATTTCCAATGGCAACATGGAGAACGTAACTGATCCTGCAGCATCTGTCAGTGTTGGCAGAGAGCTTGAGACTTGTCTAAAACCAGGGGCAATCTCACTTTATTCAACAACTTTTGATTTGTATCCCAGTTGTATTTCCTGTGTACATGTTGCTTCATTCTTCAAACCATCAAGAGAATATGAAGCTTTTGAGTGCAAAACTCTTGGATGATCTTGCAAACCACAAGGAAAAGGCAGACAGGCTGAGAAGAGTTGTGAAGTGATTAATTTTTCCAAAGAGGGCCTTGACTTTCATTTATAAGGTACTGATTGACAGTGAAGCCTGACTCAATTTTCCTCATTGACGGTATCTATATAGCAAAAGGCTATTACTTTTTTGGAGGGCTGTTAGTGAGTTAAAGGAGACAAAAGAATCCGAGTAAAGATTGGAAGCAGAGAGGTTCCTTTGGGATGCCATACTAGAGGAGTGTGAATGCCTATGTGCCCCAAAAACCACTCCAAAACCACACACTAAACCTTCTACATTACATCCTGCAGGATAAAATATGCTGTGTTTATAGAAGACCTCCAAAACTGATGAAGTGAAGTGGGTTGCTGGTTGCTACCAGGCTTCTCCAAAAAAGACTTTGCATACAGCAAGTTCTGGTGATACAGGATTTACACTGGTTCTGGCTATCAATCTAAAAATGTGCTCCCAAACATGGCTAGAAGCTGCTTTTTAGGACAAATGGATGGCCTGACCTACTCTGGAATGTTTTACGGAGTCAGAATACTATGACAGCAGATTATGTGTTCTCAATAATTGAGCACAAAGGTTTGTCTGTTGTTGTGTAGTCCTAGCATTGTATTCGCAGAAATGTGTGCTTAGTAATACTAATGTCACATCCTGGGAAAAGCAATGTGTTAATTATTTTAGCGGCATATATAAAACTGCCTAGCCCAAAGCTCCTGTGTGCACAAGAATGAGTAGAGAGTTTGATTTTGGCTTACTGGGGTGGAGGAACAGTATTGTTGAAGTGGGAGAAAAATAGATGTGGGTGGTGGAATAGTTTAGCAGCACCAAATTGTTCAGCAGTGTTGATTCTGTTCTAGCAGCTTGTTAGCTCAAGGTGTCTGGGAAAATCACCATTCCCTCACAAAATCTGCCAGCATAGCATTTACCAGAGCAGAGACCTTTGAAACGATCATTGTAATTTCATGGTCCCATTGAAGGTGGTTCCTGGTGGACTGATTCCTTCTGTCTAACAAGTCAACAGGGGAGGAAAACCAGACCCTTCCTACAGGAGGTATTTATTTATATCCTATATTGAAGAATCCTGATGTTTCACTGAATGCTGCTAAGTCAAAATTCCTGTGCTTAAAGCTGTATGGTATGACAAAAATAAATGCTGGAATTATACTCCATTGCAGCTTGATGAAACATGAACTCAATTTAATGAAAACATGACTGGAAGAGGTAAAATTGATCAAGCAATTCAGATTGGAGAGGACATCTGGAGGTCTCTGCTCTAACACCCCTCTCAGATCAGGGCCATCTCACTCAGGTTGGTAGGGGCCTTGGGCAAATGTGTTCAAATACCTGCAAGGGTGAAAACTCCACAGCCTCTCTGGGCTCCTGTTCTGGCTTTTGACCTCCTTTGTGGTGACCAGAGATCTGCTTTTCTCCATCTGGGACGAATCTGGCTCTGCCTTCTCCATATCTCCCCTGGAGGTAGTTGGGCAAAGTTCAAAGTTACCCAAATGACTATCCCATTCTTCATTTTTGATTCATCTGGGTTTGTACTGAATATCTTTGCTTTGCTGACTGTGAATTTAAATCTTTGCTCATTTCTAAAGGAGAAAAAAATAACAGTTTTCTAAGAAAATTGTCTGAAGATTCTGATCTTATGAAACCAATGGTAAAAAATTCAGTCTTAATCTTTAGGTAGTTTTTTTCCTACAGTTTGGCAAATTCTATTAGCAAAAGCATGACCAAAAAGTCACACTGTGAGAAAAGACAATGGAGTTTTACCTCCATGTTTATCATTTCTGAGAAACAGCAATTAATCTTCTCCTTCCAGCTGTGCTACAGAGCTATCTGTACTGGGACATTAATCCACCTGAAGTCCATCAACATAAAAGAAAAAACAAAACAAAACAAAACAAAACAAATCAGCAGTGAGACCAAAGACATTAGAGCTTGACCACAGCCAAGAAGTGCCAAGTTTCTGCAAATCCACACCCAGAAGTCACACCTTCTTTCTATTTGGTCCCTCTGTTAACTGATTAAGAAAAAAATACATAGTTCCTTCTCTCTTTGAGCAATCCTGTCCTTGCCTTCTTTGTGCTTCATACATTTTGAAACTGGATTTTTGAAAGCTGTGAAAAACAAGTTCTAACAGAAATGAAAGCATTTGAAATGTCTTCTGAAATAAGAAGAAATAATAAGAAATTCCTCCACAATGACATTTACTGTTGTAAATCATTTGCTGAGAGTCAACCAGATCCTCATCAAACAATTGCAAAACTTGTTTTTTTTTCTTAGGAAGGACTGATGTTGTCATCAAGGTCTGATAACTCCCGTTAGCACATAAATGCCACAGCCTGAGTGTGAAATACACGTTGTATCATTTTTGCATTTCACAGCTCTAAACACACTTGTGTCCTTGGGTGTTTATTCATGCCATGAGCTACATGCTGTGTATTGCCTCTAGCTGACGCCCCTGTGTAATGTGGTTTTACTGGTTATTAGATTTCAAAGATCCTGTCATAAATTTAACCTTTTTTGTTTTTTTCCTTTTCTAAATAGTGATCAGGCTCAATATTTGGACCAATAAGTGTTGACAGAATTTCAGGTATCTGGTAGCTTGTGAGTGGGAATAAAGCAGATTTGTGTAACCTGAGAAAGTCAGTGAAGAAAAAGAGATTCTAAGAGAAATTAGTGTTGTCCTTTTGTGAAATGTTATTTGGTTTTATTAGTGGAACTGATGAATAAACTGTCAAAACTCTTTCATGCCTTACGATGTGGTTCCTAGAATAAGTCATTCTCTTAGAGGAGGAAGTACTCATGTCATTTTGCTGCGGAGACTAGCTTCGGAGCAGGTAAGACTGCGCTGGGCAAGGGTTCTGGAGTGAAAAAGGCTGACTAAAAAGCCCTTATAAGGTTTTTAAAGCTTTTTTAAGGCTTTTTTTTAAAACAAGCAACAGTGCTGTGCCTGTGCTGAGAGCTATCAGCTGGTGGGCAGGCTCTGAGTCAGCAGGGGTGGAGTTAGCACTTCAGCCGCTCAGTTTAAACTCCCCAAGAAGGAGGTGTCATCACCTGCCCTTGGCATTCACACCTGATAATAACCTTTAAATAGTCTCAGGGAGGGTGGAAGTTAGTTTCTGCCCACATAGCACTCCAGGTGAGTAGCTGTTACTGCTGCTCACTGAGAACCGGGAGGTTCAGTGAATGAGCACAGCCCAACGCTGCCCACACAGGTGCTGCAGCTGTGGGTGTGGAAGTGGGTCGAGTGGTGAGGAGTTTACATTTGTTCCTCCTTTCTCAGGAGACTGGCTTTCCTCTTTCCTCTTGGCAGTCTCTGTGACTGAAGGCCTAAACATGGTCTCCACCAGACAGCGGGCTGATTCCAAGAAGACAGTGGCAACCCAGACGGAGAGCCTGCCCAGAGATGTTGCTGTTCAGGTCTCTGGCTGCAGGGAGTGCCTGAGCCTGCTGCTGCCTGGGGAGGGTGGCAGGGATCCAACCTGTGTGAGGTGTGAGCAGGTAGATGAGCGGCTCAGCCTGGTGGTGGAGCTCAAGGAGGAGGTGCAGAGGCTAAGGGCCATCAGGGAGTGTGAGAGGGAGATTGATCGGTGGAGTGACCTGCTGGCGTGCAGCAGGGAAGGGTGCCAGGGCGATACCCCCAGAAAAGTGTTTGACCCTCTGCCCAGTCACGGTCAGACAGGCCCGACCGATGAGGAACCTCCCCCCAGCAACAATGGTGGGGGTTGTGGAGTGTGGGGCAGTGGCAAAACCAGTCTAAATCTCTCCCTGAAAGGCATCAAGGTGATATTCACCAGACGGTGGTGGACCCCTTACCCTGTTGCCGCCGAGCAGAGCCAGGCAATTTGAGAGATGAGGAGGAGTGGAAACAGGTACCGGCTTGGCGAAGTGGGCATCCCCCATCCCGACCATCCTCTGTTCCCCAGGTGCCTCTGCGAAATAGGTTTGAGGCCTTGGAACTCGAGGGAGAAGTGAGTGGAGGTGTGGAGGGAGGCCCATCTGTTAGGTTCCCTCGGGTAGAGCCCCTGGCCCCACGCCTCAAGACTGCCTCCACCTGGAAGGACAGAAGGGTAGTTGTTATAGGTGACTTCCTTCTGAGGGGAATGGAAGGCCCTATATGTCGGCCTGACCCTACCTATAGAGAGGTGTGCTGTCTCCCTGGGGCACGGGTCAGGGACATCTCTAGGAAATTTCCTAGACTTGATCCACTCTTCAGGTTATTACCCCTTATTGATAGTTCAAGCTGGCAGTGATGAAGTCACTGAGAAAAGCCTGAAGACTATCAAAAAAAGACTTCAGGGGACTGGAATGGGTAATTGATGGAACATGCATGCAGGTTGTTTTTTCTTCTATACCTTCAGTGGCAGGGAGGGACACTGAGAGGATCAAAAAAGCCCACCTCATAAATAAATGGCTTAAAGGTTGGTGCAAACACAGAAATTTGGGGGTTTTTTTGACAATGGGGCAGTTTACTCAGCGCCTGGCGTGATGGGTGCAGATGGATGTAGCCTGTCTCCAAGGGGAAAGAGGATCCTAGCTGAGGAACTGTCAGGACTTATTGATAGGTCTTTAAACTAGGTATGAAGGGGGAAGGGGACAAAATGAGGACCTCTGGGGTTAAGAGGGTTGTTCGAGGCCTCATATCAAACTTGATGGGCAAAGAGGGAGGAGTGCAAAGGGATGGAGTACGGAAGGGGGATACTGCTGTTCTAGGGGATCCTGTATCCTCTATGAAGGTGGTGAGACAGAAAACCCAGCTGAAGTGCCTTTATACCAACACATG
>WKFP01013853.1:76910-90937 GCA_011057875.1 Pterocles orientalis
TTTTTTGGGGATTTTTTTTTTTTTTAAAGCTGTGAATAGCAGATTTCTGCCATAAAATCCACGCCTTCCACACACACTTGGAAAGGCTCTGGAGCAACGAGACAACAACCTCTGTAGATGGCAATTGCAGTTTCTACATAAGCGCAACCTGGGATAAAAACCAGCTTAAACCAACTGTCTTTGTACTTTATCTTGGCACTACTGCTGACAGGATTCAGCTTAGACGATGACGCTTGTCTACCAAAGGTCTCCTGGGACAGTAACTGGGATTTTAGGAGAATGTGAGCGTGCAGGGTATATGCAAAGTGGTGACATTTGAGCACATGATGCTTGTCCACATCTGCACCTTTCCAAGTACGTTCTCCTCATCTCTTCTACTTTGGTGATATTTCTTTGTTTCTTCTATCACTCCACCTTTGTCCTGGAGAAGAGACGTACAGAACATTGGAATTGTCTCTGGTTCTGCCATTCCTACACAAAGAAAACCTCTTAGCAGAAAAATTGTCCATGCAGTATGTCACAACCTGCCCATCATCACTGGGAAGTGGAGAGGGAGGTGCTGAGCTCTTCTACCTGGGATTTAGGAATGGGACACATGGGAAGGTTTCAACGCTGTGTCAGGGAGGTTTAGGCTGGGCATTATGAAGCATTTTTTACTGACAGGGTGGTCAAACACTTGAAAAGGCTTCCTAGAGAGATGGTTGATGCACCATGCCTGTCAGTGTTCAAGAGGCATTTGGACAATGCCCTTAACAACATGCTTTAACTTTTGGTCAGCCCTGAAGGGGTCAGGCTATTGGACCAGATTATCACTGCAGGTCCTTACAACAGAAATATTCTATTCTGTTCTGTTCTATCCTATCTTATCCTAGCCTAGCCTAGCCAAACCTATTCTATTCTATTCTATTCTATTCTATTCTATTCTATTCTATTCTATTCTATTCTATTCTATTCTATTCTATTCTATTCAAGGTGATATTCACCAGACGGTGGTGAACCCCTTGCCCTGCCACCGCCGAGCAGAGCCAGGCAATTTGAGAGATGAGGAGAGGTGGAAACGGGTACCAGCTCAGCAAAGTGGGCATCCCCCATCCTGACCATCCTCCGTTCCCCAGGTGCCTCTGCGAAATAGGTTTGAGGCCTTGGAACTCGAGGGAGAAGTGAGTGGAGGTGTGGAGGGAGGCCCATCTGTCAGGCTCCCTCGGGTGAAGCCCCTGGCCCCACGCCTCAAGACTGCCTCCACCTGGAAGGACAGAAGGGTAGTTGTTATAGGTGACTCCCTTCTGAGGGGAGCAGAAGGCCCTATATGTGAGCCTGACCCTACCCATAGAGAGGTGTGCTGTCTCCATGGGGCATGGGTCAGGGACATCTCTAGGAAACTTCCTAGGCTGATCCACCCTTCAGATTATTAGCCCTTATTGATAGTTCAAGCTGGCAGTGATGAAGTCACTGAGAAAAGCTTGAAGACTATCAAAAAAAGACTTCAGGGGTCTAGGACGGGTAGTTGATGGAACATGCATGCAGGTTGTTTTTTCTTCTATACCTTCAGTGGCAGGGAGGGACACTGAGAGGATCAAAAAAGCCCACCTCATAAATAAATGGCTTAAAGGTTGGTGCAAACACAGAAATTTTGGGGTTTTTTTGACAATGGGGCAGTTTACTCAGCGCCTGGCGTGATGGGTGCAGATGGATGTAGCCTGTCTCCAAGGGGAAAGAGGATCCTAGCTGAGGAACTGGCAGGACTTATTGATAGGTCTTTAAACTAGGTATGAAGGGGGAAGGGGACAAAATGAGGACCTCTGGGGTTAAGAGGGTTGTTCGAGGCCTCGTACCAAACTTGATGAACAAAGAGGGAGGAGTGCAAAGGGATGGAGTACGGAAGGGGGATACTGCTGTTCTAGGGGATCCTGTATCCTCTATGAAGGTGGTGAGACAGAAAACCCAGCTGAAGTGCCTTTATACCAACACATGCAGCCTGGGAAATAAGCAGGATGAGCTGCAAACTGTGTTGCACTTGGAAAGTTATGACCTTGTTGCTCTCACGGAAACAGGGTGGGATGACTCCCATAACTGGAATACCACCATTGGGGGGTATCGGCTCTTCAGAAGGGATAGGCAAGGTAAGAGGGGTAGGGGAGTTGCCCTCTCTGTCAAAGAGGGGATAGATTGTGAAGAGCTGTGTCTGAGGAACAGCCACGATCAGGTCGAGAGCTTATGGGTAAAAATCAAGGATCGTTCCAGTATAGGGCATCTAGTGGTTGGGGTCTGCTACAGGCCACCTGATCAGGGGGAGCCTGTTGACGAGGCCTTTTTGCTCCAGCTGCAGGAGGTGTCCTGCATGCGGGATCTTGTCCTGATGGGGGGATTTCAACTACCCGGATATCTGCTGGGATAGTGGCACAGTGGGTGGCAGACAATCTGGGAGACTCCTGGTGTCTGTCGAGGACAACTTCCTCGTCCAGGTAACAGATGCACCCACCCGAGGAGAGGCCCTACTGGACCTGGTCCTCACAAATGTGGAGGAGAGCACTAGAGAGGTTAAGATTGGAGGCAGCCTGGGCTGTAGTGACCATGCTTTGGTGGAGTTTGTGATCTGGAGGAAGGTGGACCTGGCTAAAAGCAGAGCTAGGGCCCTGTGCTTCAGGAGAGCAAACTTCCGGCTGCTCAAGGAGCTGCTGAGTGGGATCCCCTGGGAAGCTGTCCTTAAGGGCATGGGTGCAGAACAGTGCTGGCGGCTCTTTAAGGACACCCTTTTGAGAGCACAGCGGCTCTCCATATCCCAGCAAAAGAAGTCAAGCAGGGGAGGCAGGTGACTGTAGTGGCTATGCAAGGACCTGCAGCTTAAACTGAGGGAAAAGAGGGAAATGTACAGGAAGTGGAAGAGGGGTTGTGTAGCCTGGGAGGAATACAGGGCTGTTGTCTGTGTGTGCAGAGATAGGATTAGGAAAGCCAAGGCACAGATGGAGCTAAACTTGGCAAGGGATGTGAAAGACAACAAGAAGGGGTTCTACAGGTACTTAGGCAGGAGGAGACAGGCCAAGGAGAGTGTTCCCCCTCTGATGAAAGGCAATAGGGAGCTGGCTTCCTTAGACATAGAAAAAGCTGAGGTACTTAATGAGTGCTTTGCCTCAGTCTTCACCAGTGGTCAGGCTTCTCGTATCTGCCAGGACCCTGAGCCTCTAGGTGAGGGTGTGGGGAGTCGTTTCTGTCCCACTGTAACGGTGGAACAAGTCCGAGTCCTCCTCATGAAACTGAATGTGTGTAAGTCCATGGGACCGGATGATATCCATCCTAGGGTTCTGAAAGAGATGGCTGATGTGGTTGCTGAGCTGCTCTCCATCATATTTGAAAAATCCTGTCTGTCTGGGGAGGTCCCCGAAGACTGGAAAAAGGGAAATATTACTCCCATTTTTAAGAAAGGGAGAAAAGAAGAGCCAGGCAACTACAGGCCGGTGAGTCTCACCTCTGTGCCTGGGAAGATCATGGAACAGATCCTCCTAGAAGCTATGCTAAGGCACATATGAGACAAAGAGGTGAATCGAGACAACCAGCATGGCTTCACCAAGGGCAGATCTTGCCTGACCAATCTGGTGGCCTTCTATGATGGAGTGACGGCTTTGGTGGACAGGGGAAGGGCGATGGATGCCATCTACCTGGACTTCTGCAAAGCATTTGACATGGTCCCTCACCACATCCTTCCCTCTAAATTGGAGAGGTGTGGATTTGAAGGATGGACTGTACGATGGATTAAGAATTGGCTGGCTGGACGCAGCCAAAGGGTTATGATTAATGGTTCTGTGTCAGGGTGGAGGCCGGTCACGAGCGGTGTCCCTCAGGGATCCGTCTTGGGACCGGTGCTCTTTAACATCTTCATCAATGACATAGATGATGGCATCGAGTGCACCCTCAGCAAGTTCGCAGATGATACTAAGCTGAGCGGTGCTGTCGACACACTGGAAGGAAGGAAAGCCATCCAGAGGGGCCTGGGCAGGCTGGAGAAGTGGGCCTGTGTAAATCTAATGAGGTTTAATAAGGCCAAGTGCAGGGTGCTGCACTTGGGTCGGGGCAACCCCAGGTATTTATACAAACTGGGGGAAGATCTCCTTGAGAGCAGCAGTGCGGAGAAGGACTTGGGGGTCCTGGAGGACGAGAAGCTGGACATGAGCCGGCAGTGCGTGCTTGCGGCCCGCAAAGCCAACTGTGTTTTGGGCTGCATTAAGAAAGGGGTGGTCAGCAGGGAGAGGTAGGTGATTGTGCCCCTCTACTCGGCTCTTGTGAGGCCCCATCTGGAGTACTGTGTCCAGGCCTGGGGCCCCCAGCACAGGAAGGATGTCCAGCTCTTGGAGCGGGTGCAGAGGAGGGCCACTAAGATGATCAGAGGGCTGGAGCACCTCTCCTATGAGGAAAAGTTGAGGGAACTGGGCTTGTTTAGCTTGGAGAAGAAAAGGCTCTGGGGAGACCTCATTGCGGCCTTCCAGTACTTGAAGGGAGCCTATAAACAGGAGGGGGAGCGACTGTTTACGAGGGTGGATAGTGATAGGACAAGGGGGAATGGTTTTAAACTAAGACGGGGAGATTTAGGTAAGAGATGAGGAGAAAGTTTTTCACCCAAAGGGTGGTGGCACACTGGAACAGGTTGCCCAGGGAGGTTGTGGATGCCCCATCCCTGGAGGCATTCAAGGCCAGGCTGGATGTGGCTCTGAGCAGCCTGGTTTAGTGGTTGGCGGCCCTGCATATGGTGGGGCGGTTGAAACTAGATGATCACTATGGTCCTTTTCAACCCAGGCCATTCTGTGATTCTATGTCCAGTTCTGGCATTGCAGAATACTAGTGTTTGTTTCCTGGGCTTCAGTGAAAATCTCTGAAATACCCTTCTCTGGTTGGTCCTTGCTGATTTTTAGCAGACAGCTTGAAAATGCCAAGTTTGCCAAACTTTTCTTTTGTGATTGAAGGCAAATGATCTCCTTGTGTCTTGCTCAATTCCCTGTAGTTGGCAAGGGTTTCCAGGCCCCGTGAACGCCCCAGGACAGGTATTTCATTATGCTGGGAGTGCATGCAAGGGAGAAGAGTGTGGCGGAGGGAGAAGACGAAAGAGGTGGTGCAGTATAGATTCTGAGATTACTAGATAAATACTACTTTACCAGGACAGTTTGTGCAGGCACATAGGCTGCTAGGGAAGAAAGGAGATGGTTGCTGTGTTGGAATTTGAAGTGGTTGTAGCCCAACATTGCCCACAACTGGATAGCCATTCCCCATCCAAGTCCAGGTGCAGAAGATGGTTTCAGGTTCTTTTCTGATCTTCATCGTAGGAGCCACCAGAAGAACCCTTGCTGTTTCAGAAATGGAAAGCACTTACAACGGCACAGACAGACAGAAGAAAACCTTTGTCTTGGAAATCCTAACAGCATACAACAGTGAATGAATGAAAAACTGGTTGGTGTCCAGTGCTGTGCAAATATCCTGCCATATTTTATCCCACTGCTGTCTGCTCAAGTGCTGACTTCTGGGACACAGAGATTTACCCACAAGGAGCAACTGTGCTTTCATCAGCTATTGCAGGTAACGTCTTGCAGGCCAGAGCTTGGCTGTTACTAACCTGAGGCCAACACTGGCTGTGTAATCTAGAGATGGAGAGCCATCCACTCTCTGACGAGTTGTTGCAGGCACCTGTTCCCTCTCAGAATTAGAAGAGGGAGGGAAACTTGCTTCTTTATGGCTAATTATGTGACTAATGGCATCACTCCTACTAATCATCTCCAAAACTAGAGAAAGTTATCCCACATTACTCTGGGACAGGGTAAAAATTTAGAGCTAGTGTAAAATCACAAGGTAAAGCAGTACGTTTCATTCTTGTGTTCTTGAACTGCCTGTGCTACAATGTGTGAAACAACCTGCATACAAGAGTCCAATTACTTTAAAATTTGAATTTTTCTGATTTTGCAGTATCTAAAGTGAGTCGACTGCATATTTCCTGAAGGTCATGTCTCTTGCCTCCTGCTGTTTCTGCATGAATCCATGCAGTCTGTCTCAGTTTCTGCATGTGGATGTATTGCACTGCAGGTTTAAATGACAAGTTCATCCTCTACTAGCAAATCTTAATGGACAGATTCTAAAAATATCTTCACATCTGTAAGTAACTAGAATCCAATTATGTAAGTGAGAAAAAAGTTATTCGGTGCCCTGACAGAGTAAATGCATTTTTTGGAGAGGGTGTGTGTCTGAGCAACATGACATTTGACACTAGCCCATCAATTACATACAGACTGCTCAGGACAGCATAAGCAGCCAGCATAAGCTCTGCTTGGACAAAACTCCACCTGACCTCCACAGACAATTTAATAACTTTCTCTGGGACCCATTCTGTTTGATGGTTCAAAACGGAGGGATTCCTCTAGCTCCTGCTATCTTGACAAAACAAAGCTTCCTGACTCAACATGCCACCAGACAGAGAACAATCCTTTTTCTTAAAAACAGGTTGTCAGTGGTATAGATTCACTGTGCCAGGTATATAAGGAGTGTTCTTCAGAAAACAGGGTAACCAGTCACTTTTCGTCCAGTGCTGAATCGCTTATGAGGTTTAGAGAACCGAAACGACACTTTAGCTTCTTTACGTCATTTGTGCAAACCTCCCTTCAAGGGCAAGCATCTCAGTGGAGACCAATGTCCTTTGGGATACTGGTGGACTGCAGCAGGTCTGTAACTCACATTGCACAGATCCAGGATGGCCACAGACTTTGACATGGCATGTAAGTGGGTTAGCCAAATAAGTGGATTCAAAGGCAGCCAAAGCTGAACTTCAAGAATGGAGAGTATTGTAGCATAGTTCAGTTACTCACCCTGGCTTAAATGGGGCAGCCGCATGAGTAACTGCCCAGATTTCATTCTTCAGTTGGAGTTTGCCATTTTGCCTGTTCCGAACAGGTGCAGGATGTGTCTGCTACTGCAAAGCCTGCCATGCAGCATGCACTGGTGGGTAGTGTGCTGTGGGGCCTTTCCTAGGAAAGCTTTAGTTTCTTTGGTTATCAACCTTGCTTTCTTGTTTCCTGCTTGAAACTGTTTTAGCAATCTACACTGAGCAGTATTTAAATGAGTAGTGTGAGAGTCAAGTTGCGAGTGAAGTGCAGCCACAGAACAGTGACAAGAAAAACCAACATTGTGAGCTGTAAGCAGTACCTGGCAATTTTCACCCAGAGAGGTATACCGTGTGAATGTATTATTCATTTGCAGCCCCAAATGATGCAGAAAGTATGTCAATTTTCAGCTTTCACAGAGGAATCCTAGAGGTACAGCCAGCTTCTGTTTTGACACATCAGGCTGCCAAATTTAACAAATTGGCAGCCAGGTGTTTTTTATCCAAAATTTCCACAGTAAATTAATTAGCAGTTATGTTACGCTGTTCTTGTACTCTGCTGATCTCAGAAGTGAAAGGTGCTCTGGATGGTTTTGGGACAGAGGAGTCTGTGCATCCTCTGAGAGTTACATATGCATCTTGTTATCATGAGACATGTTGTGGACTGCATCTGCTGGTTCAATGTACCTGTGCAAACCTGGCTTTGATTAGATGTATCCTTTGAGCAAAGCACAAGGTCTGAAGGTTCAAGGCTCTTGCTTTTGGCTAATAGACTTCACCAGAGAATGTTACATTCTCTCTATGGAAAATAATTTTCTGTCACCTTGCCCTACTTGAATAGGACTGAACAAATTTGAAAAACCCTTCAAAACATGTTTTTAGACCACATGTAAAACAGGTTTCTAGGTTGTTAAGCCACCACCCATCACATTTGAGAAGTCATGGCAGTTTGGTGAAATTCCTGCTGACTGGAAAGTAGGAAACATCATCATCTGCATTTTTAAAAAGGGAAAAAAAGGAAGACCTGGGGAACTACAGGCCGGTCAGTCTCACCTCTGTGCTGGGCAAGATCATGGAGCAGATCCTCCCAGAGATTCTGCTGAGGCACATGGAAGATAAGGAACTGATTGATGACAGCCAACATGGCTTCACCGAGGGCGAATTGTGTCTGACAAATTTGGTGGCCTTCTATGATGGGGTCACAGTTTTAACGGATAAAGAAAGAGCAACTGGCATCATCTACCTGGATTTATGCAAAACATTTGAGACTGTCCCCCATGACATTCTTGTTTCTAGATTGGGAAAACGCGGATTTGATGGCTGGACCACTGGGTGGATAAGGAACTGGCTGGATGGTCACACTCAAAGAGTTGTTGTCAACTGCTCAGTGTTCAAGTGGAGACTGGTGAAAAGTGGCATTCCTCAGGGGTCAGTATTGGGGTTGGTGTTGTTTAACATCTTTGGTGACATGGACAGTGGGATTGAGAGAGCAAGTGAAATAACCTGGGCTAGGTGTCGATTTTCTAGTTAAAACCAGTGGTCTTTTTTTTTCAATCTCTGGGCACTAATTTTTTCTATAGTAGTGATTATTCATGGACCTGTTGGAGTGGGTTCAGAGGAGGCCACGAAGATGATCAGAGGGCTGGACCACCTCCCATAACAGGACAGGCTGAGAGAGTTGGGGTTGTTCAGCCTGGAGAAGGCTCCAGGGAGAGCAACTTTCAGTGCTGAAAGGGGGCTACAGGAGAGATGGGGAGGCACTCTTGATCAGGGGGTGTGGGGATAGCATGAGCGGTAACAGCTTTAAGCTGAAAGAGGGTAGATTTAGGTGAGATATTAGGAGGAAATGTTTTCCTGTGTGGGTGGTGAGGCAGTGGCCCAGGTTGCCCAGAGAAGCTGTGGATGCCCCATCCTTGGAGGGGTTCAAGGCCAGGCTGGATGAGGCTTTGAGCAACCTGGTCTAGTGGAGGGTGTCCCTGCCCATGGCAGGGGGGTTGGAACTTGGTTTGGGTTGGAAGATCATTCTGTGACTTTATGATGCCCAGCTGGGTCCCCATCAGGACTGCCAGTGGGTACATGGCCCAGGCTGGCATCAGCTCTGGCTGTGTGGGTAGCGGTGGCAGCTCTGGTGGTGGTGCAGGATGTGGCAGCGGCTCCTGCGACTGTCCATCGTGCACCAAGTCCAGCCACTGTCCCTTCTGCACCAGGTTGGGCCCTAGAGAGCCTGGCTAAGTGAAGTAGCAGGTGGCCGCCCTCTCCTCCCAGGATGGTCGGGGCTCTGCGCCTCCACCCCACTTTCACAGGGGTGCTGGGGTGAGGCCCTTTCTGACGTGTGCATGTTACAGGGTCAGCCTCATCAGTGTCCCTGGCTGTGTGCAGACCAACGGCTACTGGCCAGCCCCAGGCCCCAGGAGAATGGGGACCTGTGGAAAAACCAGCTTCCCCTCCTGCCTGCTCTGCCCTTGGCATCAGCAGTGCTGTGGGTGGGTGACTGCAGCAGGATTTCCATGGAAGCAGGTGCTGCTAACATGGCCCTGTGGCTTTGGGGACCCTTGGCTGATGGTGGGGCACAGGCGGCAGGGAGAGGCGACAGAAGAGGCAGGAAGCAGCAACAAGAGACTGTGTCAGGGAAACAGGAATTTATTATATTTTTCTTGAGTCCAGGCTCTCTGGAGCACTGCTAGTGCCGCCGGCGGGGCGGCCTCTTACAGGGCTGGGGAGAGTCCTGGGGGCTGGAGGCCCTTCTCTTTGGGGGGCGGCGGGGACCCTGTGGAAGGCAGGCTCCGATGTGCTGGGTTGGTCGTCCTCGTGGAGCCTGCAGGGCTGCTGGAGGCAGGTGTTTGGGGAGCAGGAGTCCCCCTCATGGGAGCTGGAGGAGCTGGAGCTGGTGGGGCTGGGGCTGGAGGAGTGGGAGCTGGTGGGGCTGTCGTCCTCCACCCTGTCAATGTCATTGAGCAGAAGAAGCCTCCAGGCATCGTCGCTGCACTGCTCCTTGATGACATTGATGAGGCCATGGACCAGTGGTGCTGTGTCCTCCTCCAGGCCAGGCTGCATCCTCTGGATGATGGCTTCACTGTCCAGCCCGTAGCAGCACAGGTCATACAGCATCAGCTTTTCTGCTGACATTGCCAGCCATCACTCTTCCTCATAGATGGCCTCCAGCTCCCGGCACAGCCAGGGCAGCACGGGGTCGAGGAGTTCCCGATGTTGCCGGAACAGTGCTGCCCACGTCGCAGGTGGGAGGCCTCCCACGGTAGCCCTGAGCTCTGTCCCCTCAGCCTCCTGATCTTCTGGGACCGGCAGTCCCTGAGGAGAGGATGGAGGGGACACCGCGGGGTGATGGAGGCTGCCATTGTCCAGGTGGCCAGGAGCTCTGCCTCCCTGGCTGCTGGCGACAGATGGCTGTGCGGGGGACATGATAAGTTCCAGGTAGTCCTCTGCTCCCCGCACAGAAAACTTGATCTTCTCCATCTCTTCTCTGCAGAGAGGACAAGTTGGTGTTCTTTTTCCCCAGCGCAGGATGCAGCCCAGGCAGAACTGATGTTGGCATGGCTGTACGAAGGCGATGTCCTTCCGAGCATCGCGGCAGATGGGGCAGATCCACTCTGCCTGAGCGGACATCCTTGTGCTCCGCGACGAGCTGGGGAGGGCTGGGGATGAAGAGCTGCTCCCCTCGCTGGAGCTGGCACTGCCCAAAGGTATCACGTGCTGGAAAATGGAGAGGGGCCATGGTCAGTCACTGTCCCGCGGAGGAGAGAGGGGGAAGAAATGCCTGTGTGCCTCTAGCAGGATGCCCTCCCACCTCCCCAACTGCCATTGCCTGCCCCACGGCTGCCCTGGGGGGACATTTCCCCACACAGCTCACCTGCACTGCTGCAAGCGCGCCACGCAGTGCCCGGCTGCCTGAACCAGGCAGGGCCAGGGAAACACAGAGGATGGCTCCGGGATGGGCACTGAGAGTTGCCGATGTTTGGCAGCCCTCAGAGCACCACCCAGCACCAGCAGAAGCCTTGCTCAACGTCCAGACCTTGGAGACACACTTGGCAAGAGTCCAGGAATGAGCCAGTCTGGGCCAAGCTCTGATGGCACCCGAATTTAAGCAGCGAGGGACATGACGTCACAGTCCATCACTCGCTGACATCACATTCCACCACACACGGGTGTCACAATGGGCCGTCCAGCCCTGGGGCACTTGTGGCTCTGCACACACACCTGGGGCTCCTGCAGCACCACTTTCCACTCCCTCTCCTCGCCTGGGTCTTCTGCTCAATATCGGCTTTTCCTTCCAGTCACCAAGCCCTTGGCTGTCTCTTCTCTTCAGTTCCACCAGGTGCCCTTGTCGTTCACTTTCTCCAGTCCAGACTCCTACCAAAACAAACAACTCAGCCCTAATTCCTTTTTTCCCCATTTCTCTCCACTTGGCCACAGCTGCTCCCGGACTTGGTATTTAGGGCAGCATTATTTAGGCAATGTCACACTTAAATGATCTCACAGACATTGTTACGCTGGTGCTCTTCTCCTTGCAAGACTCCGCTTCCCAGCTTGTCCCCTCTGGTTCTCCGCTCCAGTTTCTCTGTGCATTTTGGCCATCTCTTGGGCAACTCCCTTCCCCCATTGTGAAATCCAGCCATTCTGTCTGGCACAGTGCTGTCTGAAACTTTTACTGGCTTCTTGCATCACCGCGTCCAGCAATTTCTGATATTCAGAAATGGACCAGTGTGTTGCCTAGTTATTGGTCTGCAGCCGTAAATCCATTAACTCAGATCTTCTTGTCCCCATCCAATGCTGGGGAGGTTCCAATGCAATCCCAAAAGCAACATTAAGAACAAAGGAGGTCAGATGCTGTACACCCAAACCAACTTTTTTAACAGCAATAAAACTTAAAAGCGAGAGGAAAGAGTGGAATAAAATGTAGAAATTAACCAAGAAGTCGAGATGCAGAGGCGAGAGACAGTTATCACTCACATTCCAGCGACATTGCGATTATCCACAGGCCTTGGTGGTGATTGCGCACAGACTCGCACACACATGTTCAATCATGCCTCCGCTCATGCGCACCCACACAGCCCCCCTTCTTGCACTTCCCTGCGGGCTTTTATAGGTGGTACTGGAGCAAGTCCATTGGGTCGAGGGCTTCCATGGCAGTGGCACATCCAACACATTCGAAAAGTCCCTCTTGTCCCCCCCTCGCACATGTCCATGCTGTCCCTGTGGGTTACACAGACGTGCGCGGTGCTCCCTCGTCGTGCACTGCGCATGTCCCAGCACGTGGTGGTAGTTGCAGGGACCCGTGCACCCCACAACAGGGAGGCGTGACTGTTTACACCGCACCAGACCGGTTTCACCTTACACCATGTGACATCAGTGTATCTTCTTTGTGCACTGTTCAGTTTCCAAGCAATCTTCAGAACAAATATCCCACAGTTCAATCTCTCACACTTGAGCTCTGTCTGGAGCATGGGCTAAGCACAGGAGCTTCAAAGAAACTCTAAATGATGTTTCCTCTGATGTATGTGTTTCACTAAGGCGTTATGCAGAAATTGGGTCACGCACTATCAGAGGTGTCCTATTCTTGCTTGAGGAATGCCCGGTCAATCTGTCACTCACCACTCCTATAGAAGGATCACCCTGGCACTTCTTCAGAACCTTTGCCACTGTTGTGGCTACAGCAGGATTTCCTGCAGGAGCAGGTGCTGCTGACATGGCCCTGGGGCTCTGGGGGCCCTTGGCCAACAGTGGGGCGCAGGGGGCACAGAAAGGTGGCGGGAGAATGGGCAGGAAGCAGGAACAAGAGACTGTGTTAGGGAAGCAGGAATTTATTGCATTTTTCTTGAATCCAGGCTTGCTGGAGCCCTGCTAGTGCTGCCAGCAGGGTGGCCTCTTACAGGGACGAGGAGAGTCCTGGGGACTGGACGGCGGCTGGGACCCCTGTGGAAGGCGGACTCCGATGTGCACTCTTGATCAGGGTGTGTAGAGACAGGACGAGGTGTAACGGTTTTAAGCTGAAAGAGGGTAGATTTAGATGAGATATTAGGATGAAATGTTTTCCTATGAGGCTGGTGAGGCACTGGCACAGATTACCAAGAGAAGCCATGGATGCCCCATCCCTGGAGAAGTTCAAGGCTGGGCTTGATGAGGCTTTAAGCAACCTGGTCTGGTGGGAAATGTCCCTGCCCATGGCAGGGAGGTTGGAACTCGATGGTCTTTAAGGTCGCTTCCAACCGAAACCATTCTATGATTCTGTGATTTTATGATTTAAAATTATGATGCGTTCTGCCAAGCTAGTGCCCAAGCTCCACTGCTGTCTACAGGAACGAATCTGACTGTACTCTGACATTCTTATTTCATGCCACTCATTTCTTGTAAGAAAGCAGAGATTCTCCTTCCATGACCAGGTGACCCATCTAGTGGATGAAGGATAGGCCATGGATGTCATCTACTTGGACTTTAGCAAGGCCTTCGACACCGTGTCCCACAGCATTCTCCTAGAAAAGCTAGTGGCTCATGGCTTAGACAGGAACACCCTTTGCTGGATCAAAAACTGGCTGGATGGCCGAGCCCAGAGAGTTGTGGTGAACAGAGTTAAGCCCAGGTAGCAGCTGGTCACCAGTGGTGTTCCCCAGGGATAGGTTTTGGGGCCGGTCCTGTTTAACATCTTTATCAACGACCTGGATGAGGGTATTGAGTGCTCCCTCAATAAGTTTGCTGATGATACCAAATTGAGCGGGTGTGTTGATTTCCTTGAGGGTACAGAGGCTTTGCAGAGGGATCTGGACAGGCTGGACCAATGGGCTGAGGCCAATTGTATGAGGTTCAATAAAGCCAAGTGCCGGGTCCTGCACTTTTGTCACAACAACCCCCTGCACGTTACAGGCTCGGGGGAGAGTTTCTGGAAAGCTGCCCCGCAGAGAGGGACCTGGGGGTTCTGGTTGGCAGCCAGCTGAACTCGAGCCAGCAGTGTGCCCAGGTGGCCAAGAAAGCCAATGACATCCTGGCCTGCATCAGAAATAGTGTGGCCAGCAGGACTAGGGAAGTGATTGTGCCCCTGTATTCAGCACTGGTGAGGCCGCACCTTGAATCCTGTGTTCAGTTTTGGGCCCCTCACCACAAGAAGGACATTGAGGTGCTGGAGCAGGTCCAGAGAAGGGCAATGAAGCTGGTGAAGGGTCTGGAGCAC
>WKFP01013853.1:98116-116940 GCA_011057875.1 Pterocles orientalis
TGGCCTGCATCAGAAATAGTGTGGCCAGCAGGACTAGGGAAGTGATTGTGCCCCTGTATTCAGCACTGGTGAGGCCGCACCTTGAATCCTGTGTTCAGTTTTGGGCCCCTCACCACAAGAAGGACATTGAGGTGCTGGAGCAGGTCCAGAGAAGGGCAATGAAGCTGGTGAAGGGTCTGGAGCACAGGTCTTACAAGGAGAGGCTGAGGGAGCTGGGGTTGTTTAGTCTAGAGAAGAGGAGGCTGAGAGGAGACCTTATCACTCTCTACAACTACCTGAAAGGAGGTTGTAGTGAGGTGGGTGCTGGCCTCTTCTCTGAAGTAACAAGTGATAGGACAAGAGAACATGGCCTCAGGTTCTGCCAGGGGAGGTTTAGGCTAGATATTAGAAAAAAATATCTTCACTGAAAGAGTGATCAGGCATTGGAACAGGCTGCCCAGGGAAGTGGTGGAGTCACCATCTCTGGAGGTGTCCAAGAAATGTGTAGATGTGGTGCTTAGGGACATGGTTTAGTGAGTTAGGTGGTGTGGGTTGGTGGTTGGACTTGATGATCCTTGAGGTCTTTTCCAACATTAATGATTCTGTGTTTCTATGATTCCTCTTGTGTGATTAAGGACAGAATTGTGTCCGACAGCTGATGCTGCAGTGGAGGTCCAAATGGTCATAGTATATCGTGAGGTGTAATACTGACACTGGAAGTTGTTTATGGATTTTTGGTGGCATATTGTTATCAGATGCTCCCACTAAACACAGAATTAATTCTTCAAAGATGTGTATGATAGTGCTCATATGACCAATTTTCAGTATTACAGGCTGTTGGATGCAGAGTTTCATGTTTTTTCTCCTATATGAAGCTACAAAAAAGAGATTTTACATCTAGCACCAAAAGAAGCAACTTTGGCATATTTCCTATTGGTAAAGGAAGGAAAATAGATGCCCAAATATATATCTATATAGCTTTACTTGTAAGAAAGTGAACTTTTTGTGAGATAAATTGTGCTTATAACATAAGCTGAGATGCAGCTTAGGAATGTCATGATGAGTGCCTGCTCACTGGCAGTTGGGGAGGTAAGGCGCAGCACTCTCCATGCCCAGTAAATACTCAGCTTGAATTGTATTTTCCTGAACCCATTCTGCTTGACCAGAGTGTGAGACAGACCAGCAAATGCACTTCAGGGTAATTAGGATACTTTCTGGGTGATGAAAGTCACTCTGCTTTTGACCTTCAGCCTTTCATCTTATTACAGCGTCCACGGTGCGCTAGTAAGCTGACAAAAATTCATGGCTTGTCATGTCTCATTTCTTAAGCAAAGTGTGCCACACCATGCATTATAAAGCTTTTGTTTTACGTTATGCTGTGAAATTATAAACTCTGAAAGCTAAGCCCCAAGATTAACAATAGCAGAGGAGTCCCAAGAGAGAATTTCCTCTAGGCAAATGATGATCTTTTCTCCAAGTCAGGGCAAAAAGCTGTATGGCTCTGGTTCCTTGTGCACCCGTGTCCTTCTCAAAGGTCTTCCAAGAGCACTTTTGACATTGCAGAAGACTTTGAACAGGAGTTATTTGTGTCTGTGTTTGACTGTCTGTGCTTACTTTTTTTTTGTTGTTGTTACTTTTTTTTTAAGTAAGAAAGCCAAGTAAGGTACTGGAATAATTGCATAAATTAATCACAGATGACGTTTCTTTCCCAGATGTATTTGTGTTTTTCCCCAAAACACTGCTTTTTCAGTGCTCATCTGTCCTGTTGACAGAAGGGGGTTCAAGCAGAGAAAATAACAGGTCCAAGAGTCTTTAGAAAAGACCACATTTTGAGAATATCTTGGCAGCTAGAGAGGTTAGGGGTAAAACATGACCTGAAAAATCCAGAGGCAGGAATTCCCACTTGACCTCCTGCCGGGGCTGATCCATCTGGATACCTTAATGCGCAGTGCAGCAAAAATCATTAGAGCACAGAATAAATTGTGAGCCTTTCTGGAGTGGTTTCCTTGGATTTCATTCTCTTAAAGCCTGGCTGGTGCCATGGCAATGAATGATTGGGATTCTGAATTCTCTGGATGCTGTGGGTTGAGCCTGGCCAGCAGACAAGCATCCACACAGATGCTCACCCTCTCAACTCTCTCCTGCAGGATGGGGCAGAATAGAAGGAAGGCAAGAAGACTCAAGCATTATGATAAGGCAGTTCAATAGGTGAAGCAAAAGCTGCGTGCACAAGGAAAGAAGAGATTTATCCACTGCTCCCCGTTGGCAAGCAGATGTTTAGCCAGTTGTTGAAAAGTAGGGCCACAGCACATGCGAATGCTGCTTGGCAAGTGGAGGATGAAGACCATAACTGTGAGTATTGCTGCTTCCTCTTCCTTTCTTTGTGCATCTGTTGCAGATCATGGCACTATATGGAGTATCTCTGTGGTCAATTCACATCAGCTGTTGCAGCTGTGTCCCCTCCCAACTTCTTGTGTGCAAGAGGGAAGGTGGCAGTGCGAGGAGCAGAGAAAGCCTTGAGCATTTTGCAAGCACTGCGCAGCAACAGTCAAAACATTAGTGTGCTATCAAGGCTGTTTAAGGAACAAATCCAAAACAGCACCTTACAGAATACTGTGAAGAAAATTAACTCCATCCCAGCCAGATGCCGTACAATCACCATCTCCTCTGTCATTTGCATCATGCTCAGGTCCTCCACTATCCAACAGGTCTTTATCAGCCAGCACCCCCGTTTCCATACTTTGATATATACACCTATATACTTCCCTTACTTTGTGGACCACCCTCATCAAATATCCATGAATGTCCGTTGACTTCCTTTAGTCCATGGCTTGGGCTCCATCTGTTGAGGTGGTCACTCAGGACAGAAGAGGCAGTGTGTCGTGTTGAGTTGTTGGGCTCCAAATCCAGCTCAGCTTGGGTTACCGCTTGCCTGGTTTCTTGCTAGGCTTGTCTTTCCTGCTACGTTGCCTTCTTTAACATACAACTCAAATTGTGAGATACGACAGTTAAAGCATACATCCATCACACTGACAGATTTGGCTTTTCCTCCAGCTGGTTAGACTAGATAGGAAGAGGACTAGTCAAGCCATGATTGAAATTGTGATGAGTACCCAAACTGCTACTTAGTGGTTGAAGTCTTTTGTCGTCAGAGGATAAAATACTTCCACAACAGGAAAGTAGACCTAGAAATAGTGTTAGATTGGTCTTGTATTTTCATGAATAGAGGACAACTTAGTATATGCATGCGTCTAGAAATAAATGATTCAAAATGTCACATATATTCTTTATGAAGCTAAGGTAAATAAGTGGATGCTAGCCACAATATTACAGTGCCCTAAACTTGTTAAATTACAGTAATATCAGTGATAACTATATGAACTGATTATTCAAGAGTTTCTATTGTTTAAGAACCTTGGCCAAAAAAAATCAATGTAGCTTGTGCACAGCAAAAGAAAATATATATATTCAAAGTGATCAAGGAGGAAATTAATTTACTCTAGGATTTTTGTTTCAATTTTATCCTTAATGACATAAAAACCCCTTTGATATCTACGTAACTTAAAGATAGTATGATCTGGAATTGCTAGAATGCTAAGGAGTGGCAAGGTACACAGCAAAGCACTGTTAATTAGTCTTTCTGTTAATTTTAGTTGTTAAACAAAAGTAAGACTTTTAGTGTCTTTTATCTACAGAGTTTCTGTGTATGTAAGAACAAAATTTCCCAAAGGCAGAGATGATTTGACTAATTCAGTCACTGTCTTAAGTACATTATAAGTTTACAGCTAGGTTTGAGGATATTGCACACAAACCTTTGCCCTTAATTAGATTACACCAGAAGTAGATAATGGTTTTACAGTCTTCTCATCATCATCTTATTAAGCATAACACCATACGGACTGGAAAGAAGGTGGTATCATATAATCCTGTGTGGGTCCTATGATGATTTGAAGCAGTCTGTGAATCTGTCTTCAGAGGAATGCATTTAGGAAGTTTGTGCTGATCCTTTAATCTGTTCTGAAACATTAATATTTTCAATAGCTTTCAGAATGAGGTTGTGCCACACAAGCTATTCACCTGCAAATGAGAGCAACATAGGGTCCAGCTGTTCTTGCCTTCCAGTTGTCTTAACGAGGATGGCAAGGATGGAGAGCTGTTGCCATTGATTGCAATTGTACCCACAATTACATTAGATTTTATAACACACATGTTTTTCAACATTTGAAGGAAATAACTTATTTTCTTTTTTAAGTTCAATGAAGAGATTTGTACTGAAGGAAGCTTAGGTCCAGCATTTCATCTCTCTTGGATGTTTGTATATATAGTTTTGTGAATATGGAGTGACCAGGAAAGAAAAGAAAAGAAAGAAACATTTCAACCAGCTCCGCTAGCCTCCTTCTTGGAACAGGTTGTCAATACCTATAAACAAAATGCTTGATCATTGCTACAAAAAAAAAAAACCCAAAAACCTGTTGTTGCTCTTGTGATCTCTGTTCTACTGATTCATGATGAGAGGGGAGATGTTTTTATTCCAAGAGGATTTCTGTTCAAGGTGTGATGAGCTCAGAGCAATTTCTGAGTGTCTCAGGCTCCAGAGATGGAAAAGATATATCTTTAGTGCTTTTCTAATGTGAAGGCAAATCTGAATGACTCATACAGCAAACTGAGATGCTAACACTTAGCTTTTGGAGTTCCTCTTGCAAATGAAAAGAACTTCATGGCTTTTCTAGGAACCAACTCTTTTTTTGAGCCTGGGGCACAAGGCTCACATGCAACTGCTTGGCTTTATGGAAGTGAGTAAGCATGCCTTTTCTAAAACTGCTTCTGAGTGGGGCTTTAGCCTACAAGTTTCATACCATGAGCTCTTTGGCCTGAGATTCACTGCAAACAGACAGATTGTTTCCTGCTACCTGAGGAACCTCGTTTGCACTGGGATGCATATGAATTTGATGACAATATGGCTTTCTTAAGGTTGCTACACAGTCCAATCTTGCAGCAAAATGCGGTTATAATTACCTTTATATTTCTGCTGCTGTTATGAAGATAAACATCTTTTGTTGTGAATGCACTGGCACTTTTCAGAAGTATCATGTAATGTTTTGGTCTTGTATTTTAACTAAGCAAATAACGATATTTCCATTTGTTTTCCGGATGCAGAATCAGACCTTAATCTTTCCCTCTCTTATCTCCACAAAGTTCCTTGAGCTGCAGCTATTTTAAAATTCTGTGCTGCCCATGAGCTGGCTATCTCCACTCCTACCTTTTAAGCTTTTGTTAGACTATTAATCAAATTCATTAATGGGTCAGAGAAAGTGACTCCCTGGTTTAAAAACTGAAAGTGCAGCTGTGAAATTATAGCTCTCTGATGAAGGAAAAAGAAGTTGACATTTTTAGCCCTTTCAAGTCAAGATTTTGGCACCACAAGGCGTTGTGTTCACTATAGCATTTTATTAAAGCTGGTTCACTTACGTCAAGAGCTGTGCAAGATTTTCATTCAAGTTTTGTTCCCCAAATATATTTCTAAACCTCATACAAAAAGAAAGACTTGTCTCTAATCGTGTATTGGGGATTTTTTTCTCGGATCTGAGTGTTGTCTGTGAACAGGGATAATAAGTGCTAAGCTATTTTCAGATTACAGAAAGGCTCTTTAGACAATCTTTTCATGTGGCATTTGTGTGAGTGTTGTGTGTGAACTTGTTCACAGAAAAGACTTGTATACCATTTTCCGACATTCTACTGTAATTGACCTAGAATGTATAAGATTATCACTCTTGTATAAATCATGTTACATTTATAAGGAAATATTAGTATAGAGGCATACGTGCCTACAGAGTATAAATGTGTTCCCGCCCTCCCAATTATTTTGACTGTAAAAGAAATAAGACTGCAGTATAGAGGAGTATTCTAAAATCAATATGTAAATTAAAGCAATAATTTACTAAATACTACCAAATATTTATGTTGCGGGCAAAAATTAATAGCTGATGTGGAATTCTCCTGAGGAAGATAAAAGAAACTCAGAGGAGGATGTCTAGAATACTTATTCTTTTCTGTTGGTGGAAGTGGGTAAATTCTTTGGAAATTTTGGAAAAAAGTAATCAGAAATGTCATGGTGTATAAAGGTGCATTACGATGTTGTTCTAGCTCCACTCATAAAGGCTGGCTATTTTTATTCTTCTCCGAAGTTTTGATTTGCAGAATGCATGCATATTAAGGAACAGGATTCTTGAACTTCAGTAACGCACTCTAGAAGTACGTAGGTTCTTCCGGCGAGAAAATGAAAGCTTCTCTAGTTACAGTAGATAAAATTACTACTCTTCAGTAAGACATCCTGCAGTTTCTGAAACTTGTCAGTCAAAAATTTAAACTTTACTTACTTCACCATCCAATTTTGAGTAGCTGATTCATGCTTTCATATTTTCTTGATGTCCTAGCGATAAAACCTAGGAATTTCTGTTTCCATATCTTCTGAAGACTGTGATAAAACCTACTCTGATTACTTCAACAATTCTCTGAAGTCAATGATAAGGTTAATTTTAAAGTGAGATGTATAGAATTCTAATGTAGCTCAGTATAATTTTGTATTTCTTAACATTTTATAGAAGATGAAAATGCTCACCCTTTGTAACAGAGATATGTGCATGATGTGGAAACAACTTATTAATGAGTCAGTAACAGTGCTGAGAATGAAATGCAAACACCCCTGCTCTGACAGCTAAATGAAAGCTTCTCCCTACCGTGGAAAATGTACAGGAGAGGAAACTGTAGTAGTATCTCCCTGTATGGTGAGCAAAATGCACTAGGGATGCACACTCTTTGGGTCAGAAAATATCGTTACCTTTATTTCAGTATGCTATTTGGGACTCAGACATGTTCCACACAGGGAAAAAGGGCCAATTTGCTGTTAACACTGCCTATTTTCAAAGCAGTAAAAGTACCTTTCTCCAAGCACATAGTTAAAAGGCCAAATTGCATAGCACTCAAGTGAGCCCACTCGTTTCATTCTTGAGAATAAATTAAGTAGGATTGTCTTTGAACAAAAAATACTTACTGTGGCTTCTCAAAACCCTCAATAGTTTTCAGCAGTTTTTGAGTCCAGCTGCAATAGCAACAGTATTAATAGCCTGCAACAAACAAAATGTCTCAGCTGTTTTTCCAGTGGGTGTTTTAAGAACTGTCAAATTCATGTGCATGTTGTTAATCTCTTCCCCAAGCCCTTCTTCAGTTTGCTGTTATGGTTTCCCCTCCATTTACTTCTGTCTTTTGGTAATGATATGCAACTCAGGACTTAAAGAAACAGTTAAAGGTCATAGACAACAAGTCAATTAAAGAAGAGCCTTAGCATCCAAATAGCACTGTATTAATGACATTTTAAAGATACTGCTGGGGATAAGTCAAGGTAGACTGTCACCGAATCATACAGTAGTTTCGGTTGGAAGGGACCTTTAAATGTCATCTAGTTCCAACCCCTCCTGCAATTAGCAGGGACATCTTCAGCTAGGTTAGGTTGCTCAGAGCCCTATCCAACCTGACTTTGAACATTTGGAGGGATGAGGTATCTACCACCTCTCTGGGCAACCTGTGCCAGTGTTTCACCCCTCTCATAATGAAAAATTTCTTCCTTATATCCAAGCTAAATCTACACTCATTTAGTTTAAAACCATTACCCCTTGTCCTACCACAACAGGCCCTGACAAAAAGTCTGTCCCCATCAGTCTGAGCCACAAAGATGATTAAGGGAATGGAGCATCTCCCTTATGAGGAAAGACTGGGGGAGCTGGGTCTCTTTAGCTTGGAAAAGAGGAGACTGAGGGGTGACCTAATCAATGTTTATAAACATGTAAAGGGTGAGTGTCAGGAGGATGGAGCCAGGCTCTTCTCTGTGACATCCAGTGATAGGACAAGGGGCAGTGGGTTCAAGCTGGAACATAGGAGGTTCCACTTGAATCTGAGAAAAAACTTCGTTACGGTGAGGGTGACAGAGCACTGGAACAGGCTGCCCAGAGAGGTTGTGGAGTCTCCTTCTCTGGAGACATTCAAAGCCCTCCTGGATGCGTTCCTGTGTGATCTGATCTAGGTGTTCCTGCTCCGGCAGGGGGATTGGACTAGATGATATTTCAAGGTCCCTTTCAATCTCTAACATTCTGTGATTCTGTGATGTTACTAATTGTCCCCCTTTAAGTATTCAAAGGCAGCAAGAAGGTCTCCCTGAAGTCTCGTCTTCTCCAGCCTGAATAACCCCAACTCTCTCAGCCTGTCTTCGTACGGGAGGGTGCTCCTGCCTCTGACCGCCTTTGTGGCCTCCTCTGGATTCAGTCCAACGGGTCCATGTCCTTCCTGTGCTGAGAATCCCAGAGCTGGAAGCAACACTGCAGAGAGGTCTCACAAGAGCAAAGCAGAGGGAGAGAATCCCCTCCCTTGACATGCTGGTCACACTGCTGGTGATGCACTCCAGGACACAGTTGTCTTTTTCAGCTGCAAGTGCACACTGCTGGCTCATGTTCAGTTTCTTGTCAACCAACACCCCCAAGCTCTTCTCCTCAGAGCTGCTCTCAATCCATTCTCCTCTCAGCCTGTATTTGTGCTTCGGATTGCCTTGACTCACGTGCATGACCTTGCACTTGGCCTTGTTGATCTTTCTGAGGTTGGCATGGGCTAACCTCTCAAGCCTGTCAAATTCCCTCTGGATGGCATCCCTTCCCTCCAGAGTGTCACTACACTACACAGCTTGGTGTCCTCAGCAAACTTGCTGAGGATGCACTCAGTCCCGCTGTCCATGTCCCCAACAAAGATGTTGAACAGTACCGGTCCCAATACCAACCCCTGTGGGAGGCCACCAGTCTCCACTTGGACACTGAGCCGTTGACAACAACTCTTTGAATGCAACCATTGAGACAGTTCCTTATCCACTGAGCGGTCCTTGCCTCAAATCCATGTCTCTCCAATTTAGAGACAAGGATGTCATGAAGAACAGTGTCAAAGATTTTGCACAAGTCCAGGCAGACGACATCAGTTGCTCTTTCTTTATCCACCAACACTGCGACCCCATCATAGAAGGGCACCAAATTTTTTTCAGGCATGATTTACCCTTAGTGAAGCCATGTTGGCTGTCACTAGTCACCTCCACATTATCCATGTGACTTCCAGAGTTTCCAGGAGCATCTGCTCCATGATCCTGCCGGGCACAGAGGTGAGACTGACCAGCCTGTAGTTCCCCAGGTCTTCCTTTTCTCCTTTTTTGAAAATGGGGATTGTGATGTTTCCCCTTTCCAGTCAGCAGGAACTTCCCTAGACTGCCATGACTTCTCAAATATGGATAGTGGCTAGGCAACTTAATCTGCCAGTTTCCTCAGGACCCATGGATACATCTTATCAGGTCCTATGGACTTATGCACCTTCAGGTTCCTTAGGTGTTCTTGCACCACCTCTTCTCCTACTGTGGACAATTCTTCATTCTCCCAGTCCCCACCTTTGCATTCTGTTGTTTGAGTAGTGTCGCTTGAGCACTTGACAGTGAAGACTGAGGCAAAAAAAGGTCACAGAATACCTCAGCCTTCTCCATATCCTGGCTAACAAGATCTCCCATTTCCTTCTTGAGAAGGTCCACATTTTCCCTAGTCTTCCTTTTATGACAGATATGCCTATAGAAGTTCTTATTTCCCTTGACGTCCCTGGCCAGATTTAATTCTATCAGGCTTTCCTAACCTGATCTCTGGCTGCTCCAACAGTCTCTCTGTATTCCCCTGTCCTTGTTTCCATGCTCTGTAGGCTTCCTTTTTGTGTTTAAGTTTGTCCAGGAGTTCCTTGTTCATCCATGCAAGCCTCCTGGCATTTTTGCCTGACTTCCTCTTTGTTGGGATGCATCGCTCCTGAGCTTGGAGGAAGTGATCCTTGAATATTAACCAGCTTTCTTGGGCCCCTCTTCCCTCCAGGGCAAGGTTTTAGCTGGGTGACATTAATGTTGCCTGGAAAGAATGTGCCGGTGGACTGTTAGTTCCTGTTGTTGTCCCTTCTTAAGCCTATCATATACTTGTAAATCAATCTTGGTTGCCAAGTGCTTCATTTGACACTGTTTTTGCCTTGCAATTAGTCAATGTTCTGAACTGCCTTTACCTTATTTGAGACATAAGCACCGTGCAAACTTAGCCTGCAACTTATTCGAACTTGAAAATACACTGCTTGTTGTGTTCCATGAAGGTGAGGAGTTTCAGTGGGCTCTGAGGTACCAGAGGTTTTTGATGGCATTGACTTGGTAGCTCATGACAAAATTAAATATTTTGCTTGTTTGTCTTCATTTCAAAGAACGGATAATTCTGCTGTCAGTTACACAATTACATGGGAATTAATTAATTAAATATTAATTTAATTAGACTTACTGTTGTTTTATAAAAAAAACAGTATTGTTTTATGAACTTACTATTGTTATAGAAACATTAAACCAGAGAAAAGTTTGATGTAGTGGCTTTTTTTTGTTGTTTTGTTTGTTTGTTTTTTTGTGAAGCTCAGGTTTCTTAAAAAGCCTTTGATTACAAGAATTACCTTATGAATTTACAAAACCTGCAATACCATCTTTTACGCAAGTCTAAGGAGGACAGATCTTTTTTGTGGTCTTGTGGTTCCCCTCAGCCTTCCTAGTTGGAGATATGTATTTAAAGTTAGGGGTTTTTTTGACTTTCACTTAAGCTGATTGCTACCAACATCCCTTTTTCCCTACTAGAGGAGGGGTGAGGTTGACCTGGTTATACCTCTGTCAGTTTATGTCCATATCCAGTCAGCAGGAAGGATGTTGGACTTTCTTAACCATTCAGCTTTCCTGAAGAGAGTTAGTGCTATGCATCTCCCAGGGTGTTGGGAATGCCAGCTCTGAAGCAGTGTACTTGTTTCTAGCTAAGGTGACTTTGTTCTTTTTTAAGTTTCTGCATGTGCCAGGAGTCAGACTGACCCTTCTTCTAAAATCTAGAAGAATTCAATGTAGCAAGACTCCTGTCTGGACTTCAAGTTGATTGAGACTTGAGGCTCTGGATACAATTGTTGTTTTCGTTTCTAGCTGATGAAATGCATTAAGATCCATCATGCATGAAGATCCAGCAGAAGACATGGCAGTTCAGCAGCTATTCATGTCGGTAGTGTCTTTTCCAATTAAATGACTCCCATGACTGAGGTAAAAAATAGCAGCTGATCTGAACAGTGTTAGAGAAACCTGTACTTTCCAACCATCCCATACAAACAACTGTGTTTTTGTTGAAATGAAAGTTTTGTAATGTTCAGTTGTAAGGAGAAGTCCCTTCTGATTTGAGATAATTGATCTAATATTTTGCATTGGCGTGAGCCCTACATCCTGTCTCTGCAAGGGGCCCAAGTGGGATTTCAGAAAATGTTTCTCTTGTAAAAGTTCTCTACTAGCATAAAAACCTGCACACTGGAACACGTTGGCTCTTTTTTTAATATCTACCTTTCCTGTTGGCCCCTTGGCCATTCATTTCCCTACCCATGAATGCAGAACAGTCACTCAGGCTTAGCTGAATCTGATGAAGCTGATGAATTGCACACATTTGTCCCGTTTCTGGCCTGTTAGTTATATCTACACTAGAGCTGTTTAGCTGCAGAAACCTGGGGTATACCTGCCCCTTTTGCCTTTAATTTAAACTTTTCTTTGCAAATGTGTTCCCAAGTTTATTTACAAATGCCATGCATAGACAGAACAGTCACTACGCAACAGGTATGTCATGCGCTTGCAAGTACTTTCTAACCGAAAGAGGTTATGTTGCACCTGCACAGCAGTTTATTTCTATGGAGCAACTGAGGTCCCATTCCCTAGTCCTGCAGGCATCACTCCAGTGAAAGCAGAGACGGATTTCCTTCCCACCTGAATCAGCTTTTGTGTTGATGCAGAGGAAAGAGGCTTTGCGACCCAAAATAGCTTGAAACGGTCACAAGTGCACCCCACCCAGGAGCTGGGCTGCACTTCTGGTTTCTGTAGTTCAGATACAGCCTCCCCCTGCAGTTGTTTTGGTTTTATTACTTGGCATTATTCATTATTTTAGTTCAGTAGAGGTCTGCTGCAGGAGCTGGCAGCTATTCTTGGATATGTCACATGCCATTATTTATGGGCAGTTCTGTCCCAGCCTACAAAATTAAACAGAAAGAGGAAGGCTTCAGGAGCTTTAAAATACTTTCTGCATTTATCGTTGACTCACTGGAGACTTCGAACTGAAAAAACAGTGTTGGAAAACTACTAAAATAGGACAAACCACAAATTTAGATCTAAGGCATCCCCAAGCTTGATACATAGCCCTTTCTATCCTCCCCTCCCCCCGCTTTTTATTCCCTCCTTCCTTAGCCCCCTGCTCCCCCAGTTGTGTAACAGAAAGGATGAAGACTTTGGGTGGGAGAACTCTCTGGGAGAACTCTCTGGTTCCTGACTGTTATGGGCACAAATCTGGGTTTCAGTAGGGGGCTGCCTCTAGCAGAAGAAATGTTGAGAGTTAAGGCAACTTTTCTTATATGTTGCACTGTGTGATGTGTCAGAAGTACTGTGCGGGTGCAGTGTGTCCATGCTTTCTGTATGCCCTGCAGGTACACAGCGTGTACCGAGCAGTCTCCTGCGTGATGAGAAGACCCAGCCTCTGATTGATTAATTTAATTTTCAACTTGATTCATCTTGATTGTATTCACTTCACTTTCTGCCACCAAGATAAGGATAGCTATCCTAGAAGCATTTGTGTGTCTTGCATGTTGGGCAACACTGAAATGTGACTGGCAGTGACTGAATTCCGCTGAAAGGGCAACCTGTTCCAGCACCCACACGTGGAAGTCATTCTGGCACTTGATTGTTCACAGTTCAACCCAAGTTTTGTGTGTGAACATGAAAAATTCTCTTTTGCCAGGTGTTTACTTCATCTACTTCTGCAAGCAAAGATTGTTGGTAATAGGGATCCATCTCCAATATCAAAAGCAGAGAAAAGTTGTAATTAGAAGATTTTTTTTTCATTCTTTATCTAGATAACCTTCTTAACCTCTCTTCATCATCTAGCAACTAGGATATAATGTCTCTGTTCCTTCCCCCCTCCAACTGTGATTATTTTTATGATGTTTATTATTATTATTATGCTATGTATTGCTTTTTAAAGAGTTATGCTTTGTAACTGTTTGCTAAAAAAAATATGGAAGGAGACGTAAAACCAGTCTTTAGAAGAGTATTTCCTCACTGTGAATCCCAAGGGAATTGTTTCCTAGGAGAAGATGATTGGAGGGTCAGAAATTAAGGTTGTCTTGTTAAAATTCCCTGACTTGAGCAAGCTAACATCCTCTGTGTGCAGGGCACAGAGCGCCATAGGCAGCTGTGGACTCTAACTCCATCTTGAATCATGTGGGATTAAGACACTTACAGGCTGGTACTGAACAGCTTTGCTGAGTCAGGAGGGAGTGCCAAACCAGGGCTTGGAGAAGCTGCTGCAAGGCTAAGAGTGAGGCTTCCCACAAAGCTGCAGGAAGAGGGTTTCCCCAGTACCATCCTGTCCCTGGTTTGATCGCTCAGGTTTCTTCAGAGGCATTGGCACTCTCATGTCAACACAAATGCGTGCCCTCAGGTTAAACTGGCTGTGGCTTATGGTGCATAGGAATGATTTTTTTTTTTTTTTAAAGACAATAGAAGCTTGGTTCCTGTTCAAAAGCTATCATGATTTATCCACTTGTCTAGACACTTTGTTCTGTTGCAAATCAATGTGTTAACAGCACCTGTCTGCATTTAGCACTGCTGCTTCAGAAGGGAAGTTGAAGCCTGCATGCTCTCTTATTTGCACAGGGCTTAATTTGACTGACCTGATGCAGCCATCTGAAGTGTGCTAAATCTAAATTATCTGACTTCCATGTCTATAAACACCTCACTTCTTGAGTTTGTAGCACCTGAGTGTTGCCTTAGAGACCCTTGAGAAGGAGGTACTCACAGCCTCAGGCTTCCCAAAACTCACTTGGCAGTGTGCTGTCAGAAATGGAAAACTTGATGGCATGAGCATGAATAATGTCCAGATAGCTGCTGTTTGTCTCCACGGGGCTCCCTCATGGCCAGAGCCTTGTGGCATTAGTAGCTGCTGCATGAGTGTAGGCATGCATCAAGTGGTACTTTCATGGAAGGAGCGAGCCCTTTACTCCAGACCTGCAATGGCTGGTCTATGGATTCCCTGAGTGATTACTTTAATGCCTTTCTGCAAATACAGGCATTTGCTCTCTTTTCAGTTACTCTGCAAAACCCTTTGAAATTCTTATGCAGCTGTAGGGTTGCAGTGATCCTCATGCAAATTAAAACAAGATGTTAAACCTCAGAAGAGCATCACTTCTTAGGTACAGAAGTCTTGTAGAGTCGTGAGAAACGGTATGGATTCTCACTTAGACACTGGGCAAGGATAAGGGTTTGCTTCATAGTTCATCACTCTACTAAATCTTTCACAGATGTAATACCAGCCTTGTTCAGGAGTTTAGCATGCCCCTTCAGTGTAAGTCAGTCTAAAAAGTCTCTTGAGAGATGCCAAGGGTGAAGTTGGTGGACATTAAGCTTGTAGAAATAAAATCTGTTTTCTGAGAAACGTTGTGGAAGTAAATCAAGGGGGAACATTTGCAATTTGCAAGATTTAGGAGTTAGGTCAGGGCAGGCAGGGATTTAACTTAATTCTTCCACTGTAAGTCTTAGATCAAAAAATGGTGCTTTGCTTTGTCCAAGATTAAAGATCTCATCTTCTAAGTCAGATTTAGGGTTTGCCAGTGGTAAGTGAGAGGAACATCAACAATGGGAGCTATGGGAGGATGGAGATATACCCATGTTTTTTTCAGAAACGTGCCTGGCAGAATGAAAAAGAGCGATTCAGATTTTCAGGTGTGGATTGTCAGTTCAAACAGACTTAAATGCATCAGTGTGGTCTGCTTTCCCTCTCCATTTCCTCTACTGACTCTGCCCCTCTCTTCGTGGCATGCCTGAGGTGATGCCACTGACCTCTTCAGCAGAGAGCCCGTAGGGCTCCTCTCAGGGACAGGTCACTGGTATTACTGATGTGCTTGTCTTACATCCACTTGTTCTAGAAAAATGAATTTCAGCATTCTGGGAGTTAGAGCATGTGTTTCCACAGCAATCCATTTAACTGAGTCCATGTTTAGTGTAGAAAGAATCCCTTCCTGTGAAGGCAATGCCTACAGCAGTAGTGGCACCAACAGAAACTAGTGACCACTGAAGGGTGTAATGGCATGATGTGGTCAAGGATTTAATATGTCACGTTCACCTTTGTCTCTTACTGTAGTCCAGTGACTTCTCTTCCTCTAACTTAAATATTAGGTTCCTGGGACAGTTCCGTTAAACATTCACCTCTGAGAGTCTATAAAGTGATCGTGTGGACATTTCCTCATACCTCCCAGACCTTATAGCAACTTTCTGTTAAGATTTGACATAAGGCAATATGCATAACTGACTTTAGCTACACATACAGTCTTTTATGTGCATATATATATATAATATTTATACATACATGCATATATAAATTTGTGTATACACACAAACACACGTGCATAAAACTAGCCTCGTGTCTCCCATTTATGAAGATATATACACACATATTTATGGACTGCTGGCTTTTCTTGGTGCATTTTATTTGACATTGAGATTCACAGATAGGAAGTGTGCAGACTCACCAAGAGGTTTGTAGAGGGAGTAAAACTGTGATGGTCTTATTTTTGAGGGGCCTTAATCTATTCTCAGTATGCAGATTTTTATGGTTTTCAATTAAGAACTTCTTATACCAAAGACTTTGGTGAAAACCTTTGTTGTAGCAGTTGCTATTATTTGATAAATAGTGACATTTTAAATAAGATTTTCCACATATTTATCTCAGCAGTGCCCTGAAGAATTTCTGCAGTGTATTTTCACATAGAAAAGGAAAAAGCAGGAAACATAGAAACCTTACCAATAAAAAAAAATAATTTTTCATTAAATATCTTGGAGCAGGGGTTTGTCCATCTCTTACTTACTCAAAAGGATAACTTCAAGTACATCTTTTTACGCATAATGTAAGGATTTCTATTACCTTACACTTGGTTGAAGCAGCAGCAGAAAGGCATCCAGTTTAACATGCCTGTGTGAGTGTATTCATTTCCCAGAAATTTTATACAAGTTCAGATAGACTGAGAAATACTGTACCTTGTTAGCTCTTCGTCTTTTTGGCTTTGTTCCTTTATTTACCCAGATGCACTGGGTTCTGCTTCATCATACACTGCATGAAATTAAAGCTATCTAAAATCACGCCAAAATGTCCTTTTTCAGCCCACTGTAGTTTTTAAGTGGTTTGAGGAGCTGTCTGAATAGTTAGGTATAATCCTGTTATCATTGACTCTCCCCCCACTGAACTGATTCTGAAATATTTCACCTACCCACTAAACTAAACAAGATCTGTAAAAGAAATACAGTTAGTTTATGTTTTTAATACTGGGGCTGCGCTGAGATACTGTGTGATGGAGACTATGCAAGTTCTTAAACAGATTAAACTGCATATGATTACTTCTCACTAATTTTTTTTTTTCTTGTTACACTTTCATTGTCTTAAAACCACTGATAAAAGACCTGCAGTGGAACACGCTGGGATGAATTAGTTCGGGAACTGTTTCTGTTTCATTAGGATGATTTAAGCCTTCACCAAATGTCATGGCATTAACATTTTATGCAGTGCCACGAAGAAATGGCTGCTGGCAGAATCAACAGCCTTTCTAAAAGCCAACCCTTTTGCCTGTCTTTATGAGACCACTGGTCACTCTGCAATACTAAGTGACAACGTTGCTACGAGAATTATGTCCCTGTGTGATGCTTCACTTGGGCATCTGGCCATTGCAAGAATGAAACTGCCGACAGATGCAATAGGTCTCTCCATCGCTGTGCTTGGGCACGGTTCAACTGCCCATTTCCATTTGGCAAATGTTCCTAACAAGGCTCCCTCAGGGCAAGTAACCTCTTAAAAATAATTCTTTGCCTTTGAAGTTGCTACAGAGGTACCTGCTCTAACGTATTATTTTGTGTGTACTGATACGTGCTTCTTGCTTTCCACCGTGCCTCTCCTCAATCCCTCTCTGACAAAGTTGCAAAGACAGCCTCTTCCCAGCAGATCTGGCCCCTTTTCAAAGCCAGTCTGGAAACACACGACTTGGTGCACTACTGTTTGAAATGGAGAAGTAGAAAACAGTATTTCTACTTGAAAAAGAAAATATTGGCATCCAGAGTATATAGAGTCAGTTGTGTGCACCGAAGTCTTTTTTCAGAAAACTGTCTCTGCATGAGAGCCTTGTGTCCTGGGTTAAGAGAGAGAGAGTTAATTTTTTTTCCCTTCTCTTCATAAATAGCTAGAAAGAAGCTATGTTTTGGATTCCTGCTCAGGAGAAGCTGATAACCGATGTTTTTGTTCTGCTGCCAAGGTTGGCAGAGAAGCAAAGAGACACAGTCCAGCTGCTAGCCTGGAATTTGCTCTCAGGTTAAGATTGAGAACCAGACTGACCAATTGTTTATTCCATCCCATTCACGTCATACCCAGTATATAGGTGAGGAACCTTCTGGCAGATCGCTCTCTTTTGCTTCCCTTGGGCTCCGGATCATCTCGCTTCGGGTGCCTGCATTCGCTCTCCCAAGGCCTTTCCCCCCTCACAGACTCCGGCAGCTCTTGGCCCGGGACGCTCATTATCTCCGTTCCATGAGTTTCGGGATCCTTCCTCTCCGGGGGGATCATTAGCTCTGGCCAGGTGGTCGTTTTTCCCCTGCTTCACTCAGCTCTCGACCTGGGACACTTGGACTGTTATCTCTGTTCCGTGAGTGCCTCCGGGAGCAGTGCACACCGCCCCCCCCACCCCCCCCTCCAATTGGGGGAATCGTGAGTGTAGTTCTGGGAATCGTTCACACTGTTCTGCAGGAACCTGTGCACTGCTTCTGGAAGTGGCCACCAGATCCATTGGTGCCCGTTTCCAAGGGAATTGCATTGCACAGTGCCTGAATGCAGTCATGCAGGGCATCGACAATATTTTCAGTCAAAAAGGCATTTGTGTAGCCTGCAGCTTTTCCATCTTTCTAAAGAGCTGGGGAATTTAAGAAAGATAATGGCACTGGGTGGTGACATGTTTTCCTGTCTCTGGATGGAGCTCTGTGACTTCTAGCCTTGGGAACCCATTGCTGTATTTTCCTGGTCATCCCTGGTGACATTTTAAAACAAAAAGTGAATCTTATTTTTAATGACTTCTCAAAGAACTTTTGAGAGATGAGATGAAACGTGTCCTCTTTAGCTTCAGTGCACTTATTTGATTTGTGTTAGTTCTGTGCACAGAACTCTTTTCTTGGAGAGCTGTCTCTGCATAAGTGTCTGGAGAGCTTCAAATGATAACTATTTCGTTATCCTGTGTTACCTGGGGAAAGAAGCACGGTTATTCAGCAGAGACTATTAAATCATCTGGATGGTAAGAGGATTCTATATTCACAGAAGCTTAAACATAACCGAGTGCTTCAGCATTTGCATATACAGCTCCTAATTGAATTTTGTCACTAAAAATGATAGAAGCAAACTGGAAAGCCATTTGACTTTCATTTATCCTCTGCACCAAGAGCATCTTGAGGAAGCAGGCTTTTCTTCCAACAAGAAAGTTAAACAGTATTCCAGGAAGAGATCCGTAAGTGGTAAAGAGCTATTTTCAGCTTTCCTGTGCTGGAACTCCCTGTGCTCAGGTACAGCCTTTGTTTGGACTGCCTGCACTTAACCCACGTGTGCTGCACAGAGCCTTCAGAAGTTCCTTGTGACAAAGCGTTAAGTATAGGAACAGACAGTATACAGTACAGT
>WKFP01013853.1:117619-129220 GCA_011057875.1 Pterocles orientalis
TTTTTTTTTTTTTTTTTTTTTTTTGGAGAGGTTGGTGGAGGAGCAGTACTCCAGAGGTGAAATGAAACCACAAGTTTAACACAAGTTCTAAGTCAGACAGATACAAAGTCTTTCTCTCCTGTACCTCCTCTTGACTTCCATGGTTGCCAAATCAAGTTCCAGAAAAGAGAAGTTGTGGTGTGTGCATATGGCATAGGTTGCTCATCTTGACCAAGCAAGTGTCATGAGACATGAGGCGAAGTGGCAACTCATGTCAGCTTAGGAAGGAAGTACTCTGGCTCTCAAAAGGTTTATTATTTGTATTAAAAAATCCACGTTATAAACCTCAGGTCAAGATCTTACCTAAGGGTAAGGTGATTTTACTTTGCAATATTTCTAAGTAGATTTATTAGACCCATTCACACCTTCTCCCTCACCTACTGACAATAACTAGGACATGCGTCCAGCTGGTCTGTTCAGCATCACTGGTGTGCAACATAGTAATTTTAAGCAATTCAACTGCCTTGTGTATCCATGGTTTGAGTTTCTTAGCACTACAGGCTGTTTTGTTGGTGGTCTAACAGGAAAAAGAGTGACATAGCTGGCATGCTATAGCCTTATTGCCATCCTCCCGTTTCCAAGATGCAGAGTCCTCTGCTGATGGGTCATCTGTGTTGCAGCTTCACCAGAGAGCAGAAACCGATCTTTGTAGGAACACCATGTACCTGAATTTCACCGCTGTTAACTATGTGTTTGGTTTTTACTACAGGCCATGGAACAGGACTTCCTAAGTATTTTCATAGCCTGTATCTCTCACCGTGAGACAGTGTCCAGATGGGAGTGCAGTGAATGAGATGTGACACAGCAGGATGCCATCCCTTCAACAGTCTGCTCTGTTCAGGTATGTGTTTTGTACCTGAAACATGTTTTGTTGGTGTGCTCCCACAGGTCAGATGTCACAACCTCCTACCGGCCATGTGTGACAGGGCATATTCAGTGATCAGCAGCATATCTGAGAGGTCTCCACACAGTGGAGTTGTATGATGAAACATTGTAGAATTTTCCATCTAAGTATGTATCTTCTACTAGATACATAGAATTACATACACAGAATACACTGAATTATGTATCCACTTCTATGTACTCGTTATATGACACTTTATGTAACCTGGGCTGTAATGCATATGCAAAACTTTTGCTGTATTTGTTTTGGCACTTAACTGGCTTCTGAGTGTTTAACAGTGCCATGCTGTTTAAATTGGCAAACAACTTTATGTTAGGGAAAGGAAGGAGATGAGGATAATTCAGCCAGTTGGAACATGATCAGTTTGCAAGTGGATGCTAATTTGCTCTTCTAATTAGTCATGCACTAGTTCTGATTCAAACCCCATATAAGCACATTAGTGCAGCCAAAGCCAACATTCTTAGGTTTGATAGTTTATGCTCATCACTGCAGCAGTGGCACTACCAGTTTTGCTTCAAAGGTGGCTGACATTCAGTGAGCGACTGGAGTGTGTTCATGCTGATCTGGCTGCAAGGTACCACTACAAAGGACTCCCAGCTCTTCTTTTTCACAGAGCCTGCCAGAAATAACTCCCCAACAACTTTGGAAGAGATGGAGCAGGTTGCAAACATGTGAAATAAAAGAAAATCAATTTTACACATAGGGAGATTGAATTAAGGGAAGCTGAAAAGACCTGCTCAGGTCATAGAGGCACTGAGCATTGGACTGGGAACTTTCAGCCTCACACACATGGTATTGCCTATAGTCAAGTCGTAACAGGACCGTATACTCCAGACAGCAATGCAAGGCACAGGACATGCAAGGCATGAGGTTTTAATCCCAGCTCCCCCTGTCCCAGGTAAAGGGACCTTGCCTTTATTTCTCCTCCTAGCCCTCATCTATTTTGGGGGGGGGGAAGCCCAGAATGAACTAGACTCTTACAATTCCTCTGCTGCAAAGGTCAGTTGTGCGTGACTCTCTGGCATGTGCCTGCTGGCACATTTTCTGATCGCTCCTAGAATACAAGAGATGCAAGCCATTTGGGTTTGAGGTCTGTGTCTTTTCCAGTCCTGTTGCTACCTATAAAGAAATGTTTGAAGCGTTTTTGAAACTAATGAACCCTATGACATCATCACTCTTCTTGGATATATGGACTAAACTTACCCATCTTGTAACTCAATTTGTTATCCCAAGGCTATCCTGTGAAATGCTCTCTATCTAGCTATTAATGCCTTCAGACTGTACAACTCAGTGGGGGTTTTTCATGCTTTTTGTGCAATGGTAGCACAATGGGAATATGCGAGCTTTTTTCCTGAGACCTTATTGCATTCAACTCTGCAAACATACTCCATAAAATTAAACCACATGGTAGATTCTAGAACTGTCACAAAAGACTACAGGACTACTTTAATAACTGTGATTTCACAGAACTCAGGAGAGAGAGAAATAATAATTATTAACAATAAATAAAGTACTGCACATATCTAAAATGGCAATAAAATATGCTCCTTTTAACTACTGGATGTTTCTATGTGCAACAGAAATACTGACACAAGGTAGCAGAGTTGTTTGGCTTTGGAAAGACTCTACTTGAGCACCCCATCAGTCTACCATGGGCCCTGTGCTGTCTCACAGTACTTATCTACTTCATCCTCTGGGAAGGTGATGGAACAACTAATAACAGAAATCATTTCCAGGTGTGTGAAGGACAAGAAAGTCATCAGTATTCAGCATGGATTCACCAAGGACAATGCACGCTTAACCAACCTGCTAACCTTCTACAATGACACGTCTGGTTTGGCAAATAAGGATATTGTCTGCCTTGACTTCACTAAAGCTTTTACAGTATCCCATACGACATCGTCATAGAGAAGCTGTTGATGTGTGGGCTGGATGAGCAGACAGTGAGGTGGATTGAAAATTATCTGGGTAGCTGAGCTCAGAGGGGTGTGATAAGCCTAACTGGAGGCCACTAACTAGTGGTCTACCTCAGGGGTCAATACTGGGTCCAATCCTGTTCAACATCTTCATTAATGATCTAGATGATGGGGCAGAGCATACCTTCAACAAGCTTGCAGATAACACAAAACTGGGTGAAGTGGCTGGTATACCAGAGGGTCATTCTGCCATCCATGTGCACATTGACAGGCTGGAGAAATGGGCTAACAAGAACCTCAAGCAGTTCAATATGGGAAAGCGCAAAGTCTTGCACCTGAGGAGGAACAGCCTCAGCCACTGAGACATGCTGAGGCAGCCTGGCTAGAAAAAAACGTCTGCAGAGAAGACCTAGGGGTTGACACCAAGTTGAATGTCAGCCAGTAGTAAGCCCTTGCCACAAAAAAGGCCAACAGTGTCCTGGGCTGCATTAGGAGGAGTGTTGTCAGTAGGTCGAGGTAGGTAATCCTTCCCCTCTACTCAGCATTGGTGAGACCACACCTGGAATATTGTGTCCAGTGCTGGGCTTGCCCATAAAAGAGAGATATGGACATACTGGAGGGTCCGACAAAGGGCCACTGAGATGATTAAGGAACTGAAGTATCTCTCATATGAGGAAAGGCTGGGACAGCTGAGACTCTTCAGCCTGGAGAAGAGCAGGTTTGGGGGGAAACTGATGAATGTGTATAAACATCTGATGGGGGGAGTGCAAAGCAGATGGAAACTGGGTCTTTTCAGTGGTGCTCAGTGACAGGACAAGAGGTAATGGGCACAAACTTAACCACAGGAGTTTCCTCTGAACATCAGGAAATACTTTTTCACTGTGAGGACGAGCAAGCACTGGCACAGGTTTCCCAGACAGCTGGTGGAGTCTTCATCCCGGGAGATATTAAAAAGCCAGCTGGACATGGTCTGGGCTCAAAGTGTCCTTGCTTGAGCAGGAGGATTGGACCAGATGACCTCCAGAGGTTCCTTCCAACAACAAACACCCTGTGATTCTATCAGGAGTCCAGATCCTGTTACTGGTTTTGCAGCTGTTCTCCATAGCAAGAAATTTCGGTACCTCAGTAAAGTGGAAATTCTAGTATTTCCTTTGTCAGTATCATGGCTGAAAAGTAATATGTACATTATAGGTAATTATAAAGACCCTGAAGTAAACCCCTAAGCTGAGATCCAGGAATTGACTTCAGCAAGTGCATAACCTGAAGTACTGCAACAGTCCAGAAAAAGTCATGTAAGTAGTTAACGTTCATCCTTCTTGAACTGAAGAAGCATTTTTAAATGGCTACTGTGCAATAGTAAAGAAATCCCTTGCTTTAATTTTTATCATGTGTATTGCAGCTTTCTAACATAGACACTTCTCTGTGAACACAGCAATAAGGATTTCAGTCCACAAAACTAGTAAGCTCTACCTGATTATATCAGTGCTACATCTGCCCTAGTGCTCTGCTTCTGACAACAGCGGAAGGGGAAGGTACTTAGGCACAGCATGTGACCCTGACTTCTCTCTGCAGTCCATTGACTTTTGATTCCCCAGGACCCATAACCATTGAACTGTGAAAGAAGAAATACATGCTTGCCAATACTTTCAGTATCTGTTTATAGACCTGTTGCCTGTGAATTTGCCTAATCCCTTTTTGGATCAGCTGCTGCTCCCAGCTTTCACAACTTTGTAGGATAACAGCTTCCAGAAGATTGATACCCTCTATGTAAAGTAGTATTTTCCCTTTATCTGTTTCAAATTGATTTCCTGGCAGTTTCATTGGGCTCCCACTACTCCTCAAATTGCACTGAGTGATGAAGAGGAGTTTGGCATTTACCTGATCCCTCACACTTCCTCCTTTCTTGAGCAGGAATAACAGAATACCTGAATGTGGTATTTATTTGACTTATCCTCCCTGCTGCATAGTTAAAATTACTTGCATGCTTGTTCTTCTTAGAGAACAACCCTTGTAATAAAACCTCTTTAATTTGCATGCATGTAATGCACCACTCCAGAACAAATCCTGTATGGCCTCTTCTCCTGTGTGCTCTAGGACTAGCTGTCTTAGGCAGCAGTCATTTATTGCACCCAAAGATGTTCTCTCTGCACTTAATTCTTCAGAAGTCATTGACCCAGTAGTAGGAATCACCCTGTCCAAATTCCCATCTTTTTGACTTCTACTTACTATTTCTTGATCACTCTCTCCTTCCTGATCAAGGAGGTCAGTGGTACAACTTGAAAAAGAGATTTGTACTGTCGGTCTATGATTTCCAGCCATGGGTCCTGTGATGCTTTCCTTTTCTGTAATTATTTGATGCTGTTGCTGCTTACAGAGTCTTTCACGCAGAGTGCTGTTTTACCCCCTGAACATCTTACTGCATCATTCCTGTGAAACTGGCAGCCACGTAACATTGAATCCCATTAATTCTCCACATCCCAGCTCTCTGAGACACCCACTGTACCAGGGTGCTCCTTGAAAGCAACCGTTTCAGCCCCCTGACTTCTTTCTTTAGGTTTCACACATGGCATGCTAGCACCTGTAAGTTTTGGCCTTACTCCAACACTTAATTTTGCATGTCCCAGTCAACTGACATTAGCAGACTAATTTGCTTCCCTTATTGATTGCAATCATTCTTTTAAATTCTCTTCTGGTATTTCCCGAAGGTCATTGAACCCTAGCTGTATCCACTTTTTAGATCACATCAGTCAGAACTGAGTGTTCTTCTGTCCCTGTGTGCTTCCCCCCAGCTTCTACTTTAAATATTCCTCAAGGAATCTTTGAATTTTCTGTGCCAGAAGCCTCACTTCCTTCTGATCAAAGTTCAGCCTTCTCTTCTTGTTCTTGTTCTTCTTGTCTCAGAAGGCTTCCTAGTGCTTCATGGATCTAAGTCCTTCATCTCTCCATCTCCTTCAGGCACTAAGACTCTGCATTTCTTTGTATCCCCACCTTCACAGGTGGAATTGACAGTGTTTCATGGATTGGAACGTCTTGATCTTCAGCCACCTGCCTGACAGCCAAAACTTGGCCTCTTCCATTTACCTGCATCAGTGAGATGAAGATGGACCAAAATAACAAGTGCTGACCCTGGAGCCTCACATCCAGATGTTATGTGATGCCCATCAGCAGTTTGTAATTTAATCTCAGAAGCCCAGTTACCCAGGTCTAATAAGAGAATTTCCTGTCAGCACTAGCTGCTTCTTGATGTTCTTTGTGCTCTGTGCTGTCTCCAAGATGCACTGTGATCCCAGTTGCAGGATGGGTCTCATCTAGGAAATTCAGGCAGTTCAAGTAGAGCATAACTTGCAGAGGACTGCCACAAGATAAAGGCGTAACACTTAGAGGCCGCTGATGGGTTTGGGTCTCGTTGTTGATGTCTTGCCTTTTGGAAGGGCTCAGAACAAAATAATTCTCTTTCCCTGGAAATAAGGTGGGCTAGCAGCATGCTATAAGTTCTCAGTCTTGTGAAAAGAATCACTGTGGAGTAATGTAGCCATGCTGTGTGGCAAACACAGGTGGCAAGAAGCCGAGGAAGAAAAGGATAGAATCTCTCTGTAATGAAGCCTGAATGCATTGGGCTAAACACTCATGCTTTCTACTGTGCATCCTGAAGGAGCAGATGCTGCCTTACAAGAGGGCTGGGAAAGGGATTCTATGTTCAGTCTCTCTGAAGCCACTGTTTCCCTCTCTGCACTTGGCCTTATGCTAAGTGCAAGACTTCAAAGGAAGATGATGCTGACTTCTGTTAATTCAAATGAAGCCCCTGAATAATTGTGTGGGTTCAGTTCTTAAATGCAGCACTATTCTTCCTGTCTGCACCGTGGGTACAAGTGTGCCTTTTTCACATCCTTTGTTTTGTCCCAGCTAGACTCAGTTTCTTTAAGACTGGATTTCTTGTGCTTCTCTATGTATATAGATAGAAAAGTGCAAAGCAATAATTTCTCAACAGAAGCCTTACAGCCCAGCCACAGGGCAGGCAAAAATGAGGGCACTGTAGTTTTGAAACTCCCAAGCCAATTTTAAAATATATAGCAGATCTGAGGAGAAAAGGCAAGGAAGCTCAAGTGGAGCTTGAAGTCAGAGGCACACAAAAACTGTGGGATCTTGTCATTTCTCAGAGTGCCTGGTAGAGCACAGTAAGCGTTATTTCTTGGTCTAGAAAATACAAAGATGTACCCAAAGTACTCAGCTACTCAGCCGGAGGAGTTTGCTATTCCACTGTGTTATCTCAAAAATCTAGTTGTGTAAGTTACTTACTGACAATTTTTGTTCTTCTGAATCTCTCAATGTTGGTAGAAAAATCAGCAGATCACTCGGAGCTGTGCTGCATTAATAACATTAGATACTAAAGTTTTGGGCTTTCTTTCATACCCACAAAGCAGTTTCCTGGAAATAACAGGTGAAGGAAAATCCTGACAGCCTTTTACCAGCCAATAAGGAGATAAAAAAGATACCAAAAAGACACCTTCCAAACCAATTTCCCAACATGTTCCTCTCCTGCTTTCCGTGGCTTTTGAGGAGCTGGAATTTGGGACCCAGAGTCACTTGCTTTGTCCTCAGGAATCCCTGGGGTGCGGCACTGTCCTCAGTCAGGTTTTCCACTGCCATCTGCTGTCCTTTAAAAGGTGTTTGAGCTTTTGTGACAATGGCTCAAGGCTTGTGCTGGATGCTGTGCAACACTTTTGAATGATCGTTGTCACCGCTGCCACTGAGCTGCCCAATGCTCCCCATCCCCACAGTCACCGAGCAAAGTGCTGGGAAGTGATCTGCTGCAGCTCCCCTCTCCTTCTCCCTTGGCCTCTTTGAGCCTCATTTCATGCAGGTGAATGTTTTAGATGCTTCTGGCTGAGTTTGCCCTCTGTTTGGTGAGCTGATCTTCATGAAAATAAAGCAGCAAATGTGAAGTGCAGGGTAATGTGGTAAACTGGGTTGACGAGTGGAGTCAGCAGAAGACCAGCACAATGTAAAATGAAAGTCAGAAAGAAGTAGATCACATCAGAAACTGTGTTGCTGCAGTGCCATCTAAATGTGTCCTTAGCTATACAGCCTAACAGGAAGATGGAGGTGTTAAAGCACATTTCAAAGTGATTTAACACCAGGGGTACAGACCTGTGGGGGTTGAAAGCATAAACGTTCAAGAACAAGTCTGAGGGTTGTTAGGTATCACAAGTGAGACAGGAAGGCTGCATTGCTATCCTGGGATCTGGAAGTTAAGACAGAGTCGAGACAGCCTTTCTCTGTAGCCCAACTCAAGTATTGCTTTGGAATCCCTTCCTCAAGCTCACACAGGGACTTGAGACAGAAGAATTTGTCTTCCTCTGCTCCACTGCCTTGTCTGTAAAATGGGAAAAAGAGCCTTTCTTGCTTCAAAACACTTGTTCAAATCCACCTCTTTCCTTTTCCCATCTGATGATACCACCACCTGGTTATCGAAGTCTGGGTGTTTAATATCACTGCATCAACCTGCAGTTTAGCTACATCATGTGAAAGAGATCCTTCATCTATAGTATCTTTTTGGTGCATCCTAAGACACAGGGCTTGTCTCAGCGTTGGGGGGAGTTTGACATAAGGAACAGCATGTGCTATAGAACCTCCTTGCATCCAAAACAAAACAATTGTGAGTACAGCCCTGAAACTCCCCTCAAAGCAATCACAAAGGAGCAAATCTGTGTAGGATCTCCTATTTCTAGCACAGTGACAAAGTCACCTGATTGCAAAAGTTTTGGAGGTGTCATGGCCTACAAAGGGAAATCTTTCAGAATTCACTTGTTCCTACTTTATCTTCTATCACTGACCTTTGTTTCAAGTCTGCCAAGGCTTTTTTTATTGGCTGCTGCCTGGGGGATGTTGATTGAAATTTGGGAGCTTGCATATTATGAAAGGTCTTTCATTTGAAAATTGAGGCTGGAGGATGTTTTAACAAAAAATTCTGACAAGATAAAACTTCATTTCAATATATTGTTTTGGACATAGAATCATAGAATCATAGAATGGTTTCGGTTGGAAGGAACCTTAAAAATCATTGAGTTCCAACCAGCGGGCAGGGACACCTCCCACTAGACCAGGTTGCTCAAAGCCTCATCCAGCCTGGCCTTGAACACCTCCAGGGGTGGGGCATCCACAGCTTCTTTGGGCAATTTGTGCTAGTGCCTCACCACCCCCACAGGAAAACATTTCTTCTAAGAGCTAATCTAAACCTCCACTCTTTCAGATGAAAGCTGTTACCCCTCATCCTATCGCTCTACCCCCTGATCAAGAGTGCCTCCCCACCTTTCCTGTAGCCCCCTTTCAGCACTGAAAGCTGCTCTGAAGTCTCCCCAGAGCCTTCTCTTCTCCAGGCTGAACAACCCCAAATCTCTCAGCTTGTCCTCATAGGGGAGATGCTGTGTCATTTCATGCGACTGCCATGGAAACCCTCAACCCAATGGACTTGCTCCAGTACCACCTATAAAAGCCCGCAGGGAAGTGCAAGAAGGGGGGCTGTGTGGGTGCGCATGAGCGGAGGTGTGATTGAACATGTGTGTGCGAGTCTGTGCGCAGTCACCACCAAGGCCTGTGGATAATCGCAATGTCGCTGGAATGTGGGTGATAACTGTCTCTCGCTTCTGCATCTCGACTTCTTGATTAACTTCTACATTTTATTCCACTCTCTCCTATCACTTTTAAGTTTTATTGCTGTTAATAAAGTTGGTTTGGGTGTACAGCATCTGACCTCCTTTGGTCTTAATCTTGCTTTTGGGATTGCATTGGAACCTCCTCAGCATTGGATGGGGACAAGATCAGAGTTAATGGATTTATGGCTGCAGACCAATAACTAGGCACCACACTGGTCCATTTCTGAACATCAGAAATCGCTGGACATGGTGATGCAAGAAGCCAGTAAAAGTTTCAGACAGCACTGTGAAGAATGGCTGGATTTCACAGCGGGTGAAGGGAGTTGCCAAAGAGATGGCCAAAATGCACAGAGAAACTGGAGCGGAGAACCAGAGGGGCATGTCCGGTCAGGAAGAGTGGATCTGCCCCATCTCCCGCAATGCCCAGGAGGGCATCGCCTTTGTGCAGCCGTGCCAACACCAGTTCTGCCTGGGTTGCATCCTGCACTGGGGAAAAAGAACACCAACTTGTCCGCTCTGCAGAGAAGAGATGGAGAAGATCAAGTTTTCTGTGTGGGGAGCGGACGACTACCTGGAACTTATAATGTCCCCTGCACAGCCATCTGTCGCCAGCAGAAAGAAAGGCAGTGCTCCTGGCCACCTGGACAATGGCAGCCTCCATCACCCCGCGGTGTCCCCTCCATCCTCTCTGCAGGGACTGCCGGTCCCAGAAGATCAAGGGGCTGAGGAAACAGAGCCCAGGGCTACCGTGGGAGGCCTCCCACCCGCGACGTGGGCAGCACTGTTCCAGCAACATCGGGAACTCCTCTACCCCGTGCTGCCCTGGTTGTGCCGGGAGCTGGAGGCCATCTACGAGGAGAGTGGTGGCTGGTAAACGCAGCAGAAAAGATCATGCTGCACGCCCTGTGCTGCTATCGGCTGGACTGTGAGGCCATGATCCAGAGGATGCAGCCTGGCCTGGGGGAGCACACAGCACTGCTGATCCATGGCCTCATCAATGTCATCGAGGAGCAGTGCAGAGAGGATGCCTGGAGGCTTCTTCTGCTCAATGACATTGACAGGATGGAGGACAACAGCCCCACCAGCTCCCACTCCTCCAGCCCCAGCCCTACCAGCTCCAGCGCCTCCAGCTCCCATGAGTGGGACTCCTGCTCCCCAAACACCTGCCTCCAGCAGCCCTGCAGGCTCTGACGAGGATGACCAACCCAGCACATCGGAGCCTGCCTTCCACAGGGGTCCCGGCCGCCCCCCAAAGAGGAGGGCCTCCAGCCCCCAGGACTCTCCCCAGCCCTGCAAGAGGCCGCCCCGCCGGCAGCATTAGCAGGGCTCCAGCAAGCCTGGACTCAAGGAAAACACAATAAATTCATGTTTCCCTGACACAGTCTCCGGTTGCTGCTTCCTGCCCCTTCTCCTGCCGCCTTTCCCTGTCCCTGTGAGCCACCATGGGTGGCACCAGCCTGCTTGGGGGCACTGCCGTGGGTCCCAGAGCCCCAGGGCCATGTCAGTGGCACCTGCTCCCATGGAAATCCTGCTGCAGTCACCCACCTGCAGCACAGCAGATGCTGAGGGCAGAGCGAGCAGGAGGTGAAGCTGGTTTTGCTGTAGGTCCCATGTCCTCAGCCTGCATTCCATCCCTCCTCTGCTCTGCTCTGTTTTCTCTATGATGCCTGACATTGGCCAGGGCACCCTCACTTCGGGAAGGGCTGTCAAGGAGGCACAGACAATAGGCAGAGGCATCAGAGCCAGAGGCAAGCCTTGAGGTAACAGCATTTGTCAGGTGCAGAGTGACTTCTGCCAGCCCCAGCATTTACCAACAAAAGCAGGTCCTTCAGCTTTTACCTCACACAGGCTGGCATGTCACTTCTCTTTTGGCCAAGGGAGCCATTAGTTACAACATTTCTACTCCAGGATAAAGGTGGAGTGAGAGAAGAAATGTAGAAATATCACCAGAGGAGGAGAGACAAGAAGAATGAGCTTGGGAAGGTGCAGGTGTGGACAAGCAGCATGTGCTCAAGCATCACCTCCTTGCATATGCCCTGTGCGCTCACTTTGTCCTCAAATCCCACACTTATGGTGCCAGGAGGGCTTT
>WKFP01013853.1:133698-149070 GCA_011057875.1 Pterocles orientalis
TGCAGAAGTCCAGGTAGATGACATCCATTGCCCTTCCCCTGTCCACTGAAGCCGTCACTCCATCATAGAAGGCCACCAGATTGGTCAGGCAAGATCTGCCCTTGGTGAAGCCATGCTGGTTGTCTCGAATCACCTCTTTGTCTCGTATGTGCCTTAGCATAGCTCCTAGGAGGATCTGTTCTCATCATGGCAGAGGGGTTGTTGTGGGGACAAAGATAACAGTGGAAGGCTGCTGGGACACAGTCAGAGACAAGCATCTGAATTTAGTAAATAGGGACCAAAAGGGAAAAAAAAAGATTGAAGTCATGGTCTAGGACCTCAAATTCAGGCGAGACAACATCAGTCCTCAGTGAAGCAAAATCAGATATTTCCACTTCACAAAGGCAATGCACAAAGCTGCTAATGAAATGTTAAAACTTGGGTCTCCAAAAATAACTCTCATGCCCTTAGAGAAGCAGCAGTAAACTCCAAGGCCTTCTGGTTGACCCAGCTTTAGTCAACAACTCAACACAAGTGTGATATCACATATTCTTGTTTATTTATTTATTTGCCTCAATTTCATGGTATTGACAACTCTTCAAAATCAGAGAATGATTCAGGTCTGCCGAGTTCATTTGTGTGTCCCATTCACTCGACACTGAACTTACATTCATCAAGCCTTCTGGAGACAGTATTTTTAGATCCAAAGCCTAATTCTTTGACAGAGACTTCTGGAACCATAATTGTGGACAGACTCATATGAAATGGTACTTTTTGTAAGTGTTTCCTTCCCAAGACTCCTGATTTCAACCAAGATTTTTCAGAACTCACTCATGGTTTGGCTCCTACACAATGTACTTTTTCAGGAGGTATACTAAGGCACCTTCTCTGGGAATCCTGAACCACAGCCTGCATGAGAGCAGCCGTACATGTATTCATCATTATATTTATTTCATCCTGTACATTTCTCTGAAACTAAATGCAGTTGTGTTGAACATCTGAGCATGCTGGTGAGGCAGAAATTTTACAATCCATTTACTGATTTCTTTAGCAACAATGTGGGACAAAGAAATTCTTGCATGTACCATCTTCTCACTGGTAGTTGGTGTTTCACATTGGGTGCTGCCCTGTAACACCAGTTGTGTCAAGAGAACTGACCGTCAGGACATACTCTAACCAAGGTTGCTCAAATCTTTTGGCCTGCAAAGACCACAAGTTCTTTTTTTTTCACAGAATCGTAGAATGGAAGGGAACTCTGGAGGTCATCTGGTCCAGTCCTCCTGCTCAAGCAAGGACACCTTGAGCTGGTTGCCCAGGACTACGTTCAGATGGCTTTTCAGTATCTGCAAGGATGGAGATTCCACAGTCTCTCCAGGCACCTTGTTCCATTGCTAACTTTTTAAACAGTTAGTAGCCAGTCTGATAGCATTAGAATAATTGTATCAATATATTGGGGAAGAAAATGGCAGTATGGAGGCAAAATGGGTCACTAAAAACAATTGAGGTTGGCTTTGCCACCGAGCTGTCGTGGGGTGGAGCCATACTAAGTTTAACCAGCACTCTATTTTTTCACTGAGTTCTTATGTGTGGTTAGAGAAGGAGGAAAAAAGATAGCAAGAGATATCCACTTAAACAGAATATCTGACCAGCTACATTTCATGGCTCTCCAGAGTAATTTGTTTATCTACCTTAGTTAGATAGAGTCTGCAAGGAATTAATCACAAAGGTCTCATATTTTCAGTAGGTATACTTTACCAATTCATTTTTGAAAGGGAGATAATTCACAGTCTGTCTGGCTTCCTACTGTTTTTGATTTGAGTTTTCTTTGCACTGAGGGCAAAACAATGAAGATAAAGCTATTAACTATTCAGTAATAGGGAAAACCATGCTGCAGAACTGTGATGAAGTTATTTATATGCAGAGAAACAGACAATACAGGAAATGGTACTTTTATCTCTGCATGAGTGAAGGGCATCTCTTACAGCAGAGCTTCATTTCTATACAAGCATTGAAATAAGAGACCACCTTCAGAAAAAAGCTCAAGATAGTTGATATCCCGTGAGTGGAAACCTCTCTGACAGACGGGTACCTATACAAGTTTTGAAGCAGATAAGAAATACTTTGATATCTCTGAGGACCTGGGCTAGTCTGGCAATAAATTCATTTGCCTAAAATATGTGACATTTCTTTTAGGCTCTGAAACAGGAACTAATCTTTTGGGAAAACCTAGCTTGCATCTGAGTCAATTAGAAAATGGTTTCAGATTCCAAATAGAAACTAAAAATTGTAGGGCAAACTTCTAAACATGTTCCTTTTAATACAAGAATACTTTATTTGCAGACTATGCTGTTTCCATGGCTGCTCAAACACGAAGGAGTTTATTTGCAAAACATCATTATCCTCTTTACCTTTCTTGTCCCAGAAAGGGAGAAGATGTCACACAAGATGCACATACATAAAATCTCTTACAGTCTAACAAGAATACCCATAGACATATACATCATACACATCTACCTACATACACACACATCCAGGATTCTTAGATAAGAACTGCAGCCACCTGAACATATGGCAAAGCTGTGGGCAGCTTTTCATTCAAAAGAAATGGAGGTCAGTAGAAAATAGAGCAATGCTCAGGGGAATTTTATAGCCTAGACAGCGTGTCAGCACCAAAGACAGCCTGCATCCACAGGAGGATCAAAGGTGTCTGCTACTAGTCATGACAATAAAGTTATAGATAGCTGGCTGACCTGGGAGGTAGTAGCTTGTGCAAGGGCACAGTGCAGACCCATACCTTAAGCACATGTCCATTGTAGGAAATCCTGAAGGCAGTAAGGACACTCATTAATGTCAAGTCAGATGTGTTTAAGTGCCTGGCTCACCCAAATCCTGGAGACTATCAGCTGGTATGAAAAGCTGCTGTACTCTTTCAAACCAAATGGGCAGAGTGCCAACACTGTTATCTGATCAAAGGTACAAAGAAAGACAAGTGCCTTACAACTTACCCTCCACCCTCCTGTCAGATAAGGAAGCATCAGAGGCCCAACCACCTGCACTGCCTCTTCTCACCCCTCCAGTGATGGGGGAAGATGGCAGTGTACAGTCAACTGAGGCTAGAAGATATGACAGAAAAGTTTTCAGTGTTAAAATACTTGGGGAACTAAGAAATGTCTGGGAAATGACAATCCCACTGCTCATGTTTTTCCTGCAGAGCTAAAATTTTTATTTTAGCATATTATGATAAAAATATTTATTCTTTTCAGGAGTTCATGTGAGTTGCTTCAGCATTGGGAGTAGAAAGCTGTTTTAGAGCCCAGATATATACTGAGGAATCTGTATAAACCTGTCAGCAGCTAAGGTTTGCTTAGAAATGACAGTTCAGTGGAGCGGATGTGATAGGAGCCACAGAGGTATGAGCTCAATCTTCCTCCAGGGGTGCTGTGCCTGAGATTATGGACCCAGGGAAAAAAAATCTTTTGACATTGCTTTACTTATGTTCTTGGAAGGTGAATGTCCAATAAACAGAAAACAGATGTTGCTGCATATTTGATTACTTTTCTTACCCCTCAGCATCCACAAATCTTTTATAATTAATGGGCCCAGAAAAAAAACTACATCTCTGTGCCTTTGAAACAGCAAGAGATAGGTCTGCCTAATGCCCTGCAAAAGAGGCCTTTGAAATGTACAGTTCCTTTTCTTGAAAGGGAAAAAAAAATCTGACTGAATGTTCACTGAAGAAAAGGGTAGATAGGGGAGAACGCCAGCCCCAGCGTTTACCAACAAAAGCAGGTCCTTCAGCTTTTACCTCACACAGGCTGGCATGTCACTTCTCTTTTGGCCAAGGGAGCCATTAGTTACAACATTTCTACTCCAGGATAAAGGTGGAGTGAGAGAAGAAATGTAGAAATATCACCAGAGGAGGAGAGACAAGAAGAATGAGCTTGGGAAGGTGCAGGTGTGGACAAGCAGCATGTGCTCAAGCATCACCTCCTTGCATATGCCCTGTGCGCTCACTTTGTCCTCAAATCCCACACTTATGGTGCCAGGAGGGCTTTGGTAGACAGCTGTCGTCTTCTAAGGTGAATCCTGTTGGCGTTAGCTCTGAGAGAAAGTACAATGATGTTTGGGTTGGGTTGGGTTGGGTTGGGTTGGGTTGTGCTGGACTGGCTTTAGCGAGGTTTTGACCCCAGGGGGCACAGCTGTAGAAATCACAATGCCACCAGCCCACCTGCTGTCTGGTTTCTCCAGAGCTTTTCCAAACACATTTGTGCGGGTATTTTTGGGGAGAGGTCTGGTGGGGTTTTGTGTCTCTGGTTTGTTTTTCAAAACCAACACCTACAGCCAGCAAGAACTTTCTCTTTGTAACGCCCCAGCATTTGTCATCTTCCAGGGACTAAACTAAACCATTTTCACTCCTGTTGCTTTCCCTGCAGTCTTTCTGGAATTATTTAATGAGTCTATTGAAAGGTCTGCAGCAGCAGGGAACAACCTCAACCCTGCTCCCTACTTCCATCTAACAGCTGTTTGCCACTGCACAGTGGTGCTGAGCCACGGCTCTTGACCAGCATTTTCCATCAGGACTCAGACCCTCTCACACTTCCCAGGAACACAAGGACCGGGCTTTTTCTACCCTTCCTGCCTTAGGAAGGAGCAGCAAGATCTTTCGCAACTGGATCTGACACAAATACAACCTACCCTGTGACTAATCCTGCCAAGCACGTTCTCCTCAAAATCTCTGCTAGTCTAAAGAGACTGCTTAGCACAATTTCTGGCCTCAAACAAGGCTCTTCTACTTCCATTCCTTTTGCCTTGTGGGTTTCAGACTATACGGTCATACAAGGTACAAATCCTGCACACAACTATAGCTGTCCAACTCAAAGGGAGTGCTTGCCACAACAGAGTTTAATCATTGGTCTACAGCTCAGTTAACCAAGTGGGACCACTAACTAGCCTGCCAACCTCTGGAGAGAAGGCCACTCTCCCCAGCTACGTTCAGGGGTGAGCAGTGTGTCTAGACTGGAGAGAATAATTCAATAATCCCTTAACTGGAACATTGAAATTGTCCACTTAATAAAGTGATGAGTCACAGGAATAACAGAGGAAGGAAGCTTTTTAATCTTGGGTGAGAGCTAGGCATTTAAGGGCCCAATTGTCTTTAAGTCAAGATCTTCTTCACTAAATGTCAAACCTAGGGTGAGACATTTTCTACCCAGAGGATGGACCCCATCCAGACACTGGACCCCATCCACAGACTGCTGTAAGGACAGGTGGGTTAGGTGGGTGACAGAGTGAGAAACTCTCCAATGTCTCAGGAGCTGCTGGGAAGCACGCACAGACAGAAACAGGGCTTTTATTTCCATGTGTCTGTTTCTGAACTAGCTGCTTCGGTGTCTGGGTTCGTTCTGACAAGTATAGCTTGTGTTTCTACCTTTAGCCACACCTGGTGTCATGAGAAGTGTCACTGTAACTAGCAAACAGGTCTTTCAGGTATTTGAGAGGTGGAGTCCTCCTCTCTGCTTGCAGAGGTGGGTTTTGCAGGGGGCTGGTGTGAACAGCCCTCAGGGCCTCTGCAGTGAGATATTTTGTGCACAGCAAGTTTGTCTGGGAACAGCTCCAGGTACAGAGTCCTCAGCGTGCAGCAGGACGTAGGGCACAAGGGACAACATCATGCTCACAGGGCTGTCTGCAAACATCAAGCACCTCCAGCCTGGTCTCTGCAAGGGGCAGTGCTGGGTGCTGCAGACGAAAGCACTGGACCTCACCCTGTCCTCTCTGGTAGGCAAATGTAATATCAGCCTGGTTTCTCGTAAGAGTAGGTTGAATCTCATGGCCAGACCTGAACGTCCATGTTTCATAAATCATGCAAAATTACTTCAGGGAGGAAAACTACTCCAAAAGCAGTCCAAAAGTATTATAGGAGGAATAGGAGAATATGGGAATGGGAATATGAGAAACAGGGCTTCTGGCTGAATGTATACATACCACCAGCTACTAGGTGACAGTAGACCTTAACAAACACACCTAGTGAAGGTGCCTTAACTCTTGCCTACTCTTTTTTACAAAACATCAAAAATCAGTGTTACAAAGATAGAGCTGGGGAGGTGAAAGGTAGTCTTCAAAGGCATTGGTGTCATCTAGGAATCACCCTTGTATGGATTTCCATAAATGCGGAGCTTCTATTCCATTCTGGGCTTTCAAAAATATCTCCCCCATAAGTGAATAACGATCATCCCTGGAAACAGATGGCCACAGAAATAAAGACCTATGCAGAATACTTGGCCCAGTTTTCTCCCAAGATATTTTTGAGCCTCAAGCAATAGTTCCATTTCATCAAATTGTCTGTTCCGCTCCTTTAATTTAATTTCCAGTGTAGCTGTCCATCTAGTCCACATGCAGTTCGTTACAGCTTTTAAATTTTAACGATGATCTTGGGCTGGATGCATGAAAAAGAGAATGGGTAGGCATTTATCATTCTGCTGGTAATGAAAAGACTGTCCTGGCTGTCCATTTTTAATTCATTTTTAAACATGAATACTTTTGAAAAGAACAATTTGCCCTCGCTCTGTCTTCTCAGGTGCCACGCTAGACTATCACATCATGTCTTGAAAAAGACTGACTTTGCTCTTACAGCATGTACACAGCTTCAAGACTTGCAAGCAGACACTAGCAAAAAAGTCCTGGGAAAATTCATTTGTGCCTAAGAGTTATCCACTCTTTTGCTTCTCAGAACCAAACGTTTTGAGGGAATGAGTTACTGACCAAGGCCTAGATCCTCTGAAGATAAGGAGGAACCCAGTGGTCACCAACTGCAATGGGAGTTAGTCACCCAGTCGTATTTTAAGAAAAGCAATGGTACAGCATTGCAAGATAACAGCAGAAATGACTTGAATTTACCGAGTTTTGGCTTCCATCTGTGTTTTCTGCAGAAAACCATGGGAGTGCCACAGTTCACCTTTGGGAGTAATCACTTTGTGCTGTTGTGCTTCAGCTGGTTGAATCTGCAGGCTGCAAGGCAAGAGCCAACACCTGGGAAAATATGATGTGGGTGGGTAATTCACTAAATTACTGAAGGGGATGCAGAAAATGGGACAGGTGGATGAAAATGAAAGAAAGAAGGATCAGCTCATGTGAAAAATCATAGGAATTTCAATGAAAGTCAAGAACATAGCTAACACTGTGTCACCCCCATCAAGTTTCATGAACTTTTCAAAAGCAAGCAGAAACAACAAGGTGAACCATTTCATTTCCAGACAGCAACCAAAAGTCCACTTTCAGCACAGTACTGAGACATTCAGGATAAGAACTAAAATCTATGAAGTTGTGCATTCTGCATTTTGTTATTATCTTCTTCCTGAAATATAAGAAGAAGTTACTCTCATGGACAGAAGGGATTTTAAATTGTCGTGAAGGAGCAAACCAGTGCAAAATGTGCTTCCTTTGTTGTTGAATAAAAGCGATGTCACATATTCTTCCTCAAGATTGACAGGGTTTAAACAGGATCTGTTCAGGTTTTACAGACACTCTAGCTGTACAACCGAAACAGACAATACCAAACAATTTCATTACATTTTACCATATTAAAGCAAAAAAAAAATATATAACTGTAGAAAGTAGAAAACAGAGTCAGAGAACTGTCCTATTAGCTGGGATAACTGGTAAGAGCCACAATATTTTATGAGCTTCGTAATGGATATTAGGTAAGTATTTGAAATTGGTGACGAATCACAGTCAGTGTCAGGCCGTGTCCGTTTCCCCTTGCTTCCCACCTTGCCTCTCTCTTCTCTCCTGCATGGTGAGACCATTGGTGGCTCCGTAGAGGGATCGGCCTCAGGCCCCAGGTCTGCCCAGCGTTGAGCTCCACAGAGCTGCAGCAATGCTGGCAGTCACCAGGCCCTGCAGCAAGATTGACAATTCTGCAGAAATGACATATGAGGAAAGGGCAGGAGCAGACACCTGCATTCCCTGCCAGTGTCCAGTCATTTTGATAGCTTTGATACTTTGAGACCGCACAATTTATCATATGACAGGGAGAGCTGTCGAGCTGATGTTTTCCATTTTTTTCTTGATCAAGAAGCTCAACACGCTTTCGGGGCTAAGGCTGTGCCAGCACAGGGATGGTCTTAAATGCTTCAAAGACTGAAGATTGGTTTGCTTTAAAGAACAAAAATGTTAGGTTTATCTCTGGTTTCCCAAAGAACGTTTTACCCAGCATTGCCCACATGTTTCTTCCACCCTGCTGTCTCTCTACATTTTCAAACCTTTGCAGTCGTGCATACTTCATTCCTATCATAGAGGAGCAAAACGCGACAAAATCTGTCAATGTCAGAAAAAGAAGAGCTGACAGCTAAACAAAATAGCTCCACAGAGCCTTACTCAAAAACATAAAAAAAAATCAATCCAGTTCAACCATCATTTTAAGTAAAAAATAATGCAACTCTGCTGTGCTCCTCTTTTCTTGATACTGTCCTGTTACATTTTATGTCTGCAAATTCCAGCAAAAAAATAAAAGAACAGTTTTAAAAATGTGAAATATGAAGTTCTTGAGCTCTTCATAGGTGGAAGGAAAAGTTTTTACCTACTACTCTTTGAGTTCTGGCACGGGGATTGGACTGGATGATCTTTCGAGGTCCCTTCCAATCTCTAACATTCTGTGATTCTGTGATTCTGTGAGTTGGAGCATCAGACCTCCGTGTTGTAATTTAAAATATTAACCAGGAAGAGAATACACATCTGAAATTGTTGCATCTCCTTTAAATAAAGGAACACCTATTTTTTATTTGAGATTTTACAGATTCTCTAGGGCTAGGGACAGCAAAACCAACAGATTTCTCCTTTCCATGTGGAAGATGAATATTGAGGTCATTTGAAGAGAAATTTGCCTGTTGCGGAGATGCTGTACTATCTCCTGCAGGCTGGTTGACATCTATAGTTACTCTCTAGATATGACAACCTACCATTCGAGCAAGAAGACAAATTAATTGATCTCAGTACAAAAGAGATGGTATCCATTGGTGAAGCAATTGCAGTCTGGCATCACCACGGGTTTGAAACTAAGGCGGTGCTCCATGCACAGGGCTGCACAGCAGCGATAATGTCTGCTGTCTAATTTAGGGTGGAGATTCCTCTACCTTGGAACCATGACAGAAATACTTCTGACATTACAAAACCCACTAAAAAGTTCCAGCAGAAGTACACAGGAGTTATGTGCTCTCTAAGCAGGTCTTATTACCTTTTGTATGGAAAAGTCAGCTGATAAGAGACAAGTCAACAATCAAAGAAGAGCCAACAAAAGAAAAAATACTTCCTAAAGTTCAAAGATTTTAAAGTGCACGAATGTATCAACCCTCTTTTAGCTGGATCTACACAATCTTCTAACTTTGGAGTCACTCAGTGCGTGCAGTTCTAGCAGCAGTCACGGCTTACACATTATTCTGCGCATGCTTTTATGTCTGTGCTTTCTATACCACCTGCTGTCATACTGGACCACTAGTGCAATAAACCTCCCACAGACCTTGTGGGTCTCGTATTTTACGTGACCGGCTTTCAACATCCTGTTTCACTTCTTGATCCTATTGCACGAGCTGGTGTCTTGAAACTGGCAACATTAACTAAAATAACAATAACTCGATGGCTTTGAACTTGAATAAAATGAAATTTCAAGTTTAAAGAATAAAGAATAAACGAAATAATAAAATAAAAAAGACTAACATAAAGTCTCTTCTGGCAGTTACACAGAAGGGGCAACACTCTGCCCAAGAATGAGAATTTTCACAAAGTACTTGTACCCTTCCTTCTCTAAATAGGCACTGGCAAGAAAGTAATTTTACTTTGAAGCAAATATCCATGTGTATTACCCTGCTCTGGCACTGGTTTACCTCCACCATAAAATTTCAGTTACAATAAATTACTCTTTTCAAAGTTTCTCTCCAAAATAGATCTACACAATACACACCCAGATGTAATTCTAGTAATAATCCTTTGTAGAGATGCAGCAAAGAAGGATGCATAAAAATATAGAGGTATATCTACATGTACACACACGTCACCACCCTTCTATTCCTTTATCAGTGCATTAAGCTTCACTATAAAGCCGCAGTAGTCACAGTTGTACTGCCGAAACTCCTGCGGTGGTTCACCTGGACTCTGAGATTTTGCAGGGGAAGAGGAAAGGAGGGAACGTGCTTTGGTACTACTGCCAGTCCTACAGAGTTGTGGCAGTCTGACTGCAAAAAAAAAGCCCAACTGCCTCCCTTAAAGGCAACTTTATTTGCTCGTGAAGAATTACTAGAGCAAATTACTCCTCGCTGTTGGGTAGAAAATTAGCAATTAGCATCATATTTTGCTTCATTCAAGTCTGTGCCATGTAGGTGATTTGCATTTGTCCTGAGATAAAGCACTACACCCATATTGGTTTGTACTTCTCCATTACATGTAACTTATCAACTTATAGCAGAAATTCTTTCACTGTTAGTATCTTTGTGCATAATTCTGCAGTTAGTGTTGTCGTGATCTCATATAATTAAGTCATCCCTCAGATTAAAATCATCCATTTCATTGTATAGGATACATCAGTCATCTGAATCACCAATAACTCCTAAATTTCTGTAATCAAAAGATACATTCACATTTTTTCTGCCACAGTCATAATGAAAACGCAAGTGAAGATCAGTATCAAGATGGAATATTACTATTTTCTTATTTTTTATTTTTACAGCATTTTCCTCCAATTTTTCCTTTTGTGGCACCATACCAAGTCATTCCCTAAGAGCTGAACAGATTTGCTGCATTTCCTTTGTCTGGATTAGCAGATAATGGCTTGGGCTAGAATGGGTAACTTCACTACATCCAAGCCAGATTTTATCTTACTTTTAAGTACTGTAAATTATAAAACTGATGTCTAACTAACTGGCTTCTAGTTGACAAAATCAAAATATACTTAGCATATACGTTATAACTGAACCTATGTCTGTGGCACAAAAAGGTTTTGCTGATGTCTAGAGATCTCCCAGCTATATTTCAAGAGTCTTTTCTTACTCTATTCCAAAATGCTTTTGAGTAAAAAGCAAACTGTGTAGAAACATAGAATCATAGAATGTTTTGGGTTGGAAGGGACCTTCAAGAATCATCTAGTCCAGACCCCCTCCCATGTGCAGGGACACCTTCCACTACATAAGGTTGCTCAGAGCCTCATCCAACCTGATTTGGAGCGGTTCCAGTGATGAGACACCTACAATGTCTCTGGGCGACCTGTGCCAACGTCTCACCACACTTACTATAAAAAGTTCCTTTCTTCTATCTAGTCTGAATCTACCCTCTTTCAGTTTAAAGCTGTTGCTCCTTGTCCTATCACTACAGGCCCCGGTAAAATGCCTCTCTCTGCCTTTCTTACAAGCCTCCTTTATACATTGAAAGGCCACAATAAGGTCTCCCTGGAGCCTTCTCTTCTCCAGGCTGAACAACCCCAACTCTCTCAGCTTGTCCTCGCACGGGAGGTGCTCCTGACTCTGACCATCTTTGTGGCCTCCTCTGGCCACAAAGGTCCATGTCCTTCCTGTGCTGAGGACCCCACAGCTGGATGTAACACTGCAGGGGAGGTCTCACAAGAGCGGAGCACAGGGGGAGAATACCCTCCATTGACCTGCTGGTCACGCTGCTGGTGATGCAGCCCAGGACACAATTGGCTTTCTGGGCTGCGAGAGCATGTTGCTGGCGGATATCCAGGTTTTCATCCATCGGTACCCCTAAGTCCTTCTCTTCAGAGCTGCTCTCAATCCATTCATCTCCCAGTCTGTACTGATACTGGGGATTGCCCCAACCCACATGCAGCACCTCGCACACGGCCTTGTTCGACTTCATGCAATCCACACAAGCCCACTCCTCAAGCCTGTCAGGATCCCTCTGGATGGAACCCCATCCCTTAGGCATGTCAACCACACCACTCAGCTTGGTGTTGTCAGCAAACTTGCTGAGGGTGCACTCAATCCCACTGTCCAACTCATTAGTGAAGATATTAAATACCACTGGTTCCAGTAGGAACCCCTGAGGGACAGCACTCATCACTGGTTTCCACTGGGACACTGAGTCATTGACTGTAACCCTTCTTTTAACTCTCTTTGTTAACCCTTTCTGTCCCCATGAAGAGCTACCAAAGCTGTTGGGGGTGGGTCAGAACACTGGGAGCCCCACATTCCGTCCTGGGAGACACCCAACCAATAGCAGCCAGACCTGCATCCACTGAGCACAACTGACCGTCCACTGAACCTAACGGACCATGGCACTGCCAGCCCTGTGGCACCCATCCTCTGGCCCCTGGGCCCCCCTTGATTCTCTGGCTGCTGCAGCCATTCACCTTCCCCAAAATCTTCTATGCCAGAGGTAAGGACTGACCCCAACCCCAGCAGCCCAGGGATGCGCTTTGGGGAAAGTCACAGCCCATTCTCCATTGCACCTCTCGCTCCTCCTTCTCATTCCCCCCATGCGTTTTCCCGCCCCAGCTTGGGATATGACTACTGGTGTTTGCTCATGGCTCTCTTCCAGGATCAACCCACTTCTGCCAACGGCCTGGGCAAGAGAGGCAGCCCTGCCCTGCACCCTGGGCATCCCCCATGGCAGTGGGACCACAGGCACTGCAGGCACCCTGGACACCCCCAGCTGGTGCCAGCTCCTGGTTGACATCTCCCTGGACACTGATGTCCCCATGGAGGAGGATGCCCTCCTCCATCACGACATCTCCCTCGACACTGATGTCCCCATGGAGGAGGACACTAGTGGCACCACCCCCCATCACAAGATCAGCTCGCTCTGGCTGCCTGAGAAGATGCTCTCCACCAACTGCCGTGCCCCCAAGACCTCCAAAGCCATCCTAAGCACAGAGCACTTCAATACCATCAGGATGAAGCCTGAGAAAGCATGGCAGAATGCAGGGACAGATCTGTTGCCACCCCAGGGCAGCATGTCGCAGCACAACACCACACTGGAAAAAGAAAGAAAGAAGCAGCACTATGGCTCCTTGACAGAAAATGGCAGCAAGTGCAAGGCTCCAGCAGCCAGTTTTGGCGCAGGATGGAGGGATTAGGCCTGTTGCCGAAATGAGATGCTTTTGGGGAGTTGGGGAGCTGGGGGGTTGAGGGATTTGAGGATGTAGTAGCTTTGATGACTGTTGTGTTCTCAGTTTTTCCATTAAAAGCCATTTATCCAGAACCTCTCTGTGTGTTTTGGGTGTGTGTGGTGGATTTGTTGGTAGCACTTCTGTATCTATATCTGTATCTGTATCTATATATATCTACATCTTCATCTACATCTATATCTACATCTATATCTATATCTATATCTCTATATCTATATCTATATCTATATCTATATCTATCTAAATCATCTATATCATATATATCATCTACTATGTCATCTATATCTATCTAGCTATCTAGCTAGATATATTTTTATATATATCTAGCTAGATATATTTTTATACATGTCTATCACATCACTCTTTCAAAAAGTAATTGTTTCTTTTGGCAAACTACCTCCCCTCTAGTGCTAAGGTGACCTGTTAGGTGTCACAACAACACTCCTTTTTAAGAAATCACTTCTAGAAAGAGTTCATTGAACAGTTTCTTTTAGGCTAATTCTGTCCCTGTTTGGGCAATTCCTAATTCATTAGTTCCTACGCGTGAATTCTCTGCTGTTCCCGTCAAAAGAAAACTCAAGGTCACACTTGAGCAGTAGAACAGGAGCGATGTTTTCCCAATTGCCGTTAGAAGGTAGGGTGCTGTTTACCCCTGTGATGCACAAACACCCCTCTGAGGTTTCTGGCACGCTCAACCAGCAAGCTGAGACCCAGCTGGCACCCCTCCTTGTCCTTGAACACCGCCTCTACCATCCGCCCGCGTTTCTAAATTTGATAACAAAGCTAAACAAAGCAATCTACATCCCAACTGTGGGTCACTGTTAGACAGAAACACTACACCTAGATCTCAGAAAGGGGCATAATGCACACCACATCGAGGACACAGCCCCCACATGGGAAGGGACGTGCTGTAAGTGAAGCTGCAACAGGATGCGTGCCCTCTAAAACTGCTGCCTAGAAGGATGGTTGCTATGGTCTGACCTGTGTCTTACCTGGCAGCATTTTAATGTGTTTCACTTTATACAATAAAAGAAAACAGCATTCTCAGTATTTCTACCAGAGTTGAGGCATTCTCTTGCCTCTCGCTGAGAAGATGAAACTTCGCTTTTTGGTCGCTGGGTCTCCATCCACAGTGGCACTGCTCATTAAGAAAGGGATAGATAAAGGCAGCGTGCTACACTGTACCCAGAGGCAGTGCAACATCTGCAAACTGTTTGCTGAGGGGCGGTTATTCTTCTGAAAGATTTAAATGGAATAGGCTGGTTCTCTTCAACACGACAGTCAGTCATTGTTTCTCAGCAGAAAGTGGCTCCAAAAGATTTGTCAGAAACCAGTTTGGTGGGGAAATAACAATCCTGCTTTAAATTCTGGGAAGAAGTGCTTAAAATGCTCTTTGACCCAAGGATTTTTTACTTAAACTCCTTCTTCATCTGTATAACCTGGATGTCACTTGCACATTTGCTCTGTGTTAAAGATGAGCAGCATTCTCCCATTGCCTTCCACCAACCATCTTCAGTATTTTCCCTCTGCACGTACACATCCCTTCTGTCAAAGCTCAAAATCTTAGCAGTGGCTGTAGCCTTCAACTGATGAGGTTTTAACAAACCTTCCACTGAAACTTGCTTTGTCTTTCCATTTTTAAGAGGAGAAAGGCACCCACCAAAGCTATTTGTCCTTCTGCCCCTTCAGATTCAAATGTAGATGGGAAGAAAGCACAAATCCCCCCATTACGGTGCCACCTGCAGACCTCCATGACCTGTATTCGGTCCCTGACATCTCCATGGGACAAGACCCCGTGTCTCAGTCCCAGCGCTTCAGACTGGGAGTGTCACCGCTGTCTGACACAGGGCAGTGATGGGGACAATGGGTTGGCTGGAGGGGGCCAAGGGCTCCGGGACCAAGGCGCCGCTCAGTGCTGTGCTGGAAACGCGAGTGCCCAGCAGCACTGTGACCGCAGGTGCCTGGTGACACCGGTCATGGCAGAGCAAGCCAGGCACAGAGCCATGCTGCTCCCCATTTCTAAACTCATCTGGTCATTCCAGACAGCTCTGGTCATGTTCAGTGTGGGATAGCTAGTGCTGTGAACACCAGAGACACCCGTGTTGGCTTCTCATCTTCAAAGAAATGCTCCTTGGCATTACACTGTACTGTATACTGTCTGTTCCTATACTTAACGCTTTGTCACAAGGAACTTCTGAAGGCTCTGTGCAGCACACGTGGGTTAAGTGCAGGCAGTCCAAACAAAGGCTGTACCTGAGCACAGGGAG
>WKFP01013854.1:14488-49640 GCA_011057875.1 Pterocles orientalis
AATATAACAATAAGACAAGGTATAAAATACAATGGAAACACTGATACAATTAATATCTCACCAGGAGCTTCACAAAAACCAACCGCTCCGTCCCCCCAAGACCCGGGCATGACGTCAGCATGGTATTGAATATCCCTTTGGCTACCCACCTTCCCAGCTTCTGTGAGAAATTAACTCTATCCCAGCTGGACCCAGGACACTGGATTTGGATGTAAACCCCACCTGTGTTACAAGTTGAGGTGGATGACCACTGTCCATCTGTTGCTGTCTTTTCCAAGTGCCCTGGTTTCCATTCAAGAAAAAGCTGGGCACACAGAGTTTCTGTAAAAAAGGTCCCAGTCCCATCCCTATTTAGACTATGGAGAAAAAGCGTAATGCAGGGTGCTCACAGGATTTCCCCATAAGTTAGGCCCAAACTATACCAGCTTTCTGCTATGTCAAAGCTACAACAAAATTGTCTCAATTAGGATTTTTACTTGCAATCAAGTTTGGTTAAAAGTATACTTTTACTGCTGAGGTGAAGCAGGCAATGCTGTGCAGCATCAAATCCTCTCACAAACAGGTTACATAGGAGATCAAAAAAATACGTGAACTGAGGTAAAAGGGCTGAAACCTCTAGAAGAACAGAGATAACCAAGTATTCTTTTTACTGTTTTCTGAGAGAACTTGTTACCTCTTCACACAACTGTTACATGAAAAGTACTGCATTGTAACTGACCAAGCTCTTAATTTTTGGAAAAAAAAAAAAATCCAAGGGAAGAAGATGCACTACCTATCCATGTAAATAATTCTTACCAGTCAGCTCATATCACTAGCTTGTTCTTGGCTAGAGAGCCTAAAGAGCAGTTTACTTCATATTAGCTGTAAAATCAAAAGGTTTAGATAGTCCTATGACAGAGATCTAGATCATGGCTCTGCTAAGATTACGCCCTAGAGTGGAAAGCATCCCTTTAAATATCCTTTAAAATATCTGTAAAGTAGCATGCTGGACACTGGCAGGTGGAAGAACAGCTAACATCTCGATGTGTCCAGAAGGAATGAGTATTTAACACATTATTTTTGCAGTAGTCACTTGGGGAGACAAGACTTGTGTAGTACCTCTTGTCAGGTGCAGTGAGATGGCACCTTACAGAGGTGTGTGGCCAAGGATAATTAACATTTTTACAAGACCTTCTGCTTTTTAAAGATACTTGTGAAACAGTTTATTTTGACTGTCTGATAGAGATATCTTGTCCTGAGACATTAAAAATCATCTTGCAATGAGCATGCGATTCATGACGATAAATGCTTTGATTGGTTCAATCAACTGTGCTTTTGTTTCAGAAAATGAAAAAGAGTTATCATAGAACATAAACTATTTGGACATGACACAGTTAGAAATGTTGTAAGAAGTTATCCTGTGAGATTTTGCAAGTGTCAGTAATGAAGTTGAGACGATCTGAAAATTTGTATTGGTTTCTACAAAAACCTTTTGAGGCCACGAGTTTATTACTGTTTATTGAGACTCAGCCTTGAAATCTTTTACAGGAATAATATATTCATGATTTTCCCACATACCCACAAATCTTATTCTGATACACCTGTATGGCTAAATCAGACCTTTGATTTTTAGCCAGTTTAGCCATAAAAGCAAGACCATTATCCCAGTTTAAAGTAGGGTTCAGGTTAGCTTCTGTATAGAAAATCATTTTCACCTACAGCTTTCCTTTTGTAAATTATGTTGAAATGGTGTACCCAACATGTCATGTGAATCCTCTTAACCCGGGATAGCTTCAATGTTATGCGTGACATTTAGTCCTCTTCAGTTCTTTCAGAGAATTCCAGAGTGCTTATGAATTTTCATGTTTTTATACATTTCAGACTGTATTTCTAATCACAACTACCACTGCGGAGCTCCCATACTATTCTAATGAAACACAATTTAAATCAAGAGTGTTAGAGTATATTAAACCTGGAGGAGGTGATTCAGGTCCTTCTTCCACATATTCTATTGAAATTGGCTCTCAGAAGGCATTAGATTAAAGTCTTAAAGTCTTTGTCTACCTAGGAAAGGAAATCTTTGTGTTATCCTTAGCAAACTAGAGGTAAAATGTCATTTAGATATCATGCAAAACAGAGGACACCTTCAAAGCCTCATGTGAACGCTATTATGCTGAATGTCTAGGATTTCGCTAGAATGTGTCAGGCACAGTCTCAGTAAGACCCCAAACTACAAAATCTTTGAACCACTAATTATAAAATAAACAGAGATATAGCAAAAGCAATTGCCAGAGAAAACAAGAACTAGAGAGTAAATAATTTTACAAGCATATGACAAGAAATCTATTTAAAAGGATAAATGAACCTATTCCTTCACAATAGTATTTTGGAAGTACAGAACCATGACACTAGTATGACACATTCATACTCTAGTCTTCAGTCTCATAAAGAATCTACCCCAGAAATTACATCACTATACTTTTCAGAGACCTCAACACGAGGGATACTGTCCTGCAGTTTGACTGTTTTCACTCCTTCCATTTAATCTGCATATGTTAGTAATAGCTAAAATTTGTGGGCATAAAATTAAAAAATTAATCCAGAACAACACAGAGCACTAAATCCATATTACTAACATCTAGGTGCACTGTACCACTGTTTTAGATATATAATTTAATAAAGTCAAGACAATTGTTATCAGGTAAGTTCAGCTGACAACCAGTGAAACATCAGGACAGATTTTAAATCCATTGGAGCAGAGGACACAAATCAAAGACCTACAGCTTAAGGAAGACACATCATGCAAATCCACAGACTTCTAAAATCTAGGTATAAAACATATTTTAAAAATGTTAACTTCAGAAAAAAATAATTTGATCTTCAAGACAATCACAAATTTAATGAAAAAATAACACGAGATTGAAGAACGGAGAGGAGATACCGATCACTGCAAATATTTTACTTAAACAGTAGCTCCTTCTTTACTTTCATATCACTTCCTAGGACGAAGCTTGCTAAACCTATACAAGGACGAAAAAATAAAGCATCATTATTGAGCATAGCAGCAACAATAGTTATAATATAAGCCATAGTAAGAATCAAGTTCTTAAAGAAAATTAGTAATATTATTAAACATACTGGCAAAATAATAAATAAAAAATGCACCAAGGGTCTCAGAACACCGTAAGTGTCAGAGCTCTTCTCTGCATTTTGTTTTTATGTTCCATATAGTGACTTTGCTTCCACTGGGAGTATTTCATTGACTTCTGTTTCACAGATGAGAAAAAAATGCCAGATTTCTAATGATAAAATTAATAAATATAGTAATATTTCATGGTATAACTAAACTGGTATCAATATCATGGCATCCAACTAGCATAACAACTACATTGATGCCAAATAGCAGCACAATCTGAAGATGCTTTCTCTCTTTAATTAAAACATTTCTCCTAACTTGGTTTGGGACTGAGACATTAGTGTAATGGTAATTTTATATAATCTTGGCCACATAAAATAGACCAAAAAAAAGAAACATTCCGTGTCAGATGTAATCCTGATTTGAGCTCTGTGATGAATGGCTACAAAGCAAAAGACTTCAAATAACCTCTGTTGGAAAAAAGGTCAAAGGGTTTGCCCTGGTTTTGGCTGGGATAGAGTTAATTTTCTTCCTAGTAGCTGGTATAATACTGTGGTTTGGATTTAGGATGAGAATTATCTTGATAATACACCAATTCTTTAGTTGTTGCCAAGCAGTGCTTACACTGAGTCAAGGACTTTCCAGCTTCTCGTACTGCCTGACACCAAGGAGGCTGGGGGTGAACAAGAAGCTGGGAGGGGCCATAGCTGGGACAGCTGACCCCAACTGGCCAAAGGGATATTCCATACCATATGATGTCATGCTGAACATGCTGAACAATAAAACTGGGGAGAGATGGCTGGGGGGCAGCATGGCTGCTCGGGTATTGGCTGGGCATCAGTCAGTGAGTGGTGAACAATTGCATTGTGCATCACTTGGTTTATATATTCTTTTATGATTATTATTATTTTTCCTTCCTTTTCTGTTCTATTAAATTACCATTATCTCAACTCACAAGTTTTAACTTTTTTCTGATTCTCTCCCCCATCTCACCGGGGGTGCTGAGTGAACAGCTGTGTGGTGTTTAGCTGCCTGATGGGTGAAACCACGACAGGTTGGAAGTATAATGGTGATTTAATAGCAACCACATCTCAGCAGTGTGGTACCTCCCTCATGAGTTCACAGAGATATATACAGACTGAGTATTTTAATTGATAGTTTGCTTTATGTTTGAAGATACTATTAAGCGGGAAATGGCAAACTGGGGAATCTTTGCACTTTGATGGGGGGGTGGTGCAGGTCTGGAACAAGTGAAGAAGAGAACAGCCACTCTGGCCATGTTTATATGAAGCCTGGGGAAACAGGTTCTGGGGGAGAAAGGGCACCCCAAAACTTCTAGTGTATAATCAGTTCAGCACATCCTCACTGATAACATTATGTGACTAGTTTTGCAAGCCCTGGCAAAAACAGACAAGAAGCAAAAATGGTGATGAAAAAAAGGCAACTCTGTTCCTATCCAACTCCTAAATCCTAGTGCACCACTAACACCTGCAGAGCCCCTCTGAGGTTGCAGGTTGTGCAGCCAGAACCAAAATCCAGTCCACTGCTTATTGCCTACCTAGATGGATCTGTCTATTGTTGGTAGCCATGGTTATGTTATGTATACTCTATTGAGTGTGTGTACAGCACTTGCAGACACATCCAGCCCTCAAAGCTTCTGCCATTACTCTGCTTTAAGAAGAGCTCATGCTTTGTGTTTTTTCTTTCCTTTTCTTTTGGAGGGGAAGCAATATAACAGGGGAATAAGTGGGAATTTAAACACTAGCAAGATAAAATATTACCAAGTCTAGTGTCATTTAGAAGTATTTCTTCTATGCAAGAGTAATTAGGCATTACTACTAAATTAAAAAGGAATGATAATGGTACATAGCAACAGAGGACCTGCTAGCTCCTTCACTAAGTTTTGAGAGAAGCATACTAATGAGCCATGCCTATAGCATGATATAAGCATAGTGAATTTCGTTGACCATATATACAATCCTCTTGTGGAGATAGTTTATCATTGTTCCATCACTGAGTTCCCTCATGGACCAGCGAAGACCAGGACAAAGATTTATCAAAAAAATATGATATTACTCTGTTTGCACAACTGGTAAGTATGCCAATGCTTGACTTGGAAGAGTTGGGATTAGTGGGTGAACTGGGAAAAACATTTTGTATTCCCACCCAGCAGGCTGAAATCGTTAACTGGTGGGCCATTGTTTCACATCTGTCTAAGAACATTTTCCACCATACAGGAAAACGTGTAACAGGAAATGTTACACTATACCCCTGTCTAGAAGAATGGCAGTGATAACATCAAAGTAACGTGGATAGCAGTGTTTCAGAAGAACAGAGAGTTTAGGAAAATCTCCTGGTAAGCCAGAAAATTTGTCATAGTGCAAGGTCAAAGAAACAGAATAAGAGACAGATACTGTTCCTCTCCTCCAGCACCAAAAAAAACAAAAAGTCAGGAGGTCTCCTCTGCTGCTTGTAGGTGATCTTCCTTTCTGCTGCCACTGCCCCCTGCATCCTCCTCTGTGTGCTGATTACTACCCCACAGAAGTCAGCTTTCAGGAAGTCCACAGCATTTCAAAAGAGCAAGCCCTGCCCTCCTTTTGAAGACAGATGTGCTCGCTGACAATGCACATTTCCACGGGCCCTGAATATAAGTGGTTTAATTTGGCTTAAGTTCTTTACAACAAATCTCAGTTTCTAAACAGACTCCCCAAAACAAAGAGCTTACTTGTGCAGTGTAGTAAAGCGATTTTGCATTGAGTTTTACTTTTCTTTAGTCAGTTACTTTGACTTATCATAGAAAAGTTTATTGATTTTTGTTTGCCTAAGAACAAGCTCAGTGAAAGACTAGAAGCTAAATCTGTATAATGTTTATGTAAGACAGATGATAAACAAAATTCACATTTGTGACAAAAAATAACTGTACCTGCAAGAAGTACTTGTGCAGGTCCTTGCTCCACTTTTATTTGAAAAGCTACATCTGGTTGCTGGACATTTGGTGTCATGAGCTTGTCTTACCTTGACACAAACTACAAGACTAACAGAAGGAAGTCTTGCATCTAATATGCCTAGACTTCTGTGAGAACAATGAACAAACGTGTATCTTATTATCTACCTAGCCATATCCAAATGCAGAATATAATAGATGCACCAATAACATTCACCCCAAATTCCATAAATTCTGTAAGGTTTAGGATTTTTTTTTTGAGAGCATGTTTTGATTATCATCTAAAATAATACTTAATATAGACAGAAATTTTATCAATTGCATGATGTAAAGGAAGCTTAAGTGCTAACTTCTTAATTAGTATCATAACTGGTAATAAATAATTGCAGTAAAAGAACTATTAAGTAACTATGTGTTAATCAACAGGTAGAATTATATCTGCAAATAGCAGCTAGAGTTGCCTGGATTAAGTTTTAAAACCTACTTATAAAGCGCAGAAGGTAGCACACCTAGTAGCAACCATTTAATTTCAATAAAAGGTCTTCTGAACAGTGCAATTAGCTCATTAACATTTATGTTTAGAACTGAAATACAAGAGATGATTGACATGGAACTCAAAGATTATACAATTCAGAAAGTCTTTTGTCACGAAAATAGCAACATGGAGACAGATTCTGGAATATGCTCAGATTACAGCAGGAAAGAAAAGGGCTCTTTAATAATGAAGAAAAGCATCAAACTATACACTCTAAAATTAAGGGCTTTGTTGTAACTGTTTTTTTTTTTCCTGTTTTTTTAATATTCCCTTTCAGAGTACCTCACAAGTAATAATCACCAATGCACCTTCTTAGGACTTGTAACTGTTACATTTCGTAGACAGTGCTGTGTGTGCTGTTACACTTCCCTCTTCTGGGATGGGCTCATCACCACCACCTGCAACTATCAAGGCTGAAAAGGAGGGAACAAGTCATCCTAGTGTCCAGGAACCTTGAAGCCAGTAGGGAGGGGAAGAAGAAATCTGCCTGGTGCGCAGGACCTTCAGGGTCTGATGTGGAGGGGAAAGGAGACTGATATGTGACTGTCCCAATCACAGAGAATGACCTTATAAAATTGTGTTAGTTGTGCTAACCTTATTACCAAGCGTCGGGAGTAGGGGTACTGGTTACAGCTTGTTGTGGGTTAAGCAGAGGAGAGTTAATTTTTTTTTTCCTTTTCCCTTCTCTTCATAAATAGCTAGCAAAAGGCTATGTTTTGGGTTCCTGCTCAGGAGAGAATTGACAAGAGAAGAACGTTTACAGTTATTGCTAGGATATTGCTCTTTGTCCTCAAGGACGAGATACATTCAGCCTCTCTCCTCTCCATAGACAGAGCAGGGGGGGGAGAGACAGTCCGGCTTCTAGCTTGGGATTTGCTTTTAGGTCAAGATTGAGAAGCAGACTGACCAATTATTCCATCCCATGCACATCATACCCAGTATTTAGGTGAGGACTCTTCCGGGAGAGCTGGCTTTTCACTTCCTTTTGGCTCCGGATTCATCTCGCTTTGGGAACCTGCGTTCGCTCTCCCAAGGCCTTTCCCCCCCCCCCTCCCTCCACGGTCGCCGTTAGCTCTCGGCGCGGGACACTTGTTTATCTCCGTTCCGTGAGTTTTGGCATCCTCCCTCTCCAGGAGGATCATTAGCTGGTTTTTTTTTTTCCCTGGTTCGGTCAGCTAGTGGGCTGGGACGCTGGGACGCTTGGGCTGTTATCTCCGTTCCGTGAGTGCCTCCGGGAGCGGAGCACCCCCCTCTGCCCCTTTCCCCCCCTTTCTGGGGGGAATCGTCTGTGCGGTTTCTGGGGATTATTAGCTGGCAACAGGCCGAGCCTTTTCGGGGGGGCAGCATAATTGTGTATCACCTATTCTCTCCCTCCTTCGGGGTCATTGGCTGGGAGTGGGCTGGGCCTTAGGTCATCAGGTGGGGAGGGGCAGTATCACTGTGTATCACATTGCATCTTTGTATATAGTATTATTGCCAATATTACTGTAGTTTAGTAATTAAATTGTCCTTATCTCAACCCACGAGTCCTCTTTGCCATTTACCTCTTTAATTCTCTCCCCTATCATTGGGTGGGGGCAGGGACTGTGTGAGCAGGTGTGTGGTTTGGCCGGCCAACCCGCCACACAGCTGGATGCCCAAGTGTCACAACCAGTGGAAAAAATATTTTGTCTTGAAACAAAATTAAGACTCCCTCTCCCAAAGAAAAACTCTCTTAGCCAATTTAGAGTCATGCTGCACTATTACAGTGGGACAAGAAATTCTGAACTCTTCTTTGCAACTAGTTGCATAGTTTTGACAGAAATAATGGCAGATATCCCCACTCTGACAAATCTGTTGTCCAAGAAGGTACTATAAATACCCTGAGGCTTTGAAGAGCATCTTGGGTAAGTGCTACAAGTACCGATCTTGTCACAGGGTAAGTAACCCATGTTTCAGGCTGTCCCCATTTGCCTTATTCTCTGGTTGAAAGGAAATTCCTTTCCGAATCTTCTGTTGCCACATGCAACCAAGATAGTACAACCCATTTGTGGGTTTCCTAAAAGCTTTTCAGAAACCAACATGGTTGAGGATGGACTTGGAAGAATTTTATTAGTCCACACCTGAATTATGGATTTGTCACTTAAGGTGTTCAGTGTAAACAAGACTAATCAAGTTTAACAAAAGAGAAACTTAAAACAGTACATTGGCTGACAAACAGATTTACATTAGCAGGTCAAAACCGCTGATAGAGAAAAAAAAATAACTACAGAAAAATAACAAAATGCAGTACTAAATTTATCCTTAATAATAATAAGGATCTTCATGAGCTGCTCCAGTGCTTTGGCTGTTTTGAAGTTAGATAACTGGCCTAATTAAAATCCAGTTAAAATAGAAGAAAAGCAGAAGCACTCACTTCTCTTGTCCTGCTAGCATTCTTTCTAATGAAATATGACCAAGACTGATGTGACTTATGTAAAGTCTGTACCTATCTATATGTGTTAGGCATGTGTAAGCAAACTTACCAGATTGGGCCCATCTCAGGGGACCTAAATGTAGTAACATCTAGCTTGGGGGTGGTAAGCAGCAAAAGATGGAAACCCAGCTTCTCAGCCTTTCAAAGACAAGCAGTTGGCCATTTACAAAAGCACAACTTTATGTAGTTAGAGACATTTTTTGGTAAGACCTTAGCAACCAAACAGGTTAGGCAGTGATGTGGAGTTTTCTCTTAAGCTTTAAAAATCTATCTTATTTTGCACGTATGTAAGCATTAGACATTATGTGATTGCATTTGCTTAAAAAAAATTAAAAAATTTAAATACTTTCTACTGTGTAAAGAAAAAATAATTTTTTGAGAACAGGACATGTTTTTGGAGTTCTTTGCCCACTTCATAGGTTATCTGTGAACCCTATGGAGTGGGCAGTTCTTTATTATGATTTTTAAGCATTGCTCTCTTACAGACTTGGGTAACCAAAATAGTTTGAAAGAAGTAGAATTCTGTGTGAGTGCAGGTTTGACTATATAGAGATAACAGGATCACAGAAGCATTGTGTCCTGGGTTAAGCTGAGACAGAGTTAACTTTCTTCATAATAGCTAGCAAGAGGCTGTATTTTGGGTTTATGCTCAGAAGAAAGCTGATAAAAAGTGATGTTTATGTGGCTCCCAAGGTCTTTCAGCTTCTCTGGCTGTCTGCAAACAGGAGAAGCTGGGAGGGAGCACAGCCCCAGTTACTAGCCCAGGATTTGATCTTAGGTTTGGGATTGAGACCCAAAGTGGCCAATAATCTATTCCATAACACACACATCATGCCCAGTATATAGGTGAGGACCCTCCGGAAGATTGTCCCTTTTTGTTCTGGGTCCCCTTTTGCTTCGGATCATGTCACTCCAGGTGGTGCCTCTCCCAAGGCCTCCTCTTCCCCCCCCCAGCTGGCTCTCTGTCTGGAACGCTCGGTCTGTTATCTCTGTTCCATGGGAGCTGTTTCGGGACTGCCCCTGCTCCGGGATTGTTAGTCAGGAACAACCTGAGCCTTGGTCATCAGGTGGGGGGGGCAGTATCACTGTGTATCACTCATTTGTATATTTGTATATAGTGCTATTTCCAATATTATTGCAGTTTAGTTATTAAATTGTTCTTCTCTCAACCCACGAGTTCTTTTTTCCCTTTAGCCCTTTAATTCTCTCCCCTATCCTCAGGTTGAAGGGGGGGGACACACTGAGTGAATGGGTGTGTGGGTTGGCCCCCAGCCAAGGGCAAACCCATCACACACAGAGTCATAGAATCACAGAATCACAGAACAGTTTGTGTTGGAATGGACCTTAAATATCGTCTTGTTACAACTCCCCTGCTATCCCCATCTTTCCTGTAGGCCACCTTTAAATGCTGGAAGGTTACTATAAGGTCTGTCTGGAGCTTTCTGTTCTCTAGGCTAAAGAGAAACAACCTCTCTATCCATTCTCCTCCCAGCCTGTATTTGTGCTTGGGATTGCCCCAACCCATATACAGGACCTTGGACTTTGTGAACTTTGTGAGGTTTGCACAGGCCCACCTCTCACACCTGTCCAGGTCCCTCTGGATGGCATCTCTTCCCTCCAGTGTATCACCACACCACAAAACTTTGTCTGGTTGACAAACTTGCTGAGGGTGCACTCAATCCCACTGTCCATGTTTCCTACAAAGATGTTAAACACTGGTACCAATACCGACCCCTGTGGAACACCACTTGTCACCTGTCTCCATTTGGACATTGAGCCATTGACCACAACTCTTTGAGTGAGAACGTCAGCCTATTCCTTATCCACTGAGTGGTCCTTCTGTCAAACCAATGTCTCTCCAATTTAGAGACAAGGATGTCATGTGGGTCAGTGTCGAAGGCTTTGCACTAGTCCAGGTAGATTATGTCAATTGCTCTTCCCTTATCCACTAATGCTGTAACCCCATTGTAGAAGAACATCGAATTTGTCAGGTACAATCTGCCCTTAGTGAAGCCAAGTTGGCTGTCACAAATCACCTCTTTATTTTCCATGTGCCTTAGCATAGTTTTAGGGAGGATCTGCTCTATGATCTTGCCTGGCACAGAGTTGAGACTGACCAGCCTGTAGTTCCCTGGGTCTCCCTTTTTTGCTTTTTTAAAAATGGGGGTTATGTTTCCCCTTTTCTGGTCAGTGGGAACTTCACCAGTCTGCCGTGACTTCTCAAACATAACAGATAGTGGCTTAGCAACTTCATTGGTCAGTTCCCTCAGCACCTGCAGATGCATCTCATCAGGTCCCATGGACTTGTGCACCTTCAGGTTCTTTAGATGGTCTCGAACCTGATCCTCTCCCACAGTGGGTGGTTCTTCATTCTCCCAGAAGGCCTTTGCCTTCTCTGACTGGGGTGGTGTGGCTTGAGCAGTGGCTGATGGAGACTGAGGCAAAACAATCATTGAGTACCTCAGCCTTCTCCACATCCTGGGTAACCAGGTCTCCCATTTCCTTTTGGAGAGGGCCCACATTTTCAATGGTCTTCCTTGTAACACCAACATACCTATAGACATGTTGCCCTTGACATGCCTGGCCAGATTTAATTCTATCAAGGCTTTAGCTTTCCTAAACTGATCCCTGGCTTCTCGGACTATTTTTCTGTATTCATTCCAGACTACCTGTCCTTGATGACTAGCACCTTTCATCTACCAAGAGTTGTCTCCATCAGGATGCTTAAAGTGTAACATAAGACAGAGCATAGAAACAAAAAGAAACTGAAGCAGGGTCCCTCTTCTGTTCACAGTAATCATTCTGCATCTCTTTATCAGTAAATTCTTTCTGTCAGTGTGAATGAATGCACTCAGGCATGGGAGAAATATGTTTTTGTTGTATTCATTATGAATATACAAGATTTCTGGAATGATATGTCTTGAGAGACATCTAATAAATACAAATTAAGATGACTAATTAAGCTGAAAAGACATTTGAAGATGCTGAATCCTACTCACTTTCAGCATTGTAATATTTAGTCCATGAATGAAGATCTGAAACCTTTCTGGGCACAGGAAAGACTGGAATTTCTATACCATAAAATTCAAATTTTACCTAGCATAAACACTGCCTAATTTTACAGGGGTTTCTGCACATGTCCAGATGCACTCTCAAGAAATGAGGTCCAGATGCCATTTCCACTTGCTGCTGCTTTGGCAGCATTGACATGCACTAAAATATAAAACTGGGGAAAGAGATTTAGTCTCAATTCCAGTAGTATAAATTCCTTGTAACAACCCAAGTAATATACATAATAAGCTAAAAAAAGGCTGTGACACATGCAATTACATCAGATGAGACCAGGGACTTTAGCAGAGGATCAGGGTGCCCCAGGGTATTGAGTATAAAGTCTGTCTATTAAATGGTTCATGTTTTGCTATGAAAAAGTATAATTGTCCAGACATTTTAATTTGACTGTGCTATGCTAAAACCTTAACTTTCTTTGGAGAAATGTGGTTTTCTTTAGGGCAGTAAGTGCTGAGATTTTGTACTGGAGAAATGCTATGGAATATATTTTGTGGGTGAGGAAAGTGGGAGCTGTTCTTTTTCTGTTTGCACATATTTCTATCACCATTTCATTCTTTTCTTGGAAGTAGGTAAATCAAACCTGACTGCAGCAGGAAGGTGGTTGCTTAGTGCTTTTTTTTTTCTTCTTTATCCTTCCTGTAGTGTTGCTGAATATTCGCTTGTCAACACTGGTGGTGAAATGCATTGTTCAAAACTAATGCAGAAAGAAAAATGTATCTTAAAGCAAGAACAAGAACTTAAAGAAAATTTTAAAAAGTTGTTGCAGTGTAGTATTTCCCAGTACCATTCACAGTCTCGACGCTCACTATACAGAATTACACTCAAGAAAAAAATGCGTTCACTTCTCAATAGGTTCATAAGATAATTGTGTTTACTGTGGCAAAAAAAGTAAATTGTGGAAATAGCTAAATTTAGTCTTGACTTAAGGAAAACATACCTAGGAGAGGTTGTAACATAATCCGTTCCTCAGGCGAATTAGAGAAATCCTATTTGTTCCAGAAGTCTAAAACTGAGGTAGATGAAAATGAAAAGAACCATAACTCCAAAGGCTCTACCACCACCCGAGTGTATCTTTCAGTATTTCCAGGGCTGGATGGAATGAAAGAGCACTTGAGGTATATTTGAGGAGCGTACACAAAAGCAAACCAATGATTTTTCCTTCTGCAAAATGATCAGAGGTTAATTCAAGGCTCTCACACAGGACATGCATGCTTTAATAGTACAGTATTTGAATATCCCACTGATTTAACAGACTTCTTAAAAATATTGAGTCTGCATATAAGTTCTATGTGAAAATGGGTTTTATATTATCATGATACAGTGATTATACTAGCGTAAGAACTGCATCCTGCAGAATTTTGGGACTGTCTATTTCAATCCCAGAAGAACAAAGGTATCAGACTTAAGCAAATACTTCAGAAATTTCTATAGTATCTGTTTCACTTCAGGTCAGAGAAAAAAATATAAATGGTTTGAAGTATTCCTGCAATGTTTATCCCACAGCTATTTACATGACAGAGATAACAATGATCAGATTTCCATTAGATCAGAACTACGGTTTAATTAAATATTAATTTAATATTTCCTGATTTCAGAAGTATTTCTATTACAAAAACATATGCAGCTTCTGTCTAACACTTTCCCATTAGTCTGAGTGGGATCCACAAGTGACGTGTTCCCTCAAGCTTGGTTGGATTTGAAGCTGTCTGAAGCAAATCTGTTAACCATACTGAAGGGCTGTAATTTCAGGGAATATGAAAAGATCACAGATACTCTCTGTCATTCCAGGAAAAAAAAAAAAAAAAGTAGTTAATGGCCCCAAAACGTGCAGAACTGCTACTTGGCGACAGCAAAGTGTACTAGGTAGGTCAAAGCACATGAGACATTTTTAGATTAACTCATTTTGAGGTATCATAGCAAGGGGGAGAGAGATGGTAATAGTGGGAGGAAATGTGTATTTCTTTGAGTAATACAGTTACATCTGTGAAATGCTAAGTCCGATTCAGAGCAGGAATACAGAGAGCAGGCTGAAGATGGTGAGATTTTCTTCAGAATGTTTTCCAGCTGTTGAGTGCCGGCTGAGCAGCAGAGAACACCCGGAAGGGATTTTGGCACTTCTGTTCTTATGTTTTCGATTTAAAGTTGCCATTTGCTGAACATTTGTTACATCAGTCTACAGCAAGTAGGTGCTCCAACGTGCATTCTTATTTCATGATTTGTCTGCTGTTTATCCCTGTACTTTGGAGATAGTAATCCTCCTTTGCCTCCGACAAGTTCAAATGATTTAAGTGATCTCAGGATCTGCAGTGTCTTTACAAATGCACAACAGAGTCTCAGATCACTTTTGCTCAGCAGAAGTGCCTCTTTTCCATCCTATGGAGCTTAATTAATAGACAGTGAAAGAATGAAAAAACTTGCAGCTGAACAATAATTTAAGAACCTAAAGGATTAATAGAGCAATCCTTTAGAAACAGAGAAAACAAAAAGTTTGAAGAATCTATGAAAGTCAATTGCATGCTGCAAAAGTACAGCTACAGACTACAGTAATACATATTTAGCTTTTCCTAAAGAAAAAGAAAGGTGAGAAAAAAGCCTGTGTGAATCCATTCCTGTATTTGCTGATTACCTGTGCAACAAAAGAAATGTTAATTGTGTAGAAGCATTTAATAGTTGCCTTTTATTATCAGTAGGCTGGAAGCACAGCTGTTAATTTCTTTCTTTCATGCACTGGATTTTTGTGAAATCTTTCAAGCTGTTTTCTCAGTGCAATAGCCTCTTAACTGTGACTTCATTTGGTCCGAAATCTAACATTGTGTTCACATAAAAGGCTTTGGGCACAGTTGCATTTAAATCCCATTGCACAAGAGTCACACGAGTCTCTAACATGTACAAATTAGAAATGTGGATTTCCCCAGCTGGGACTCTGAAGCAGTGCCATAGACAGGAATGTACCAAACCACAGAAAACTGAACAGAAGATTATTACGGAGAAGTTGTCTTACTCAGCAAGCTGAAGCAAGCTTATCATAAGTCCCCTGGCCTAAGCAGTCAATAGGAATAACAACTAACTACAGAAAATGAATGTGTAGCTATCTATGCACTGATTTTGCAGAATGCTTAAGTACAGCAACGGCATTTTGAGTGAAATAAAGGAGCAACATCAGAGCTAGCAACATTAGGGAAAAATAATTCCTGTTGTTGCTAAAACTGCTTAAAGTTTTAAGCTTTTTAAAGATAAAGAGGCTTGTATTGACCAACTTCAAGGGATTAAAATAACAAATATGTATTAGGGCATGTATCTTGTAATCCTATTAGGTCAAATGTTATTACTGATGTTATTTATTATTATTCCTATTACAGCAATTCCTGGGAAACCTGTCAAAAGTGAGGTGACACTGTGCCAGGCATTGTTCAAATGCATAGAATGACATGACCTTGCCCTGTGACCTTTCACAATCTAATTTAAGTCAAGGCCCAACAAATGGATGCAATCACTAAGAAAGGAAGGTGAAAGTAACAATAGGAATGCTAATGGACAGCCATCATACAACATTTGGATTCATTTTTTTTTCCTGTAGGCAAGGTTATGTTTTTGTAGGACACTAATTTATGTGGTTTTACAATAATATTCAATTATTTGTGATTTACCTGTACTCACTATAGCATACGTTTTCTTTATCTCTGTGTTAACTTCTGTTAGCACATTATTTTATGTGTGATGACCTTCGATAAGCTGCCACTCAGGAAGAAAAACAGCAGCATCTGATTTCATAAATCTAAAAGAGATTTAGGGGAAAATTATTTACACAATAGAAGTGGAATTTTGTTTGTTTACACAGTAGAGAATCATAAGAAATATTAAGAAATATAAGAAATAATATTAATATTGTAATTAAGGAATTACGAACAGAAAAGTGTGTGTGTGTAAACGTGAGAAGGAAAGCAGATCTAAGGCTTAAAAGAGCAGATGAATAATAAGGGATATGATTCCTAGGACACTGTTCTCATCAGCCAACCTGAGAAACATGTTCTTGATGTCAAAAGCAAAAATCCTGCAGTTTGAAGAGCAGACAATCAGCAAAAGAGCCAGTGCGCTGGCTCTGGCAAGATGGCAACAGGGCAGCAGTGCAGCATCTACACCACTCCTTTCCCTGTTCGTCTGCCAGAATAACAGACAAGAGATGTGTTTCACACATATTCCAAAAGAGGGAAAACAGACAACAAGCACTGGCGTGGCTTCGGATTTGTGACAGCTGAAGAAAGCAGGATCTGAAGCAAAGCTCTACCTCAAAATAGCTGATGGCTCCTGAAGCAGAAGAAAGATCAGTCCAAAGACTCATTCATTTGTCATTGCCAGTCGGGAGGAGATCCAGAGATACAGGGGACTTGGCAGATAGTGTGTGTTGTCTTCTGTGTTGCCCACAAGTGATCTTTGTCAGACCACTTGAACACATGCATGTTGATGCTTGCGAGTATGTGAGAGTGTGAAACTATAAAATCAACTTGCTTTAAAACCTTGAAAGTAAATGCGACTTGCTAATCCATAAGATCTTGCATTGAGCTTTGTTATGTTAATACCACTACAAAGCCTTGTCAATATAGTAACTAAAAACAGCACCAACAAGACAGTCAAGATACTAGATGTGTGCTTTGGCAGCTGAAAATTGTATAACGAAAGAAAAACATTTTTCCAGTAGCCCTCAAAAAAAACAAACCAGTTTGCCAAGTGGGTTTCAAGGGGAAGCTCTTCTAGTGAAGATGGCTGTAGGAAATTTTAATATGAAGACTTGCACACCTTTAAAATGCCCTGGGCTTTACTGAGCAAGTGTATTCCATTATTTTCAGTAACTAACATGAAAAGAGATCATTTTATAATATCTACTGTGGATTGCCACACATATGAAATTGTAGAGCACATGGACTGCAACAAGCAGTTTGTTCAAAAGATTTTGAAAAATAAAATACATTCTTAGGGAGATTCTGACTAAGAAACAAAATAGAAAACAACCAAGTACTGGTAATGCTGTTGGACCTGTTAAACCTGCCCTTTCCCTTGACCTTGTAGCTCTGTAGCCCAGTGCATGAAGTATTACCACAGCCTTTGTGTTAGCTTTACACTGCCTCAGGATTGAGGGCTGTCAAGCTTGCTTCATCTGGTCTTGTACTGGTTTGTCTGGAGCTTTGTTTGGCTGTAAAAGCAGTTTTTTCTCTTGACCAGGTGGCTATGCCTGATTCGTTTTACTTTTGCTTATCTTTATAGAGTATAACCATGTTTTCTTTATAGAACATGGTAACAAGTAGTTATTCTACACAGAATGAAATATTTATGTCCCTAGCTTAATGACGTACTGTAGAGGAGCGCAGACCTGGTATGATAACAGAGACCTTGAAAGCGGGGACACAAGATGCAATGCAAAAGAGTATAGACATGAGATGATAAGGGAAAAGGAACAAGATGACAGTGAAGGCCCCAGGGCTGTAAATAGCTCATTCATGGTCAAGTAAAGAAGTGCAAATCTTGGAGCAGAAAAAGATACTCAAAAGTGCATGTACATTAGTATAAATTGTGTTGTCATTCCAACATTTTCCTGTATTGTGATTTCCAACTCCCTGTAATAAAGTTCTTGCTGGTATTTTCTTTTCCTCAAGCAATTAAATCTAGAATAATAATGGTTTTCCACTATAGCGCTAAGATTTTACTTACACCATTAATAATTTCTTGGCTCTATAGGTAAGATGCATTTACTTTTTGACAGTGACAAGCATTTAAGCATAACAATATCTTCAGGGAAAAAGCAAGTTTGCTTTGCCTTTATTCCCATTTAGCACAGCAGATGAGATTCTATCAGTGAAAACACCATCCCCCTAAAACCTAGGACATAAAACTCACTGGATTTAGATTGACATAACAAAAATCAGAGTCCATCTCAATAACTTAGCATTTCCAGTTGAATAATGGTATCAGTGATAGCGAAAGGGCAAAGGGCCCAGGTTACATAGAATATGTTTGAGATCTGTTGGTATAGATTAACAAGGACGAAATTGTGACTGGAGGGCTTAATACTTTCTCAGTACAGCACAGAACTGTCTGCCAGTCCTCAACTGGCATCCTCTAAATATAGGGAATGAAAGAGAGCAGCTTAAAGTAAATCTTGTTCAAGTGTTATTAATTCTCCTGTCCGATGTTGAAATAAATATTATATTCTAATTCAACTGTATGCCTAGATTTTGCCGGCATACTGATGTACAGAGCTTTGGAACAGCAAGCAGGTTTCTACAAAATTCTTCTGAAACAGAGGTCTACATTTCCTCTCATTAAAAAGAACATTTTTCTGTGTATGTTCTTTGATGTACCCTAATCTCCGGCTTCTGACAATACCTACAGCCTCAAAAGGTTAAATACAGCAATTTATGAAAAATAAAAGGATCATTTTAACTCAAATAAAAGACAAATTTATGAAAATTAACTATTGTCTATTTTAGTGGCATCCATTATAGCATTAAAAATATAATAACAGCAGCTTTATTCCAGTCTGTCTACTGGCTGTGCCAACTTCTGACAGTAAGAATTGTATCTGTCACTCAATACACAGCCTCTCAACACAGCCTCAACACACAGCCGCTCAACACCGTTCAGCTTTTGCTGGCAGAACGGTTCTGGCTCTCTTATTTATGCCTTTTTTTTTTTTTTTGAGTTCTAAGTAGGCAGACCCAGAGACAAGGGCAAATAAGTTACATTATGATCAAAATATGATTGGATATTATTCAATGGACTACAAGTGTCTCTCTTTATATACACATTTGGTTCTCAGAGATGCAGACCTGGCAGCTTCAGTAGCTGTCTTTTAAACTTAATGGAGAGGACTTTCTTCTTGTTGATATTTTGGTTTGGTTTTGTGGGTTTTTTTCCATCCTAATGGATTTTGGTGAAGCAGCAATTGCAGACACCTTCCAACCTTACAGAGGCCTGTGAAAACTAGAACAGTAATCTTACTTCTTTAATGATTTCCGCAAGTGACATATCCTCCCTATGAGACTTCATATCCTTAAGGTTTGTGGGGATTTTTTTCTCTTTTTTTAAGGAGATTATTTAACATATTCTGCTTCAGAATCTAAGTAGCACCTTATCTGCATGAGGTATCTGTTAGCAGTCACATAGGTACCACCTCTACCTCTGACAGATCAGATCTCATACATACTTACCTATGGTAGTACAAGTTATTTAAATCTTTAAAGCAATGTTTTTGACCCAATGTAATTTGCTGTGATGTTGATCAACTCTAAATCAAACCCTTTCACAGCTGTGCCTGTCACCAAGTTACTTGAAAACCTGCCTTGAAACCCTTCTCTTCTTAGATCTGGTATTTATTACGGAAACCTTGTATTTATTAATATTTTTCTCAAGTCTATTATATTAGCATGAAAAACATCAACAAGATCGTCAAAAATATCAGCTGCAATACATGAACGTAATAGGAAATTTGGTAAGAAAGTTTTGGGTATGGATGAACAATAAGCAGACTTAATTTCAGCTCTTTTAATTCACACTGGGGAAGAGTAGTTTATAGAAATATGAGAAGAGGTAAATGAGGTTATTGAAATCTATCACTTAACAAAAAATAAGAAAGCAAGAAAATTATAAAATATTTTACACACTTTAATGAGGTAGAATGTTAAGTAGTTAAATATTGTATAAATAATGTGAGTGTCCTAGCTTTATTGGCAATTTACCACCATCACATAATAATATACACTAAAGAAAAAACACTGTAAAACAAGCTGTAAGAGCACCATACAGGGTTTTCAGTCTAAGAAACCTTCAATTAAATATTTTAACTACAGAATGGTTGTCTCTGAGTGTTCCTCTGTTTTCCAGCTACTCACAGAATGTTTCATTCCAGACATCTGAAAAAAGTCTTGCAGAAACAAATCTATAACATATTTTCCGTTCCTATTTTGAAAGACTTTACACCTACCTACCAAGCCCCATATGCTTGCCACACCTGGAAGTGAAAATAATTCAAGATATCCTCAAACCTATAAACAATTCTTTCAGATGGTGTCTACTTAGAAAAAAAAATACCCACCACACTACTGCAGGGAATAAAGAAAGGTGAAGACAAGAGAGTGAACTGAGAAGATGAAAAGAACATGAGAATGAACACCAACCCAGATAATGTCCCATGTTCATACAAACTAAAGTTTTTAACGTCCTTAGAAAGTGACAATAGGGTGTGCCTGGCATTAAAATATCTTCTGAAGACTTACACAAAAAAATGTATTTCACAAGATGAACTCCACCTGCAGCTTGCTGGCCATAGCTGTGTCCCAGACTCCCAAACCCAGAATACTGACAGTCTGATTGCTTCCCCCCAGAACACAGCAGTACTCCATCTCTGTATGCTGCTTACTGCTATGCCCCAGCACTGGAAGTGAAATCTGTGACTCTTCTTGTTGAGATCTCTGGTGAAGGGCAAGGGTAACGTGTCCTACTGGGACCAGATACTTTCCTGGGTTAATGAGAATCAACAAGGTTGAATAGGTCAACACAGCTCAGAGCCACTGTGAGGACTCCAGAACATCATCTCTCAGCCTTCTGAGAAGTGACAATTTTGTTCAAACATTTCAGAGAGCCCAGTCCAAGTTCTTTCTGCACTTCTACAACTGCTGTAAGATAACTAGTGAGAACTGGCTGAGAAAAGTCAAATTCAGAAACCAAGAGGAGACCAGGATGTTAGTCCATCGGGGTTGTTACCCTGCACCTGAAATGCATACGTGCAAGAGGGAACAGCCTCCATGTCATTCAAAAACAGGAACAGGGGGTCTGCAAGTCCTCCAGTTTTCCTTCTCAGGAAATTAGTGTTGATGCACTTAGTCATAGCAAAGTAGATGCAGAAAACCCCTTACATATACTGAAGTCTTAATCTGAACTGTGAGACAGCTGTTTGGTGCACTGCCCCTAGCCACCTAGAGTCCAGGGCTTTGTTGTACCAAGTCTTCCTGAGCCAATTAAAATTGACATTTTGCACACTCTCTAATTAAAATGCAAATGAAGGGATGAATTATGTAAAATAACAGATTATGCAGGTTAATTAAGAGGAAAACATACCTAGACCCCAAGTTTACTGTTGAGGGGATTTTAAACATAACCTGCTGACACAGCTGAATATGGAGTCTGGATGCAGTATGGTGCTTCAGTGCAAAGACCCTTTATCTGTAGCAAGTGTTGGAAGGTCCCCAAGGGAGTACTTCTACAATTGTTCATCTGCATTTAGAAATTTGAGATAATTTAGTGAAGATGTATGTTTTATTCCTGCCTTTAAAATACTGCCTCATTCTTCTAACACACACAATACCATGCCTCAGACTCTCTGTCTAAAATTTGTCCTGCAATAATACATTTATAGTAATTGTACTGCTTGTAGCTTCAGTGTATCCATCCCATCTGCAATTTGCAATACCAGTAGTCAGACATGAGATATTGGACACTTGAAATGTTGGTCATTGGTCTGCTCCTTAGAGCACTTACCCGATTTATCCTCCACAAACAAAAATGAGAAAAAAACAGCCAAAAATTAAACAGGTACAGTAGAATGACCTTGCCTGTATATATACGCTGCTGGGAAAGAAGAGATGATGTGAAGGTGTGTGTGGGTGTGGGTGTGTGTGTGTGTGTGTGTGTGTGTGTGTTCAAAACTCAGAGGGGAACAAAAATCAAATACATGTGAAATAGAACTTATCAGCCCTTTTCCAAGATAGTATTTCCTTGTCTTTGAAGCAATCCATTTATAAGCACTATGTCATGTTTAATTTTTAAATGTAGATTGGAATTATAATGATGTTCCTGATGTGCTTTCAGTAAGCAAATGCAATTAGACCTTTTAAAAATTAGTTGCAACAAAACCAGCCCTACAGAATTCATACAAATGTACTTCCACTTTCCATTTTCTGGGTATAAGAGGAAGACAAGCTTAAAGGGGATTAGTCAAAGTCAGGGAAAAGAGTGCAGCCTGCAGGGAACTTTGAGAAAGGAGTTCAGAAGGAAAGGTCTGTGAAAGTATTTGAGCACTCCAGCCTATGCGAATGTTAGCTTTAGTTGCAAATACTCTGTTCATAGACTGTGCCAGCTGAAGAGTCATTTCATGCGCCTTTATGCATTATCTAAAAAGAGGAGAGATAAAGTCCTTGTTAAAATACCTGATTAGGAATTCGATTTCTAGTTCTACTGCAAATTTCCTCTATACTCTGGACAACCAATTGCAACCCAGATTTTTAAAGCTAGTTAGCACACAGCTGTATTAACACAGAGACAGGTGCTTTTGAAAACACAAAGGCACCATCTGCATCTATAGGTTTGCGTTTACGCTTGAAAATCTGGCTCGCTGTTCCACTGAGCTGCAGAACCATCAGTAAAATGGAAAATAATTAGATTCCCTTTTTTAATAGCTTTTGTCCATTTAGATCTGCTCTTTCATTAGGCCTGCCTTCTTAGTATATATGTGTATATATATATGTATATGTCTCTAGTATGAGAGGTGTTTTATTTCAGCTGGGGTATCTAGTCACTGCAGAGCAAAAAGTATATTCACAGAGTAAAAATACCTATTGCCTCACCCCATTGTACTAATATATTGTATAAGAAATTCAAAACCACTGCCAACTGAAACTTCTTGCATAACAACAACAACAACAAGAGAATAATAGGAATCTAATACTTGTTACTGGAATTGCCGTTTAGGCCCAAACTCGTAAAACAAGCAGAAAATTAATACGGCTTGGTAGGGTAGGGCCATAATTAATAGCAACTAGTTTTATATTTTATTTTCCACGCTACTTTGACAAGTAATTCAGTTGAACAAATAACTCCTTGAGTAAGGGAATAAGAAAAGTTCTCAAAAATGGGGAAAGTATTTTCTAGCTTTCCAGCTGCTTAGCTAATAAGCAAGCTATAACTTTCTTTCAGTGACTTCTACTACTCCTCTTTTCCGCAATAGTGAGAACCTAGACCAACAGGCTGACATCTTTCCTTACATTTGAAAATTACACTCTCAATTACCACATAATTTCCATGCATATCTGAATCCTCTTTAGTGTGTTCAGGCTAAAAATTTAAGAAACAATATCAGGACATCTCCATGTGCATTGGTTTTCTGGAATAATAAACAACACGAATATATAGGAAAACCTACAGGAACAGTGAAGGAAGTAAAAGCACATATTCCTTGAGAAAATTCTCTTGATAAAATTCATTAGTAAATCCATTCAGAGCTAAGCTGGGGCCTGACACTCTGCTGTAATTACACATAAATGAACTCACCATTCTTCAGAAGTTTCTCTTCTTCCTGGTAGCCTTCTTCCCAAACATAATCAAATATTACATTTGCTTTGTCAAAAGCATGAGAAAGATGATTTAACAGAAGACAACAAGATGTTATGTGATTAAATTTGGTACAATGAGAGAAAATAGCTTTCATCCCAATACTATCCTCCTTGCAGCAAGGATTCTCAGGTCTGTGGAAATATTTTGGCCTAGAATTTTAACAGTCATTAAGTGACTTCTGTCCTCAGTGTCCACAGATATTCACTGGCTGTTAACACTTTAGCAAAATCACTAGCTTCAAAGGCCTGCTTTGTTTCTCAGCTTCCTGCAGCCTGATGGCAGCGATAGCACACTCCATGCAATTAACTCCAAGACTAAATATGAGTATACCATGTGCACAGAAATACTATACTAAAGGAACAGCAAATGATAAGAAATACCAGAATGAAGGTTAAGCGTTAGAGATTTTACTCAGGCTTCCCTCCTTCCCTGACACAGGGATTATTCATGCAGTTAAGACTCTATCAGTGTGTGATGAAGTCCAAGCTAATGAATAATGGGTTCCATTTTGCTTTTGTTATATGAACCTGCTTATTCAGGGCACAATGGGCTTCCGTGATTAATTGACTCTGCCAGCTGACGATTATTTTATGTAAGTTCTTGGCATATGCAGCTCTTTACATCTTCCTTTCCTTTCAAGTACTCATGTCTGAGAGCCTACAGTTCTTCTCCAGTTTTGTTTTTCATATGAGTAAATGTAGAAGCATCTCTAGCTTTTCAAATAAGGAAATCAAAATTGTGAACCGTAATATAAAGGCCTACTTTAGGAAAAACAACAAAAAAAATAACAAACTAAGAAAATAAAGCACCACAGTGAAAGGAAGTTCAAAGCCACATTGAGAAAGAGAGAAGTTTGTGCTGGAGGAGGTGTATAAGGTTTTATGTATGCATCCATAGATAAAGTGCAGCGACAGTGGAACCCACTCTGAAAAGAACTTGGATCAGACTGCATGAGTTCCTGCAATGAAAAAAATCAGAAATCTGTATTGCCTCTAACACAGTGTTAGATCAAGCATACCTTGGTGTAGTAGATGTCGGGTTTCAACACTAACATTGCTGCATGACTGGAGAACATCAGCAACTTGCTGTTCTGAGTATCATAACGTTGCTGCTAGACAGGACCATGATTTTACTCCCATTCTATAACATGTATCAAAATGAAGATTATTTAACCTCAAATTAACATAACATATTCATATCGGTCACCTTAACCTAATCACATCAATCAAAAAAAGATAAAATTACACAGGGGGCAACTCAGCAGGGGATCGAACTCATGTCAACACCTTCAAAACTAGACAATTCCCACATGTTCTCAGATTGTGAAAAACCCTTCAGTTTCACATATTCATCTGCCTTTCTTTTTCTAGAAATATAGCTTCTGCAGAATATTATGCTTTTTACTACTGTTTAATTTAGCCATATCTAATCAATGACAGTGACATTAACTGATCAGTCATCAGAAGGTCTCTGACACCTTCTAATTGATTTTTCTTTTCTATAGAAGAACATAGCTGAGGAAGTACTGCTTCATCCAAGAAGTCAATCTGAAGAACCCATCGTACATTAGTATATCAAGTGATGTGGGAATATCAGTTGTAACACTTCCAAATGCTGAAAAAAAACAGAAAAAAAATCACATATAGCATGAACTGTGAGTAAATATTTCAGTGTATCTCAGTCAATTTTGAATTGACAAAATGATGTAACACTAGAGGATGTGAACATGAACAAAAGCTTGTGCTTAAAAAACCCTTCCCCATACCTTACAATTTGTTTTTAATTTGCTATACACTCTTAAAGCCTGGCTTTCCTAATCAAAATGTAAAATTTAATAAAAGCTGCAGCTGAACAGAACAAAATTACAGCACTCTCCAATATCACAAACATAATTAACTTTGAATTATGTGAATTAACCATGCCTGACAAATTATCATTCAGCTCCAAAATTATTTTTTTTCATACCATTAGATTTGTTTGTTAAACTCAAGTAGGCAAAAGTAGTATTTAATAAAGTAATAACAATGTTTTGCTGAGAGTATTTTTGAGATATATATGGATTTATCCAAAATAAATAATTATTAGCTCATTTTCAAATACTATATAATGCTGGATCTACATGATAATATTACACAAAAGTTTTATGTCACTACAGGTTACTCTATGTCTTTTAAAACATTTTTTTTCTGATTACCTCTTTACATTGATTTGGTAATATTGCTGTTTAGCTATGCGTGCAATACACAGCATAAGTATCTTCAACACAACACAGCTATCCACTCTTGAAATGCTTATAACCTGAAATATCTGGGCAACTTTTTACTACTTCAAAGTTATTTCTAACATTACACTACATTGAACTGTAGTCCTGTAGTGGTTGGCTACATAATTTTTCACCCACCTCATTCAGACTGACAGTTTGATGGATGGTTATTATGTTCCTCTTTCTTTCTCACTAAACTAGTATTCATGAGAGAGAAACTTTGTAGTGTTTTGGAAACTTAGAAGGCTGAAACCAGGACAAACAACAGGGTAAGAATTCTAATATATCTTCTGAAGATTTCTGATAAGCCTTCTAGGTTTACTTATTAAGCCTAACACCAATTCAACCCAACAAGTGCTTTTCTCTTAAGTTAAGGTGACTTGAAAGGTAGCGAGCATTTCAGAGTAAGCTTGCATAATCATTCAGTAACAATCTTGTAGAAGGAACAGAGGTAGATGAGCAGAAAAAGTTAATTGGTGGTATTACAAATGTAATACCTCTCCACTTTTAAAGAGTCTGTGATACCAAACTCAAATTAGCAAATTTCCTATCCCGACAAACTGGTGATATTGACACAGAAATCTGGCAGCAAATGCTTGCAAAACAATTTCTGGCAGCTACCCTACAAAAAAAAAATCTAAAAAAACAAAAAAACAAAAAAACAAAAAAAAAAAAAAAAACAAAAAACAAACCCCATACAGCTTCATATTTCAAAAACTCTTCATATTCTTGGGGGGGGGTTGCATAAAATGCTTGGGAAAGTCACAGCAATTAGCTCTGTTACTCGAGAACTGTTGAGACCCACATCCTTCTCCCTCATGTGTGATAACTCCTTTTAGCCCCTGATTTTCAGAGTCTGTCTGGAACTGCATTGTTCCCAGAAGAGCTTTAGGAAAGGTTTCTAATGCAAGTATTGATAAGCTCCTTTTTGGATCTTTTCTGCGCTACCTGGCACTAAAGGATGAGGATAAGGAGAAGCACTGGCTGTGTTTTCTCCATTGGTGATACACTCAGGAATGAATGGGGAGGCACTCTGCACATTGCTGCTGCTCAGTAGCATGGGAAGGAGTTATTTAAACCCTCATGAGGCTGCAGAGCCCGCAGAGTATCCCAGAGGGTGCTGCCATGAAAACATTCATAATCTATATCTGTCAAGTTGGGCAACGTACAGGTAAAGTGACCTCTGTTACAGTGCTTTGTGCAGGATTGTAAAGCTGTTACAGTTTTGACACCATTTGATCTACTTTTCCAAGCTTTATGTAGAAGAGTGTTTTTGATGGAGCAATCATGAAAAGCTGTCTGTACCTTTCATTTAAGGGTTTTGGCTCAATTATTTTTTCAGGGGGCAGTGATGAGCAGGGAAAGCTACTGTGCTTAGCAGTGACAGAACTACAGTTTTTGTTATGTGTTTTTCCCTCCGCCTAACCCTGGAAGGCTCTTTCAAATTTTCCTTTTTATTCTTGTCTATTAGGTGACTGCTTAAGATGATCAGCCTGAGGAAGCTGCCTTAATCAACTAGGAGTCCAGGGGAAGAAATAAGGGAGGGACTTTTGCTAGTGACCAGACCATCAAAATATTCAACAAATGAACTTTTGAAAAAAGCTAACCAACCAAGTAACCAATCCTTAAGAAGTTGGGTTTCTTTTCCCCCATACTGCTTGAAAACATTACATAAGTTAATTAAACTCTGTGTGCATATACCTAAGAAATTCCCAGAGGCAAGGGAAACAGATATGTTCAATTTCATATTTGTTTGTAATCAATATGGAAATAGTAACAGTGAAATCTGAGATAGGTGATCTATTTCTACCCATTCACATTTCCGTTTTCAGAATATAAAGGGTTGACTAAAGCAAGAAACAGCCACCAGTGTTCTAAATGGTTGAATTTATTAGCCGTAAGTAATTGGAGTGTAATATCAAGAACTCACCTATTTCAATGTGTTCAAATAAGCTGAATTTCATGTAGGCAAAAAAAAGTATATACAGCTTACTTAACAGAAAATTATGTTGTGCCTTTTAAAGTTTCACACTTGTTGGTTCTTTCTGGAGTTAAGGACAGTTTCCTGGAGTTAAGGACAGTTTATGTTCACAACAACATTTAAGGAAAATAACATGTTACTTGCTGATGCTGTTTCTACACTTCAAGTAAAACCCACCAACACTAACACTCCCAATCCCACCTGAATTAAAAGAATAATTTAAGCTTTCTGTTAGAAGGGAAGGTAGGGACTCTAATTTGGAGTGATCGTCAGATAACACAGAACACCAATATCAATGGATTAAGTTAGACTAGCCAAAACAGATCCTAAACACTTCTGTGATTTGATTTACTCTATGTTTATGGACACCATCAGAGACATGCTGAAAGTATTTTGTCAAAGACAGATAACATTCCAGCCTGAAATAGATCAATGGATTAAAGATATTTCTGATATAATCTTGTGCCCCAGGTAAGAAAGAGAAAATGTCTAATTGCAGGGACGTTCATCAGTGTCAGTGTTGAAGGAAAACACCAATAACAGAGTATTTCAGAACACAGTGGTCAATGAAACAGTGCTTCCAAATTTCTAAATAAGACATTGTTTAACTAATCCATAAGGTGTCCTTCTAAAAAGTTAATTATTAAACAATCTTAAATTGTAATATAAATTTACATAATGCACACTGATGTAATATCTTATTAAGAGTTAGACATATATTTCTAGTCTGAATATATAAAAGACATGTGGATTTTTCTTACTGAGTAACACAGGAATATAATTTTTTTCTGACATTTCATTTACTTCTTTAATAAAATTTTCCTTTAGCTGGCTAAAGTCCAGACCTTCGTAAAATTTTATATAAAGAGTACAAATTAACCAAACTTTCATATTCAACAGAAAAAGTTTTAAAATAATCCTTGCTAAATTTGTTTCTCCAAAGGTACCTGCATGTCTGATGTCTATTCCTTGGCACAAAATATTAAAAAAAATAATAAATGCATAACTTGCCTTGCTTTTCTTTCTTTTATTTATTTTTGGATCTTGTTACCTATGCAAAGCTGAAAGAGTTTGGTGGGGAGATGCTTTTAGAAATTCCTTCCCTGATCTCAGGAGAGACTTGTGATTTTGTCTGGCAGGCATCAAGCAATTTGAGTTTAATACACTGGACTGAAATTAATTGTTCACAAGGAGGCATTGTTCAACTTTTGACCTTTTTTGGTTTTTCTCTTCAGGTTGTATAAGAGGAGCAGAGGTCATGAGAAACTCTATATTTCCTTAAACATTTTTGTGGTAAAATCACCAGCAGTTCTTAGGTAGGATAGCTAACTCTTATATCTTCTTTTGAGACTTTGGTGTAGACATCTGAAAAGCAGAAAGACAGGGTCTCCTGGCTATTCAGAATTGTAGGTGGTTGCCTAGCACAAAATGTATTTCCAGTCTTTTGAAACACAGGACTCAACTGGGGCAATAAGCAGGCAAGTCACAGCAGAGTTCATTATCACCTCTACTTAGGGGTGGGAGTGCTGGGGGGATTGGACTGGGTTACTTTCTCAACTCCTTTTCGACCTAAATTATCCCGATTCTGTGTCTATGATTCCTACACTTTACAGAAATAGCCACATCTACCAGCAAATTCCAGACTCAGATTTAGAGGCAGTGTCTTACTTAGATGCCAAATTGGGTACTGCAGATAAATTTTCCCACTATTTTGTGAGTCTTAAGAGTCAATAAGGGAAGTAAATCATAAGAAAAAATCTAAATGACAGTTTCATCTACTACATGTGTAGCTCACCCAAAGCTCAAACACTTAATCCAGTGCAGCTAAATTAGGTTCTGCAATTATGTAATTAATCGACATCTAAGAGATGCTGCGGTATCTGTCACTTTGTTGAGAGAGTAGGGAAACATCTACAGTTACTAAGACCCCAAGTAGATGAAGGAGTCAATTAACTTAGGTCTTTTGCGTCCACTTTCTCGGAACAGTTTCACAGTTCAAGAACTTTCCTAGGAAGCTGGAGCCTGGATACTGAGTTTTAGTGTTCCTAAAGAAGAGTCAACCTAATTTTTCTAGTAATCTCTGTCTACCAGGATAGAATATCTTGAGTGGAAGCAATTTTTTTTTTTTGAGTTGGATCCTCTCTGCTGGACAGGGATGCTGAACTCAAACTCAGACTAGGAGCTGACAAAATTAAACCCTTCTCTGACTTACCTAGATGTCTCAGCTGCAAGCAGGGTAACAGCTACTCACTGGTCTGTTTTTTTGTCCCTCAATGACCAACAGTAAAATGTGTGAATAACCCTGGGAGCAGAGAGAAACTACAGGCAGCTTAAGAACACCAGGCAAAGCACAAACGCCATGAAACCATAATGGCTTATGCCTAATGTTCTTCTAGTCCTCTAACATGTGTTGTCCACCAGGAAGGTGGATTTCTCTGACTTGTACCATGATACATGCACTCACTCTTTGGAAACAGTCTTTCTGATCTAGGAAAACTGGCAAACTGAGAGCTGTGTCAGGATGCTGGTGCATAAGGCCCTCATATCAGAAGATATTACATCTCTTGTGGTCCCTAATATCCTGCAGATTTTTAAAGAATCACACAAGACTAACTGACTTGGAAGCAGACATAAAGGAAAATATTGACAAATATGAGTTAAGACGTATTCCTCTCGCCAGAAATACAAAGATTGAAAAATCAGGTAAAAAATGAGGCATGGCTCAACACTGGAACAAAGCAGACAGAAATCGGGGGAGGGTGTCAACTCTGACAGAGGAGGATTGTTGAAGAACGAACAAAAACTAATTTTAAAGTCTTGATTTTGAAAAAACTGGAAGACTATTTCAAATAATATAGCAAGGACTACATGTTTAAACATAATAAGGCTGTAAACAATTGACCAGGATGAGAAAGAATTTGGATCATTTGAAAGTTTCTAGTGAAAACTTAGCCAGAATCAACATGATCTTGCAGAAGTGTTGCAGATTTTCTTTTTTTCTCGCTAAAAATGGTTCATCTGAAAGCTTTCAGTCAGAGGTAGAAAGCATCTTGTAGTTAATGACATGCAAGTCTTAAGTTCAACTTGCATCTCACTGCTGAATGGCATTTTTGGAATATTATATTCAGGGCAAAACGGTTCACAAAAATCCTTAGATCAGAGTGCATTGACACAAATAAAGCAGTAGCAAATTGGAGCTAATAGTCTATTAAACAGCAGCTAAAACCCAGCCAAGAAAAATGTTGAGTATTCTGTTCTTAATAGAGCCTGTCACATATTTCTGGCTTTTTGTTCAATGATGGTTTATTTTTAAATGATCTTCCAAATAGTAGTGAGGTTTATAAATGACAGACCACAAAACAGAACAAAACACCATGTGCGTGTGCATGCTAATGAACTATAATTACATAGTTATTAGCATTATGCAAAACAGAAAAGCAGATGTCTTTTTTTTTTTTAATAAGAAGTCATTTCTGAAAGCAACTGCAAGCTAACCTTGTGTGAAATAGAGAGCACCTCATGTACCACTGCTGCCTGTAGAGCATCAGTAAGGACTGCTCTGCAACAACACTTCAGGATTTTCCCTTAAGGTAAGAAAAAGGATACATTTGACTTAAAGGAGACTCGTTTAACCCTACCTAGCTTTGAAGTCTCAAATCCCAGAGTGTGGAAAGAAGAGATCGGAATTGATGCATGAAGTTCAGCATCAACACATGATCGCAGGAAGCATAAATGCTACTGAAAAAACTCCAAAAAGGTTGTAAAATATAAGAAAAAATGCAGTGGAATATACCCTAACACATTTTCTCCCACAACAAGCAATAAAGGCACCATGAGAAAGTGTGTAAGAATTAGGCATGGACTGAACAGTAATGCTGACATAATCTTCCACTTTCTGGAAATCAAGTGTTTAGAAACTGTTAGTTGGAGATTTCTCTTCTCTGAAGAAGTCTCTTTTTTTTTCTGGTAAAAACTCCTCAAGCTTTCCTTCAGTCAAGTTGCAGCTTGTGGAAAACCTAAAGACTTCTATATTTACATATGAATACGTGACCTCAAGCAAGCTTTGGAGATATCACCTATTTTTATTTTATGAAAAACATTACTTGTCCCCTTCCCACTCTCAAAGTTTTTCAAAATCCCATTTTCAATGTTGTTATTACCGTACAAGTCAGGCCTTCAACACTGTGTTCTTCTTCTGTTTATGATGTCCCCATTCCACCTCCTCCCAGTTCTCAAGATAGGACACCAGTCCTTCTTCCTCTCTTGTCTACCATCGTTTTGTATGACTGACTTACACTCTGCCCTACATCCTTTTCAGAGATGCCTAAGTGGTGGTGACTGAAGCATGCATGACTTGCTGCTGTTGAAGAGCTCATCTGTAAACCTGAAGTGGATGGTGCACTTAACACTGAGCACCTATTGCACATTTTATGTTAGTTACGTTATTTACGATAGATCAATTGTTACCAACTAACTTCATTGTGAATAGGATGGAGAATAACTTGGAGTACTTATACCTTTCTGAATTAAGGAAATACCATGCATGCAGAGAATTAAAGCAAGTTGAGCAGAATACAATATTCCCAAGATTCGGTGTTGTTCTGCTGCCAGAAATTGTTTATACTGACAAATTCTCCATTGCCCCCTGAGCTAGTTCACAGAGTTGAAGGCAACTGAGAATCATTGCTTATTTTTCTTCAGTTCAATACGTAGCCCTCCCCTGCTTTGGAGTCCACTTTCTTTTATGAATGTAAATACAAAGGAATTATTTTTCTTCATTAAATATTAGGGTGTTATACTCAGTGTTAGATATTCTTTCTGACATTTTCATATTATTTTTAGTGATGTCATTTGGTTTCTGCATAACACCATCATGATGCCTGATATTAAACTCCACATCTGTAGCTCTGACACCCCAATCGTAAACTGACATTATGTCATCCTGTCCTCTTACTGTTCCTATCCACTACTTCACAAAATTTGTGCTCTTCCTCCTTCCTGTCCCCTAAACTCCAGAGATTTTTTTTTCCTGAGCATTTTCTCCTATTTTTATAATAATTTGTCAGAGAATACCTGACACAGAAAATTAAACTCTTGAAAAACTATTGGCAGCTTGGTCTTGAATACTAAGTCTTCAGCAACCTTTAGCATAGGAAACCCTGCCTTCAGTGCATATTTTTTCAGCTATCCCTTATCCTTTATCACCTACTAGAGAATTTGTAGTGTTGCTTTTTTTTCCTTAGATGTAGTTATCTCGAATTTACAATAAATAATAAATAAATAACTCAGTCCCGCAGCCAGTATAAGCCAAAAATATCTCACTCATGGTCATGTAGCTGTTCCCTTAGTATAAAGGGAGGCCCACATCACTGATTTTCTAATTGTTTTATAGACCTGAGAGATTAAATCCAAAAATCTATGTAGTCTGAGGCTGCCATTTCAGTTTTCTCTCTCCATTTAATATATTGAAGATTTCTAGTGGGTTTATTTGCAGATCATTTCAACTGTAAATAAGTAGAGGTTTCCCGGAGGGCCCACTTGCACAGCATCTCAAATGTGAAACACATTAATTGGCCTATCAATAATGTACTGTCTCGTCTAATAAAAAAAAAAAAGCCAGTATCAAACATTTGCCTCATTTTGTAATAATCTGGAGTCTTAGTACCCAACCACAAACCATCAATATTTGTCTTCCCTCCAAAATAACATTTTGAACTCCTGAGAAACCATAAACTCACCCCAAAAAGCTTAGGAAATGCATGCTTCTCTCAAAAATAAGTGTATCAATATAAACATTGAAGTTTGAAGCTAGAAAGGAAACAAAGCAGGGACAGCAGTTTCTTCTATCACCTGAAACCAGAAGTTATTTTGCTGATTTTTGAGAAACGTTATACCTTCAGAAATGTAACAAAGAAAGAATACTCAGGGGAGGGCTCTCTGTTCTTCAGGATTTCTGGATCACAGTTCAGAGGAAAGGGTTTAATTGAGAATGACATTTGAAGTGTGACAAGTTCCATAATACAATAAGTTACAAATTAAAATTCCACTTTTGGAATCATTATGGCCCCTTGCTTCTTCATTATTTCAAACTTCCAACACACTTAAGATTACATGAAAAAAAAAAAACTACATCTGTTAAGTCTTTAAAATATGTACTTCATCTGCAAGCAATATATAGCTGGCACGATTCTTGCAATTCTGCTCCTTCTTACTTTTGAATTTTTCAAAAATATGTCTTCATGTGGCTCAAATTAAAAATTAATTTTTATGGAGGTATTATCTCAAATTCTTAAAAGGTATTTTGGACAATTATGAAGTACTTCTGGTAATACAAGTTTAAGTCAATAACACTGGATAAGCAATTACAAATAATAACACATCAGTGATTTATAGTATTGCATTTTTCAGTACTTGCACACCATTCATGCTTCACAATTCTTTTGTTGACTTGCTTAGTTATCGTCCCACCTTGAGCTAGTATTTTGACCACGTGATCTACAACAATGTTGAGGTATCTGCCTAAGCAAAAAGCTATAGCTTTTAAGACACACACAATTCCAAGGATTTTTTCTCATGAACCCAGTTCTGTCTTCTAGGCTGGTCCAGCAGGAGATTCTTTCAATAATCTTTTCCAGGTTTTGGGGTTGGGGAGTTTTATTTTTATTGTGTGGGGTTTTTTTCCCAACCTTAGCTTTGTGTCCTACCCAGTTTCTAATCTACACCAGTATGTTAGTTTCCATTCTATGACTAATGTATTTTTCATTAACCTCAATAACCATGAAATTCTGATCGTATTCTATTAAGCAGTGTTTAATTCTACAAGAAGCCCCATTAACTTATATGAGATCAGCTGCAAAGCAAAGTTATTACTTTAAACAAGTAAGGGTAGCAAAATCTTTCTTTAAATACATATAAGAACCACATTCATGGTTGTTTTACTGTAGAGCAGCAAATTAAGAATTTCAAATACATAGCTCCCAGCCTTTCCATCACATCTATCCAACTTCAAGAGTTTTTTGCAAAGGGTAAATTGTGAAAGAAAAGTGGAAAATTTAATATTCACTCTCTGATTTTCCTCATTTGACAAGTCATTAAGTAAAACTGAAATGAACAAATAAGAAAAAAGGAAAAAATATATGTCTGTACACTGTGGAAAGTTCATACAGGAAGAACCGGTATAACTACCCATATAATTGCACATAAATCCAGTAGGTACGCTCTATAAAGTGTTAGGCTTAATAAAATTGTTGTTAAACATTACCAATGAGGTCTGCAGTGACCATGAGGTGGTGGAGTTCAGGATCTCATGTGGCCGTAATAGAATACAGAGTAGAATAGCAACACTGGACTTCAGTAGGGCCAACTTTGTCCTTTTCAAGCAATTGCTAGGGGAAATCCCATGGGATAGGGT
>WKFP01013854.1:49660-72372 GCA_011057875.1 Pterocles orientalis
GAATATTGTGTCCAGTTCTGGGCCCCTCAGTTCAAGAGGGACAGGGAACTGCTGGAGAGAGTCCAGCGCAGAGCTACGAAGATGATTAAGGGAATGGAGCATCTCCCTTATGAGGAAAGGCTGAGGCAGCTGGGTCTCTTTAGCTTGGAAAAGAGGAGACTGAGGGGTGACCTAATCAATGTTTATAAATACGTAAAGGGTGAGTGTCAGGAGGATGGAGCCAGGCTCTTCTCTGGAACATCCAGTGATAGGACAAGGGGCAATGGGCTCAAGCTGGAACATAGGAGGTTCCACTTGAATATGAGAAAAAACTGCTTTACAGAGAGGGTGACAGAGCACTGGAACAGGCTGCCCAGAGAGGTTGTGGAGTCTCCTTCTCTGGAGACATTCAAAGCCCGCCTGGATGTGTTCCTGGGTGATCTGATTTAGGTGTTCCTGCTCTGGCAGGGGGATTGGACTAGATGATCTTTCGAGGTCCCTTCCAATCTCTAACATTCTGTGATTCTGTGATTCTGTGATTCTGTGAGAATTAAAATAAGTGATTTTGCTCTTTACAGCACTCTGGTTAGAAATTTGAGGTAATTTTCAAGGGGTGAAATCATCCACAAGTCCAGATGTCACCCTAAAACCAACCAAAGATATAATTTTTCCCCCCCTCTCTGAGGACACAACAGGAAATTCAATTTTAAAGTGACATTTGTAGCCTAACATGTAAGAATGCACTCACTTTTCATCAGCACCTTTGCTTTCTAAACCTGCCCCTTCCTTTCCTCATTTTCTTGGATATATCACATCATTGCCCAACTATATGTGACTGAAATGTAAAGAAATAAAAACTATTCTTTTCTGTTACTTGTAAAAACAGGTAATAGCCATGAATTTAGGGCAGATCTCTCTCAGTAGTGGAAGATGGATCCTCCAGGCAGCTGTGACAACACTAGCATCAGAATGCAAATACGTATTAGACATGCTAATCTACACGGTTCTCATCATAGGACATGGATATATGAGGGCAGAACAAACAGCTGTTGTCTGTCTTGCCCACATTTTCACAGATCAAAAAAGCTTTCCCTAATATTTTCTTCATTAAGAAGTTAACTTCTGTAAACTTGTAATAAATTTTGTAGAAAGCATTTAACATCTATAGACCCCTCCGATGTCACACAGCAACCTGCAGCCTTCAATGTGAAGTGGTTAGCAGCATGTGGAAGTGTGAGTTTCTATTTTCATCCAGCCTCTACTCTTGACTATCGATATTTTTTCTATTAAAATTTAAGTCATATACTAACCAGCTTTTCAAATGTTTACTTTAAGACGAACGGTGCAATTAATACAAAACATTTCACTACTGACTCATTAATATCTGTGTACTCCCCTAACAATCAATCCCATGGATTTATGTCTCTGTAAGAAATCTTTGGATTACTATCTGTTTGAGGGAAGAGCGAAATACGGGCTTTCTTTGTACATTCTACAATAACTTCCACAGCTCTTTACATGATACAGCCATTCTTCTCATTTATTCAACCAGAAAAGCTTTTATCCAAGAAAATGTGTGTACTGAACAAGAATAAAAGGACTGAAGGTGTAAGCTACAGGAGAAGTCTTTCTTCATTTGACTTGAAGCTTGATGTTTCACCACTGCTCAGCTCCCAGCCCTTTTCTAGTGTACACAAACAGGATTGCCAGCTACAGCTAAGGGTCATTTAACTGTGTTCTGGTTTTCCTCTTTTGCCGAGTGATATGTTTTTCTGATTAAAGCACTTTTCCTATTAAGTCCTATAACTGCAGACTTAATAGAAGTCTGAGCCAAACAACGTTCGGAATTAGTGCAAGTCTTGTCATCCAGGAAAAGAAAAGTAAAAATTTTTTGTTTTGTAAAGCGTAATTAAATGCCAAGTCCTGAGTTTAGTTTTCAAAAGATACACCTGAGGCACACTATGTTAAACAACCATATTTGATGTGGAAAGAAAAAGGAGTCAGAAATACTTTACCATTGCTCTGAATATCTTAACTGGTGACCGTATCACAAGCTGTATCATCTGAGCCAAAGCAGAATTTGTGATGTAGAATTTTTCATAAGCCAACAGAAAGATGTATATGCACACAATGGCATATCTCACAGGTTTCAGACAAATTCACAGAACTCAAAAAAAGTTGCAAAGAATAAAATGGTCAGGGACACTCCTGAGATTCTCCTCCATTGCAGTAGAGGACAGACAACCGAAACAGTATGTTTACACATGTTTTTATGCAGACCCTGTCTGTCTTCCATGGGGAGAGACTTCAGTTCAAATGTTCTCTGCCTCATAGAAGGCCTTTAAAAATTCAATGTAACGAAAATAGTGAGAAAATAAAATCTGAGAGGTACAAACTGGACATAAAATTCACTAAGTCTAATATAAATATGTCAAAGACAGAAATCCATTCTCTTATTAGGTAAAATATTGAATAATCTTGGAGCATTCAACGTGACTGATATTAGTGCGAATTGATGAATTGTTTTTCAGGAAAATTTAAGTGAGCAATGGACAACTGAGCTCTGTCAATAAAGGTATTTTTTTCTACACTATGACTAACGCTGGAGAATAAGACTATTAATGTTTATGGAACCTAATGGATAAAGCATGTGTGAAAATGCCAGATCAAAAAGAATGAGGTCTAGAAAGATGTTACCTCTCACAGGGAACTTCAGCCCAGGAACGTGTACTAGATGTTTCAGGCTGCCACCATCAAAACATCCATGAACTTTCTAAATACTAAGCAACACAATTTCTTAACTAAAAGCAAATGAAGAAACCTGCATAAAAATTCACCTGTCTTCTGCCTGTCAGTCTCAGATGAACTAATAGAACGGTCAATCTGAAAATCACCTATAAAGAATTAAAGATGGAAATATAATTAATGTATTTGGAAACCAGGTCCCGTCAAACTAAGCTGATGTAATTTCTTGATTAAATATTTTTCTCACACAGGTAATAGTTAAATGCAAATTACCACATGACATTTTGATAAATAAAGGTTGCACAATTTCACCATGGCACAAGAGGATCCTACCTGGATGGTTCCTTGTAAGTGATTTGTCATGACGTGGTTTATTAGAGACAGGCCTACTGAAGTCCCACACATTTATTTGCCATACAACATCTATTTTTCTTCAGTAATCTTCAAAAACAAACAAACAAAAAAGACAATACCCCCCCCCAAGTTTGCAAAAAGTATGAAAAAAGAACACATGGCACATTTGAATTGGCACATGAGCCAGGAGCAAGCAAATAACATACTCAGGTTGACCACACCTAGACACAAATCAGACTATTTCTTAGTTAATTCATTGCTGAAGACAGTGTCAGAAGCCCAGTAGGATGTTAGTCATGGCTCAGTTGAATATTTTACCTTAAATATAACACCACCAGCTAAGAAGGGCACATGAGGTGGAAGTTCAGTGATCACAGGCAACACAGGATTTGCATACAAGGTCCTGGCCAGATCCAGAGAGACGAGTGATGGATGACTGTGGTGGCGCCTGACAGCCAAAGCTCACCTTCTCAGTTCTTACATGGCTGTCACAAGGTCATTGCTGTGTTATGCTTGTCACAAAGTTCCTTATCTCAGTTTCATCTGCACTACAGGGAAACTTTGAACTAGTTCTTCTACAGCCTAGCAGATGTGAGAGCTGGGAACAAAGAATGTAAGACACACATTCTTTGTAAAAGGAAGTAGTCTGTTTTGCTCAAGGTTCTCAATCTGAAGATTAGCCAGGAAAGCTAACCTTGGGGTGGCAGTCACAATTTTTTTTTCTCCACTGTCCAGTTCTGTTAATGAGACATAATGAGGAATATTGGAGAGAATTGAAACAGTTATGACAATTATTAAAGAATTTGAAAATATACTTTGAAGACTCAACGAGATCAAGCAGATGACTTTATATGATAAAAACCAGGGAGCATTTATATAGTCTTTAAATATGGGAAACTACGTCTTCTTCAGTTTAGCAAACAAAAACCAAGGATTGGAAATGAAGAGAAATAAATTACAAGCAAAAAAGCATGCATATTTTTACCTCCTTCTGTAAGAATGAGACAGTTTATTATGTTGTGCAATGAATTTTCCATCACTTGCAACTTTAAGATCAGAAAAGTATGTTTTACTTTGAATTCCATTTCTCTTAAAAAAGGAATTTATTTTCATGGGCACCTTCTCATCTGTTTTATTGAAAAGGAAAAGAGATGACTGCAGTGGTACTTCTTGACTTTTAGGGTGAAAAATCTTTAAAAACTGTATTAGACCGCATTAAGCACGTCTAGGAAGATTTATGAAAATATCCAGACAAAATAGAGTACTGTTGCAAAAATATGAAAACCAGTCTCCTGAAAAGTCTTCTCATAGAAGACATTGATTTACTGCCTTGTCAGATTCCCAGTAAGAAAGCACGGGATGCTTAATTGATAGCATTCCCAAATATTCTCAGAAATAAGGATGTGTGTATGTGTGTGCTCACCACTGCAAAACTTCAGAAGTCAAAAAGATCAAATGACTTAGTATTTCTAGGTTGATATCCAGCATCCCAAATAATCACTGCAAGAATTGAATTAGTACATTTGACATTTTCTTTTCTTCTACATGGCTATATCTGAAAAATTGTACAGGTATGGTAGCTTTGAGTTCAATTCTGTGACAAGACAGATTACAATAAATTATAATCAAATTTTTATTTAGTGTTAAGAAAGAACTTCAACAGCTTCAGAAATATGTTCATATAACTAGAAGGAAAATAGCTCAATATTCAATAATGTGACTTATTTATGCATCTTAATTTTTTCATTTGTATGATTTGAGTATAATTTGTATTTATAAAAAGCTACTACATTAACAAACCATTTTAACTTTAAAAATGTGCAATAACCTCTTAAAACAATGCAGTTCTGGTTTTAAATTGTCTTGAAAGCACATTAATATTCATGAGTTTGAGTTTGACTGAAAGGTTTGATTGGATTTAAGGGTTTGTTTGGAGTTTTTTCCCCCCACCATCATTCAGGGCTATGCTAACTGTTAAAAACTGAACTCTGAATTAACAACCACATTAAATACATCTGGTTCTATTTTCACCTCTAACATGTTTGTAATAAAATTGCTCTTTCAACAAATAAAAGTGGTAAGATTCATTGCTATGCCGTATATACTGGCAGTATATACTGCTTCTGACCTCTGAAGCGCAAGCATTCCAGAGGAGGAAAAATGACATCATTTTAGCAATAGAATTATTTTTATACCTTTCTCTAAAAGTAAGTTAGAAAGCAAAGTTACATCACTCGTTCTTTTGCATGGCCATTATTCACAGCCTTTTTCAGAAGCGGAAATGTGCCCTCACCCTGTAAGAAGAGAATTACACACTAATTGAAATGAATACACAGTTCTGAAAAAGGAAAAAAAAATTAATACTTTGCAAGAATGGAACATGAATTTTGAATGTAACGAATAAAATGTAGCAAGACAGCAAAAATCAGGGTCTTTTGCAGTCAGTACCTCAATTGGGTGTACTTTTTTAGTGGGTCTTAGAAAGGCCAGACTTAGTTTGTATGAGAGTTGTAGATGAGGGATGAAGGCTACTGAAGGGGGTACATGAAGAAACAAAGCAGTGTGGTATACTTCAGTCAATCAGAATGTACTTAACAGGGAAATTTGCTTAATTGAGATGTTTCCCAAGGAAGCAATTTAAGACTAATGATACCTAATAGCAATAACTGCTGTTTAATGGGGATGGTAATTCCGCTTAATAGGGATACCATCAGGTAATTATTACCAGGTCTAAGCTACTGACTTCTGTTGGCAAAACCTTACCTGTCAAGCATCTGAAGAGAAGTGGTCCTTGATCAAAAACTTCAGGGAAGCAGAAACACCAAACGCAAACTTTAGGATTGCAAATCTGTGCTTTTACTGGATATCTTATGCTGATTATTAGGAAGCTGTTGCCCTGCTGATTTAAAAAAATAAAAGAAGTTTTCTGGTATTTTTGCCCATCATATTTTTTTCTTTTTTTAATATATATTTCTACTTTATATCTGGCTAAAATGATCCTAAGGTCTTTCTGTGTTCATCTCTCAACACACTGTACCCAGTTTATTAGCTGGATTTATGCACACAGCATGTTAGGGTATGAACACAACTCCAAACTTAAAGCAAAAAGATTTTCTAGAATTAAAGGAATCTAAGCTTTTTTTCCCAAGCTTATGCAGGTATTTAGTTATTTTCTTTTTTCTTTTGACTGTTTTGTTTTGGCTTGGTTTTGGTGTTGCAAAGTTACTCCATGTTGGAGAGCACTTTTAGCTCACTTGTTCAGCCAGAATCGACACTGATATTGTGATGCACAGGTTATCCAAGCTGGGCCTCCAAATTCTGTTCCTTACAGTCAATGAGTGATTGACTAACAGTGTGGCAGGCTCACTGCAGCCTCCTGGAGAGCAACATTAGTCATGAGGACCCTCCCTATACAGGGTACCACTACTCTGCCACTGTGTCTTCTTTAATAAGATCTGCTGTAATTTATCTTAGCTCATACACACACTCCTTGGGTGTCACTACATACAAAAGAGTTTCCCTTTGCTAATGCTACTCAGGCAACACAAACTTCGTAAATTCACCTTTCATTCAGTGGTCCTAAACTTGCTACTGTGTTGTTCATCAGCCTGCCTGGATGACAGATCAACAGGCACGGAGAGCAGAAAGTGGAAGCTATGTCCCTAACACCCACAGATAAGCATCTTTATGACAGTAAACTCCTGAAAGCATAGAAAAGTTTCATTGAAAAATAGCAATGAGAAACACAGGGACAAACCTGTAAAGCTTGACAAATATTTGTTATTTACTTTGAGGTCATCAAAGATCATCTAAAAACTTTTAAGGATGTTTTTCCTAACTGCAGTCTCCTCTGAGGTGGGTATAACTTGTCTAAGAGATTACAGAAAAGGTGGAAGGGTGGCTTTGTATGCTGGAGGAATCCAGTCTTCCAGCAAGATACATTATTGTAGAGAAGGACAAACAGGTGTACTTCACTACCTCAGGCTCCAAAGAGTCACCAGAGGAAAAAAGAATAAAATAATTCAAAAGTCTGCTGTGAAACATTGACTCAATAAAATGGGGTGAGCAATTGACAACTAGCAGTTTATACAGCAATTTAGATGCTTGTTCTCATCAACCTGTACACGAAGAGGCTATGATTTATACAAGCGGTTGAAGGAACTGCTTAATAGGATATTTTTCAGTCCCTGCATTGCTGACAAATTGTTCACATACTAACTGTTTCTAATTTTTCTGCTCTAATATGTAGGAACACCACACTGACTCTTTAATTGAATTATACCCAGAGTAACTTTGCAGAGATACTTTCAGCATAGCTTTACATATCCTTCAAATGCTATGCATACAATCAAAGAATTCTGCGTCAATACATATGTGTTTATACGTGTGTGTGTTTTGTATGGATGATGTGTTCTTCAAAGAGCAGTCAAAAAAGGAAAAAAACCCAAAATATAACAAATCAATATGAGGGGATCACAAGTAACTTTAAATAGGTCTTAACATAAAAGTAAGGAAGAACTCAGTGGTGTTCTTCCAAATTCAGTCAGAGCACGACACGTCTCATGACACAATTGACTGTTTTAGCATCCAACTGAACTCAGCTGTGTTGTACTGTCCTTTAGCTGGACGCCACGCTGAAATTTTGAATTTCATGGCAATGAGAGAAGCTCACTGGTAGTAAGTACCTTCCAATCAGTAAAATTTAAAGATCGCATTTGTAACTAACTATTCAAAAAAAATATTTTTTAAAAGATCAAATTTTGGAGCATGAAAGCATGATTTATTTTTTACAGCAGCCCAGATAAATAAAATCCCTGCTATTACTGAGGGGAAAAAAAAAAGTTATTCCTATCTACAAATGAACAGAAATACTGCTGCTGCTGTTTTCCCAATTACTCTGTATGCCCTATGGCCTGCCACAGATATGACCTCAATTGAGGCTAGGTTGAGACTTCATATTCACTTCTCTTACACAAGCAAAGAAGGCTTTTCCACATTACTGATGGTAGAAGTTCTACACTCAGGAGTCAGTACTATCCTCCATAATATAGTGTGAAAACTAATAAATTATATTTAATGTAAATTGTAGGAGACGCAGAGTGATAAGTTAGACCAGAGGAATCTCTGACAGGAAAAGAAAAATTAACAAAGGATGGGAGTCCTGATTTACAAGCTATTTACCCATATGTTCTGTGCACTTAACTTTTTAAATAAAGATATCACGCTGTCAATAATCATGAAAAAGTATTTCTGCTGCCTCAAGGAAGAAAAAAAAAGTCTAGATAAACAAAAAGATGCAGAAAATATTCCTTCATGTTCTAGATATAACAGCTTTTCTTTTGTTCTTTTTAATAAATTTTAAGGAACAAGTTTATCAAACCAGTCACATACTTGTTTTTTAAGGTGTTAAAAAAAAACACAATAAAGACAGTCTCTTCCAATACTTAACTGGAATGCTTTACTGGAATGCTGGCATACTTCTCTAACAACAAGCCACATTCTAGAATTGCCTGCAGAATGCCTTACCCCAGAAGATACAGAAGAGAGTTCACAGCTCTCAACATGTTCCCAACATCAAGTGTCTCCTATAAGCAGTATCTCCAGGTCTTGCACCCCAAGATCAGATACTGGTGGAGAAATGACCCCCAGCACAATATCTTGTGTTCAAGAGGCAGGAAGTCCCAGCTTCTAGCTCTGTAGCCAGTGGGCGTTTGTTTTGATACAAAAATCTCTGCTAATCACAAATCATGGATAGCCTTAACTCTCAATAAGAGGAGAGGTTTCACTTTAACTACCAGAATGCTGAATAGGAGGGGGCTGAAGTGCATGATCTGTGAGGTGTGGCTGATGCAACTGTGTTCATTCAGCCTCTAGAAGAGATGGCTCTGCTGGGACCTAATAGCAGCCTTCCCATACCTACGGGAGGCAATAGAGAAAACAGAGCCAAGTTCTTCACAGAAAATAACAAAAAAAGAAATGATCAGAAAAAGAAAGACTGTCAAAGTGTATACATAAAAAAAGAGAAAAATAACTTTTCACAGGGAGAATAATCAAGCATTGCAACAGGTAGCCCATACAGCCTGCAAAATATCCATCCTTGGAGGTTTTCAAGACCAAAACCCCTAGTGTCTGAATTCAGTGGTCAACTTGCTATGAGAAAGAGGTTTTAGCAGAAACTACCAGAGGTCCCTTACAACCCAGGTGATGATTATTTAAATTTCTGGTTTGCTCAAACACAGTTGTTTCTTGTGTCTTACACACCTAATCTTTTATGCTTTCACATGTAATAAAATATAATGCAGATAATTGGTTAAATGCTTACATGGCTAGAAAATAAGTCAGAGTAAAACTGAATTAGGAAAGTAATATGAGAACAAAAGAAATAAATACAAAAGATGAAAGAAAGGGAACAGTCTGTTAGGACAATTGGAATAGGAATAACTTTTATGGTTAGGAGGAAGGAAGCAGTACCTTTGGGTCCTGAGCACCACTTTCAGGAAAAAAAAAAAAAAAAAGACAAAACCACTCAAAATAACATTATTTTTTAATGTTTCGGAGACAAATGACTGCTGATAGAGGTCATTTTAGGCAGAAAAGTGACAAATGCCCAACAGTCACTAAGTCACTAAGTAACTGAAACAAGAGAGAGAGCCTTCAGTTCCATCCAATATATCTGATAAATAGCAAATGTTGTAATTCATAAGAACCAGGAGGAACAAATTATTTGGGTTGCTATAGGAATCTAGATTCTCAAGAATTAATGTACAAACAACAACAACAAAAAAAGGAAAATTAGTGTTAAAAGGAGTACATCCAGAAAAAAAAATCAACTGATGACACAGACAACTAGTCAGCATGACATGCTTTGGACCAGATTCCCCCCATACACTGCAAAGTAAATTTAAATACTTTAAGGATTGGTGGAGAATTTATTTTGAACAGGAAAATCTCTACAAAAAGTGATCTGCAATCTCCTACATCAGTCAGTTCCTAGGAAAAAGATCTGGGAAATACTTCAACAGGAAGAAGAGAGACAGGCAGAATCGTTCGGTATAAATGGCTGCATGTTCTCAGAGTTCCCTTTTACATCTAAGCAAGGTGGGCCATGGCTTCCAAGGCCAGAACCTTTCCCTATAGTTTACAGTATGATCCTGGTAAAGCAGAAATATCTTTTTTCCTCCAGCTACTATGTCTGAGATGGGCAACTTAATACTTTTTTTCACATCATATCACAACACACTTTTTAATATCTTGTGCCTGAATCAGTCCCACATGTGTACAGCTGCTTTTGTGTTAGTTTGGATCCAGTATGTGCTTTTGAAGCTTTCTTGACCATACCTACTTCCTGAGCTTCCTCTAGTTCCGCAATGTGAACTAATCTTGGCATGCATTAACTTGATACATTTTTGATGAGATGTAAATGGGAAAATGTGCTTTTGAGGTGCATCTAAAGTACTTCCTCTTTTGCTTCAGTATACTGGACCACACTGAAGCTCATCTGAAAATAAAATTTAAAAATTTAAAAAAAAAAAGAAAAAAAGAAAAGAAACCCCAGAACCTCACACTGATAAAAAAAAGTTCCCACACTGCATGTAGCATACATATAAACTCCTCAGCAACACTGGTTTCACTCCATAGAATTGCTTCTGCTGATCTGTCCCACATGGTGGTACGTATGTAGCAAATTAGTCCAGAATTAGATATGCTTTAAAGCTATTAAATTGTCATGTAATATTTGATAAATCAAAATAATATATTAGAACTAAAAATAAATTGAACTCCTAGCTATAAAACTTAAATCAAGACAGACAGAATAAATGATTCTTAACTATTTCACAGTGCTGATTTAGCAATTGAACCACCAAAAAAGAAAATGATTCCTGGGAATCATTGGAGAACCAATCCTTATGAGTAACTAACTTGTGGAAGATCTAAGGACATGATTTTATACATCAGATAACCTCCAGGAACATTATAGCAGTAGGTATAATGTTGTTTCAATGCATATAAATATATTATCAAGCACAATATTTGAAACGTAGAAAATACCATCAATAGTAAATATTCATTGGTGTGTAATTACTTATAAAATCTCCAGATTGAGTCATTCAAGCACTGGTGTTCTCCATGACTGGCCACTTCTGATAAACATACATGATCAGTAACAGTTCTGCTTTCTTCGCAGTGGGCTTGTAGAATTACCTGCAGAGACAAAAGCAGTAATAAGAAGAGAATGAAGTACACCCTGTGGGGTATTACTAGGCAGTGCATTCATTAAGCAGATGCCATAAATGCTTTAGTCATAAGAACCAAACATAAAATCACAGACCTGCTAATACTGCGACAGGGACTACTTTGCTTTTTGTAATATAGCATTCTTCTTTTCAGCAGAACATACCAGTAACTACTTCTTTACTCCTGCAACTGATTTTGCTTTGGAATGTGCTCAGATTATTACAGGTTTGTATATTTTATTATAGCTTTTTATACATTAGATTAGCCGGATCAGACATTAAATCATTCATCAAATTAAAGCTATGTTAAAAAAATCTCATGACAACATAAGAGAGCAAAATTTTGAAAAGCATTATGAAATTGCAATGCTGTAACAGTTTGGAGTTGTTTTGCATACAGTGTTATGTGAAATTAAACTGCTCCCATATCTTGCAAAGCAATACAAAAAATATTTCAGCATGCAAGTGTAGATGGGAAAGCACAGATAACACACAAAGAAAGTAGATTCCTACCTTGTCTAGGCAACAAGCAAGTGGTGACTGAGGGGATGATGAATATAAGGAGTGCTCTGATCTAGCTGTATGGAAGAACACATAACGGACCAAACTTGCATGGATATCTCCGTTAATTTTTTTTCCTCGTAATGCTATAGTCTAGAAGAAACAGTTATGGATGTGCTTAATCACACCCTGTAGACTCAGAATTGACTCCTACACAGGACATTTCCAATATTCCTTTAAGGTGCAAAGCAAAAAGACTGACCAATTTAAATGGATGAAAAATATTACTTTGGAAACAGATAAAATAAAAATCAATATATGAAATATTAATATATAAAATATATATTTTAAAATTTATAAAATATAAGCAATGTCTACGCATTCGGAAGTTTAGTGTAGGGTTTTCTTTAGCGTAGAATAGCCAAACATCATGATCCTAACACTTACTTTAGAAGCTCAATAGGAACCAATAACCTAAGTAACCAACATTTCAGTTCCCAGACTAACAGCTGATAGCTCATTAATTACTAATGAAACCAAACTTCTCTAACCTATCTATTGCTTCATCCCTATACAGCTTTTGAAACCCGTGCATAAAGTGTACAAGCCCTGGACCTCCACATGCATTTCAAGTCCATGTAAGATGATGCAAACCCTAACTCAAGTTAGCTGAGTACTTACAAGTCTGCTGGGAGCAAAGTTTAAGTCAGATAACAAATGGCAAGATTCCTAACATCATTAACCCTAAAACACAATGACAGATTCACTAGAAGTTTTCCCTCTAGATCTATAAAATACACCATTACAGGTCAATTACCTTCCCTTCAAATCAATTCTTCCTGTTGCATTTTTTTTTACCATTTCAAGTCAAAGTTGAGGTATTTTGTTTGGACGCTTTGTATTTTTGTATTTTTGGAAATTACAGAGCTTGAAAAATGCCTAGACAGAAATAATATTATTAGAATTTAGAATAGCTTTGAATAAACACGTACAAAAAAAATTATTGCAGTCCCTGTTGCAGGATGGAATGGTCGATGCCGGATTCCAGGGCTTTTGCCAATAATCGTGTTTTCTTTGGCCTGCAAAAGGTGTATCGTGCTGACAATTGCACACCACAGACATTACATTAATATTCTGAGCTGCTTGGGAATCAGAAACTCAGTTTTGTTGCTTGTTTTTCCCCCATTCCTGTATATTGAGCAGACTGGCTGTTCAACAGAGGCAGGTACCTTGTTGAGGTCTTAACAGATTTTAGCTGTACTTGACATGGATTCATGCTTCCATTCTTTTGTTCCACAGATGGCATCTGACACTAATTCTTTGCTGGTTGAACTTTGTGGGACAAATTTTCTAAGGGATTATTTAATAAAGTATTTGAGGGGAAAGGTGCTGTAACTCAGTTGTCACTAAGCAGATATTTTGTATGAAGGGCTATTTTGAGGAATAGCGTTATGAAACCTTGGTTAAACTTTACTCTTATTACGAGTATTTTTTCTAAGATTAGGTAAACACATTGAAAACTGAATAGTTTCACTGTGGTTCACTAGTCATATTCTAGCTTATCAGCTTTACAAACTCTCCTTTTTGAACATGGGAAATGTTTCTTGAGTATCATCTTTAGGATTACTGGCATTATTTATTATCCTACCCTTCTCCTCTGTCCTTTACCTTTCCCAGAATTCTCCTTTCATATGGATTTGAAATCTTTAACATGCAAGCATGATATAGATTGACTTATCAGTTCTTCTAATGTAGTAGATGTGGAATGATATATTGAAAAAAAAAATCCCTGCAATGTGTGGAATAATCCCTTCTCAGTGGAAGGTGCCAGTATACTACAGGTCAATGGTCATCACTCTGTGTCCATGTACTACCCGTGCCTTGAAAAAAGCATGAGATTACACGTCTCTGTGATTTTCTGATTTTGAATGTTTTCTTAAACACTTCCTAAGGCAAGGCGATTGCAGATTGCCACTCTTTGTTCCATACTTCTGGTTTACAACTATAAGAGAGCTTCTGTTATATAATTTCATAAGTGATAGTTAAATACCAAAAGAGGTGTTATATTATTTTTGTAACATATATGTGTTAGGAATAGAACAGAATAGAATAGAATAGAATAGAATAGAATAGAATAGAATAGAATAGAATAGAATAGAATAGAATAGAATAGAATAGAATAGAATAGAATATTTCAGTTGAAAGGGACCCACAAAGATTATCTAGTCCAACCTCCTACATACATATAAATATATATCTACATGTTTAGCTACATAAGTATCTGCACATAAACACTGTTTTCAAGCAGGATTCCCCATGGCCATTAATTCCTTGTTAAATTATACAGTCTGTTCTTTTTTTTTATTATGTTCATTTAATATGAATAAAATAATAGCCAAGTTCTGTGACTGAGCTCTCTATTTTCAGGGTTTGTCCAATTGACTTCAGTGACAATTTTACTTTAATAAATCTCTGAATAAACCATTAGTAGTTGAGACAGTTATTCACCCACGATCTAACTAATGTGACGTGGTCACTCACCAATTCAATTTTTGCATTTGGAGCATTTTTTGTGATTTTTGTGCCTTAGATGCCTAGCAAACAGTTAGATACAGTGAATATTTGGGGAGATTAAGAAGAAGAGAACCTGGATTTAGTAAATCTTCAGCAAAATCCTGGAAGGCAAATGCCTTGTCTTGAATTTGAGATTTAATCCGATTGAGTGCCAAAAACATCTTGAAGCCAGAACAACAAATTCCCTGGAAATGCTTTAAAGCATTTTGTGCAGTGTTGAAAGGAGAAATCCTCAGTAATGTGAAAGAGAACTGAAAGCATAAGAAACATAGTAATGCATATGTTGTGCTTGATTTTGTCAGAACATTAATTCCAAGAAGACAGAAGAAATAAAGATGTAGTTTTTCAATAAGAGCTTAAACAGTAAGGCCTGGTTTAAGTAATTTAAAAAGTAGAAGTTAGTCATTAGACTTGGTTAATTCTATCTGAAAGAGAAATAACTGCAGCAATATTGCAAGATATCCTCTTTACATGCAAAAATTACAATATGGAAAATAATAGGAACACTCAAAGTGAATAAAAGACATTATCAGTGGACATTTTTGTATATGAACATGAAAATAACGTCACAGTACAAATGAATAAGAAAAAGGATATGTGATGGAATTAAATGGATCAAAAACAAAAATGTAGTTATCACATGAGATAAAAAGATAGAATTTGAAATGGTATCAGAATGCTAAGAAAAAAAAAATAACTGTTGTGTTTCTAGTCATTGATCAAGATATAATATTTGCATGTGTCTAGTAAGAAATTAGCAATAAATGTGAGAAGGAATAAAATCTCAAAACACCACATCACATTTGAACAAAAATAAAATTGTGCAACACTATATTATAGGGCAAATTAGAAATCTCTCCTCTATTCAATATCTTCATATTCAACACACACTTTTCAACTATTTATAGACTTACAGAGGTTAACTATTCTTGCTCCAATTTCCCATGCCGGGTGTGTCTGCCTTGAGGCAGCTTTACTTCATGAGGTTTCCATAAATACACTCTGGCCATTTCTGAAAATGAGAAAATATGTTGTTTTGCTATTGATAATTAATTCTTCCAGTTATTTCACTGAAAATGTTTAACTTTTTCAAGCTCTGCTCTTCCATGTTGTGCACTGAAATTTTGCAGAGCTGCAAGTGATGTGGTCAATTTCTTTTTTTTCTGTGAAAAAAATTATCACACTTGGAATTGTCATAAGGTTTTTGAAAAGCACACAGACTCATAAGGGAACTCTGTTAGTGAGAATATAGTTGAAAAACTGAAAATGCTGTCTGGAATTTCTAATTAATGTAGAGCTGGGTGAAAAGGAATATCTGAAATTAGATAAGACTTGCTGAGACAGAAAACGTAAAACAAGCGCCTGTAAAAGAGTGACCTGAAAGGGGGAACACACTGAAGGGGGAAGGAAAACAGAGACAAAAGCTGAGTAAAGGTATATTAGCAATGTCAAGATGGATACAGGGATTAAACTCTAGGAGCATTAGACAGAGAGGTTCAGGGTACCAAAGGTAGGAAGAGGGCACCTGTTAAAGAGAGGAGAGAAGAAAAAGTGGAAGAGAAGTAGTCAGACCCTCAGGCTGTTGTATAAATTACCTATCCAAGTATGAAGGGAATAAAAAAGAGACCTATACCTCCTTTTAATCAGCCTCTTTGTATTTTTGTCGTGTGTTTTTCTGTGGGTGTTTTTTTTCCCATCTGCACTATAGAGGATTTACAGGTAAACAGAGTGTTGTAGAAAGATGACAAAAGCAGCAGAAAAGGAAAAACACATGTAAAGTTGTAGAAGAGAAATGGAAAGAGTAACAAAGGAAGAGAGCAAATGAAGAGCCAGATGAGAAGGAAAAAGAAAGGACAGGGAAAGGGAAAGAGGCATTGAAATAATGGACACCTGAGGGGAAAAAATGAAGAGTAGTTATTAGACTGACATAATAATTTAGGTTGGAAAGGAATTTTGAAAATCATCTAGCCTAATCTCTGCTGAAAGCAAGGATAACTTTGAAGTTATACCAGGTTACTCAGTACTGTGTCCAGTGAAGTTTATAAAATCTCCAGAAATGAAGTTTCAAAATCTCTCTGGGACCCTGTTCCTGGGCTTAACCATGCTCGTTGTGAAACTGTCTTTTTCCTTATACCCAGAAAGAATTTCCTTTGGAGAGATTGTGTCCTGTGTTGCATCAAAAGAAGTATAACCAACAGGTTGAGGGAGGTGATTCTCCCCCTCTACTCTGCTCTTGTGAGACCCCACCTGGAGTACTGTGTCCAGCTCTGGAGTCCCCCAACATAACAAGTACATGGATCTGCCAGAGCGAGTCCAGAGGAGGGCCATGAAGATGGTCAGAGGGCTGGAGCACCTCCACTATAAGGACAGGCTGAGAGAGTTGGGGTTGTTCAGCCTGGAGAAGAGAAGGCTCCAGGGGGATCTTCTAGCAGTCTTCCAGTACCTAAAAGGAGCCTACAGGAAACATGGGGAGGCACTCTTCATCAGGGAGTGTAGTGACAGGATGAGGGGTAACAGCTTTAAGCTGAAAGAGGGTAGTTTCAGATTGGATATTAGGATGAAGTTTTTTATAGTGAGGGTGGTGAGGCACTGAGTCAGGTTGCCTGGAGAAGTTGCAGATGCCCCCTCCCTGGAGGTGTTCAAAGCCAGGCTGGATGAGGCTTTGAGCAACCTGGTCTAGTGGAAGGTGTCTCTGATCATGGCAGGGGGGTTGGAACTAGATGATTTTAAGGTTTCTTCCAACCCGAACCTTTCTGTGATTCTATGATTCTAAGATTGCTCCTTGTTCTTCCATGGAGGAAGGACCTATGAGACAGGTGCGGCTTTCTTTTCTCTATAAACCCCCTCTAGGCAGAGGACATTTATCTCCTTTCCTCTCCTCTCCTCTCCTCTCCTCTCCTCTCCTCTCCTCTTCTCTTCTCTTCCCTTCTCTTCTCTTCCAATGTGCTCCAGTCCCTTAATCCACTCAGGAGCCCTTTGCTGCATTTCCCTTGTACTGCAGGGACCAACACTGGACATAGTACTCCCGATGAGGCCTCATGAATTCCAAGTAGGATAATAATATATCACAGAATAATTTGTTACTGTGCTTATTTCCATGAAAAGTTATTAGACATGGAGTTCTGGGGCAGAGCCAATATCACTGGCACTCACAATTAAAATTAGTAAGTAATCACAATGGACAGACCCTAAAATTGAAAGTCTGTCCAAACAAGAATGACAAAATCTAGATTTAAAATGTCAGAAACAGTCTGTTAATGAATCATAAACCAAACACAAAAAAGTTTTAAACTTATCTAACTTTGGGCTGGTGAATCTTATTTAACTTACTCTGAGTAAAAAGAGAGAAGATAATTTGTCTTCTAGACTCCAAGCTGAGGTTGCAGAAACCATGTAATACGAAACACAAGCAAAATGGAAAAAAAATTAGCAAGGGACAATGGAGAGCAACATATTTCTTCCTTTGAAACACATATTAGAGTAGTTTTGAGATGCAAATTACTGGACAGAAATTAACTTGGAGGCCCCCAATATTGTTTCTTGAAAAATAACTTTTTAGGTTGGGATTATAATTCAAGCAATCTTTACAAGTAGTGATATAAAAATGGATTATGTCAAAATAAATTGCAGAGCTGAACTTCACCTGTCGAGAAAAGGCTAAGCAAACCATATGTTTAGACATGTCCACAATCACAGTGAAAGTTTAAAGTCTATAATGGCTATGTATTTAGAAAAGAATGGACCTAAATTCCACAGAATGTTCAAAAAGAATTACTTGTTGCTACTAGCACATTGCAACAGGTCAACTGGCCTTTGTCTCTTTCTTTCCTGCTTCTGTCTCATTGTCCACTGATGGCAGTATCACATTTCAAAGGAATGATTTTCATTCAAGGCTTTGAAAAACTGAATAGATCTCCCCTGGCCATGACCCACCAACAGAATTCTAATTTCCAGAAATGCATCTCTAAATACATCTTTTTTACATATTTGCAAAATTACTAGAATCTAATACTTTTTGAGAGACAAGTGACAGCAAGCACTGAAACTGAAAGTGATGTGACAAACATGGCAGCACACTTCAGTGAAACAATTCAAGCTTGTAATTAATTTCTATCTTTAAATTCCCATCAGTAATGCTTAGTTAGAAGACTCTGACAGGGTGGAGCTATCAAAAGAGATATTTTCTTTTGGAAAGGTTAAAATACTGTTTGCATATTTACTATGGAGGCTACCAGAAGGTGATGACTCAGAACAATGAGCAAGGAAAACCTTTACAGACCTGTGTATTTAATAAAATTTTGACGGTATTAGTATTCCTTATGAAATTTATTTGATATTACTGGGGCAGAAATCACCTTTGTGTTTCAAGTCAATGGAAAGCAGGAAAACCACCTTGTAACATTCAGTTCGGGGGTATCAAAAGAATTAATAAATAGGTCACTGTAAACATTGTTCTAAGAATTTCTTTCATGAATCTTATCAGGCTGTGACAAGGCTTAAGTAAAAGGATTCCGAAAAAGGAGGCAAATATACAGGCAGAAACAGAATTTCAGTTCGATATCTATTCCACAAGAGGCCAGCTATGAATGATACAATTTTCCTTTGAACACAACCCTGCTCCCGATCCTTTACTACAATAGGGAATAATGCCAAACCAACATCTTGCTCCAGGTGTCAAATATCCCATGGCAATGCCAAGTAAAAGAGACTAAGCAAGTGAAAAAATACATCCTAATTTCCTATTAAAAAGGTTTGGGCTGGAATTTCTGGTTTGTTTTAAATGCTATAATTCAGAAAAAAATGAAGGAACATTATATGTATACATATATACACACGTCTGTGTGTGTTTATATATTCATGTAAGTATACATATAAATGTGTGTAGAATCTGCTTTTCTTTTTTTCAAAAAAACAGTAACAAGTACTTGCTTAGAAGGTCAGTTTTTTTGTTCAGCACAAAATGTGAGGAAATACATAGTTTCCATTAACTTTTTTTTTTTTTTTCATAAGAATGTGGACATCAGAGCCCTTATATGTCCAAAGAACAGCTGGAATAAATGGAGTACAGTCAGAAAGATTATCATAAAGTCCTTTGAGCTTCTTTATTCTTGAAGCATCTTTGTGTTGCATGTTTTCCAGTCTCTCTATTCTGATAGAGGTTTCAGAATTACACTAATGGTGGGTCCCTATTAGAGGGAGCTATTACAGTAGCCAAAGACTAATGAGGTATAGGACAATCCAGCTCTGTGCCTGCAGTCTTCCTGCAGTGTTCCTTCACAGCATAGCTCGATTGAGCCTACAAGTGTCCACCTTAGAACAAAAATGAGGCTTTTGCTGCTTCTTTTTCTCCATTGTGTATAAAAGGAGTCTGAACAATAAGTTCTGATCTAGACACTGTGGTAAAAGTAGGTTAGGTAAATTTTACAGCTTAAGCCTCATACCCCAGAATTGTTCATGCAGGATCTCTCCGTCTGTTGCACAGTACCTTCTTTACTCTTACCCATTTACATTTTTGGAATAGACAGGTTTACTTGCCTCTACTTCTCTGTTGGAAGGTTGCTTCAGAAAGACATTATCCTTTATTTCCTCTCTCTATTCTCAACCAATTCATACCTGTTTATGCAATATATTCTTGAGCACCATCTACTGGTACTTCTTCCACATCCAAAATATCTACATCTATTCATACATAAAGCATGCTTCTAATATTTCCACTGGAATGAATAATCTGGTATTCAGTCATGGTGTAATGGAGTAATGTGCTATTTACACAAGTTATATGACCTGATTCTTCAAAGAATGCTAATCTTGGCTGAAGAACGGGGAGAGAGACTATTTCTTAATACACAACTATTATAAGAAGAGAAAAGCTGAAAATTAGCATCTCTTTACTCAACTCCTGTCATGTAGTAGAATTCATCTTTTATTTCGTACTACCTGGGTAGCCAAAAGGGGTCTGCAATTTAAGGGTCATATTATTAAGGACACCTAAGGTTTCATTTATAATAGGAATAGTTTATTTCAGGGAAACAAATATTAAATACTTTCCCAACTGTGAAGGAAATTATAATGCCAGCTTTACAGAAAGAAAAGTGATATGCCTGTGAAAATTGCTGATCTCAACCTGTTGACAAGTCCAGTTAAAATGTGTTCTTAGTGTAAAAGTCAGTGCTGCCCCAGACAACCTCCATTTGTAATTTATGCATTCTTATTTCGGAAGGGGAGGGAGTCTGTTGAGAAAGGAATAACACACTTTTTAAAATTCTGTCTCAGAACTGCTAGCAAGAACTTTGATTTATTAAAACTGAAATAAATTCAAGCACCTAATTTGGAGTCTTCAGCATTTGTACAACTTGCTACTTCCATTTCAGATGTCTGTGACATTGAAACTAAGCTGGCTATTTTCTCATCCAATCTCACACAGTTCTGTTCTCACACTGGAAGTGTGAGACTACAAATCCAGGGTGACAAATTATTTTTCACTAAATTTTTGGGTAACTGCCTCTGTTATATTTTTATGTGGTTAAGTAGGATATATCCCATTGCTAAAGAAAACTGATGATCTGGTTTAAGAACAAGCTTCTTCATTTCTTGTTCCGTACAACAGGATCTGAATCCTGAGATCCCTTGTTAAATGCTGGAACAGTGTTCTTACTGATAGTAAAAGTATTTTCTTGCAGGATCCAGTATAATGTATTCAAACCACTTGCTGCAGTCCCAGTATATAAGAATCTAAGGGTTGAACAAAAACTCCAACTCCCTCAGTAATTAACAGGAGAGTTAAAGCAGGATGTGAATGGAATGATACAGCTTGGTTTTTAAGAACTGGAAACTACATTTAGATCTCTGCTCTTTGTATTTCCCATGGAAATATTTTCCATAAATTTGCCTAGTTGCTTTTCGAACTCATTCACTCTCTTGATCTCCACAACTTTTCTTGGTAATGAAATCCAAAGTGCAGTTAACTGAGGGTAAGAAGCCTACTACTTTTAATTTATTTTAAATCTCCTTCTTGATAATTTCTTCTGATTCCTTTTCCACTCTTCTATTACAAACCACTGAATGAAAACTTCATATTTGCTCTTTCCAGACCATTAGTAATTTAGCTGATTTCTGTGATATACCTATTCCACATCATTCCACATAAGGAAAACTTTTTACATCTGATGATTCTTGTGTCCTTTCCTGCAGAATCTCTGGTGGAACCTTTCCTGCCTGTATTATACCCTGAGCTTTCTTTGCATGAAGTCCTGCTTGATGTACACTTTTGCATGCGTCTGGTTTCCTGTGGGCTGCTGTGTGACTGCAGAAATATTTTGATTCTCTTTTTTGTACCTATGTTTGGGTACCATACAGTCACATACACTGTTACATATTAAAACTGAACTCAGCAGCAGTGCAGTTTACACGTGAATATTAGAAAACTGAGTTTCTTTTTTCCTGTCTTCTCCTGTTCCTCTTAGTCTTACTTCTGTTGTCCAAAGCTTTTCTATCATTGATATGTTTCTGCTCCTGTTGCTGGTCAGTGTGAGTTATACAAAGGTCCAGGTTACCTGCAGACTAAATTTCCAAGTATCATTACATTTAAAAGGTTTCAAACTACATCTGCAAATTTACTCTTCTGCTAAGAGTTTATCCCAGTTTCACTACTCCTACATTTCTGTTACTACATCTCTGTTGTAGTCCTATGATCTCTTTAACTTTGGTTGGTTAAAATTTAACAAAGCCAAAAGTCATCTTTTATTAATCTTTTCTGTGGATCATAAAATCAATACCATAGTTCAATATGGGTGTGGGCAGAATTTTTTCAGCTTAAGTCCAAGAAAAACTGAGTGTCAGCTGCAAATAAGTCTGCCCCTATGGAAAAAAAATGTGTTTTAAAAAGGAAAACCAGGATGAGTACTCAACAACCCCACTCAGGTACAGCAGTCCGCAGAATGCACACAATTATCAGAAAGTACTGGACGGCCGCACTCAAAGAGTTGTGGTCAATGGCTCAATGTCCAAGTGGAGACCGGTGACCAGTGGTGTTCCGCAGGGGTTGGTACTGGGACCAGTGTGGTTTAACATCTTTGTTAGAGACATGGACAGTGGGATCGAGTGCACCCTCAGCAAGTTTGCTGATGACAGCAAGCTGTGTGGTGTGGTGGATACGCTGGAGGGAAGGGATGCCATCCAGAGGGACCTTGACAGGCTGGAGAGGTGGGCCAATGCAAACCTCATGAAATTTAACAAGGCCAAGTGCAAGGTCCTGCACGTGGGTCGAGGCAATCCCAAGCACAAATACAGGCTGGGCGGAGAGTGGTTAGAGAGCAGCTCTGAGGA
>WKFP01013854.1:80328-138134 GCA_011057875.1 Pterocles orientalis
ACTTGAATATGAGAAAAAACTTCTTTACAGTGAGGGTGACAGAGCACTGGAACAGGCTGCCCAGAGAGGTTGTGGAGTCTCCTTCTCTGGAGACATTCAAAGCCCGCCTGGATGTGTTCCTGGGTGATCTGATTTAGGTGTTCCTGCTCTGGCAGGGGGATTGGACTAGATGATCTTTCGAGGTCCCTTCCAATCTCTAACATTCTGTGATTCTGTGATTCTGTAATTTACATCACTATATAAACTGGTGGCTATAAAACATCATGATAAAGATATATCAATGATAAGATGTTGATTTCTGAAAACTGTCCGGACGTGCCAGCAGTGACGTTGTTCTTTTCTTGCCTTCATTATTATATTGCTTTCTTAGAGAGTATATTAGCCACTCTCAGGTCAGAAAGCTAGGTGTACCTTTGGCCTGACCCAGTTTGGTCAATCCTGTACTGCTGCAAATCACATAGCTTTTTTTTCTCCACAGAGCCCCCATTTCTGGCTTGATGTCTGTGCCAGGTCAGGCTCACTCCTTTCCAGACTATTTTGGTCTTTTATATATATAAAAATTATATATGTATCTTTCACGTAGCTCTGAAATCTCTTTCCAAAACTAACTATCCTTTTGGCCCTCACAACATCCCAGAGCAGCAAGTTTCACAATGTATTTATTATCTCCTTCTACATGCTGCGAAGGATTTCATTAACTGCCATCATATCCCTCCTCAACTGTCTCTTTCCTGAACTGAAGAGGTATCACCTGCTGAACCTCTTCTTTTGTGGAAGCCATTTGTATCTCCACTTGCACTTTTCTGTTCTGTCCTTAGTTCTACCATATTCATCTACACTTGTAAGGACCATAACTGCAGCATTCAAAGGACACCTGCCCTGCAGCGCAGTAGCATCCTGATGATTTCTACTTTCCAAATAGGTTGCCAGCTAGGGTCAAGGAAATGAAAAGTAAGTGTGTAGATATTTGAGGAAATGACAGGTAAAGAAGAAGGAGGGATGAGTAACCAGATGTGGCAAGTGGTATAGAAAAACAAAGAAAAGCAGAGATTCTTCTCTATGTTCAGTTATAAACATGTAAAGCAATTAATCATATCCAGAAATGTAATTTAACAAATAATTTTAAAACCTTTTGCTCTGTATTGTATAGACATTTAAAAATTATTACTAAGCTAGATGTTTATTTGTCTAGGTAACCTGAAAGAGGCGTGGAGGATTGTGAGAGGACTTGTACAGATGGAAACAAAACCAGTGATAGACTGAGGACTCCTCTAATGAGAAAAAAACCTCATCCAGTTTTATTTAATACAATCTGAAACCTAATTTTAATTTCTACCCATGGTAGAAAGCTAAACCTGTTACTTACCTGCAAAGGCACTTGTGCATAAGTACATAAGCCACAGACTCAAATCCAGCTCGGGAGGGCAATAACTCAGTGATGAACTGATGATACTGTTGCCATTTTTTAGCCCATGTGAAATAAATTAAGAGAGTCTCTTTCATTCCTAATTAACAGGTGCCTGAACCTAACATTTATTTGTTATAGATAGTGCCTCTGGTACGTGGCATGTGATGGGATAGTGGTTTCTGTAACCAGGGAGTAAACTCACAGACATGCAGGGTTGATATTTAATTCTTTGCAGCTATGGTGTGGGAAGGATTTAAGTTTTTCCAGCCTGCAGCATTTTCAGAGAAAAACCAAGGCAGCTAGTAAGGGCTTTGTGAAAAGCTAGCATTGCATTGTCCTATGGTGTGGCAATGCTCTTCAGTGCCTTTGGTAAGTACTGAGTAGCACTTTAAAAATGTGTTAACTACTCTTTCAAGCATGTATTTTAAACAAGACTGGGTTTTATTACAGCAGGGAAAGTTTCATAGTATTGATGACAATCTTTTCTTGATGTTCTCCTGAAAGGCAAAATGTATAAATATGAACAATTATATTCATGCTTTTCAAGAACCTTAACAATTTTTTATTTACTCATTTAAAATGGATCTTCATGAGTATATCATTGTTAATAATACACCTGGTATACAGCAATGGTCAACTGGTCTGCATTACAAGAGTTGTTCCTTTGGCAACATCTAGACAAACTTCTTCAATTCCTAGTGAATACAACTTGAACACACTGCAGGTGAAGAAAAAAGATACTCTGCTGCAATGCAAGCTATGGCTTTTGATGCAACTGATATATACTACACCATAGATAGTACCTTCCTTTATGCTTTAATTTTTCAGTGATATATAATATTTTGTTTGGCTTGTCTGTGTACATTAGCTCACTGGTTTAAACACGCTTGTTTAAAGGAGGAGAGTCATGAATATTTCATGTTCCTATGCAGTTCCTTTTCCACAATATATGAGCACCTTTTTTTTTCCCCTTTTTTTTTTTTTCTTTGCAATGGGAAGAAGGCAGCCGTGTTAAGTATACTTTCAATTCTACCAGCCTGAATAGCCTTGTAGATACTGTTTCGTGTATCCTACAGGTACTTAAATGATTTCTGAAGATTTTTCCTATCATTTTTAAGGAACTGTGTTAAAACTCTCAAAAACTTACCCAGTAAAGGAAATGAGGGCTACATTAGGCATCTCATCAGTTCTCTAAATGTTCTTACGTCCATGAATCCTGTTCTCTTCTGAACTGCCACTGTGAAGTGTTGCCTCTTCAGACAAAGGCCATGTATACAAAATTATGTGACTTTGCTCTGCTAAGGCTGCCTAGTAATGGAATTAGCTGATTTTGCTATCTGTATTTTTCATGACCCACCTACCCTTTTCTTTCCTAGGTTATTCATTAATTATTTTTTTAATTTCACTCCTGCCTCCTTTTAAAACCCTTCTTCTCCCTTGATAACTGTATTTCCCTTAAGTATTCCTAACACTTGCCTCAAAGTGCTTATTAAATTCATAAAGGAAAGAAATATATAAGAATATGTGATCATAATAAAAGAAGCAGCTATTTTAAAATGCATTTCATAAATGTAGCTCTAGTGAGAGGAGGAGGAGGGAGGAATGAGAAGAATCAGTGTATCAGCCCTGGGGAAAAAGTGGACTAAATTAAAAAGGCAATTAAGAAATGCTGAACCTCTGCCATGTCAATGAGCTTCTACGGTAGATAAAAGTGTGACAAAGAAGAACATACTCATGCCTATTGTTTTAGAACAATGATGTGTGTCTTGCTTCTAATGCTGTTGTTTTAAGCATATCTCGTGTTGTTTCCATTATTGTGAGTTCAACAAACACAGGCGACAGACAAGGTGTTTTTGGCAGAAGGACAAACGACCCTTTGCTTCAGCTAGTAACAAATTGCTTTAATTAAGAAGAAATGGTCTTGGAGCATTTTTCTGCTGTATGGTCTCTGCAAGATGTCATGCACAAATGGTAATCCAATGTTTTCTCTGAACAACGGCGTAAAACCTAAATGGAGGCAAGTATAGTTTACTTTGAATTGTTTATATGTGTCTCACTTTAGGACACATTTAGTCTTTGCGTGGATGGGCAAAAGAATTTGCAGTCTCCATCCTGTAAATAACTAAGTATGATTAGACTGCAACTCTTACAGTAGCTAGTTTGGGCTTGAATTAAGACTGACCCTTTTAATAGGTAACATAATTAGAATGGCAATTTGCTGAGGATACAACACCATTTAGTAATATCCTGATTCCCTTTCTTAATGTGCTTTAAACAGTGCCTTTAGTGATGTTATAGAAATGTTGTATAGCAGCACTTGGCTGTCCTGAGGCAAAAAGTCTGTCAGCATTCCTGGTGAATCTGTATTTTCAGAAGTGGATAGGGTAGCTTGATGATCTTTTAAAATATATTACCTTCCCCACTCGTGAAAGAAACATTCAGCTGACATGCAAACTCAGTTTCTGGTAGACAAAATAAAGCTAATAGGCTGTTACTGAACAGTTAGAAACTTTTTTTTTTCTTTTTGGCTTGTCTCTTCTGTCTATTTTTTTTAATTTGAACTAAAGTACTTCATGCTCAGAAATGAGGAAAGACTGTCACATTGTAATACAAAATGTGGCTTTGGGATATTTCAATTAAGAAATTACTGCAATATGATATTTAAGATTTGAAAACTTCGTTTTCATCATGTATTCTCTCCTCTGTTTAGAATAGTATTTTGTGAAGTGTATTACCATATTACTTCTTGACTATGCATTTGTAAATCTTTATTTTGAAAGTTCAGTATCTCAGCTGTATAAAATCACTTTAGATTTCCATTCCAGATGCAAATGTTGTCTGACAAATACCCTTGCCTGACCAGTTTTTATTAGATTTAAAACTTTCATTGGTTCTGCAACACAGGTCTAATGCAAACATCACAAGAAAAAAATATGGAAGAGCCAGGCAGCTGGGTTCAGCAGCATCAAAGAATATACAGTCTCTTTCTGACAACACCAAATCTGTAGAGCAAATGAGGAAGGAGAAAGATAGTATGTTATGCACCAATGTGTGCCTTCTGTGATTTAACTCGCAGCGTAACCACTGTTGGCAATGCACACTGAATAGCCTAGGGTTAAGCCGGGAGGTTTTTCAAGTGAATGTTACTCTTGCATTTATCACTTTGCACATTCTTCTGTAATAGCATATTTCATAATTGCATTATTTATGACCCAGGGGAAAACAAAATAATCAATCATGTTGTCAAGAGAAAAGGAAGCAAAGTACTTAACTTCATGACGAAGAGGGAAAAATATTTTTAAAAAATCATAATATATTCAATCTCCATTGCAACCGCTGTGTAAAAGAAAAGGAGAAGGGAGCCTGACTTTTTTTTTTATTATTTTAATGGCAATGAGTGATGGTGCTGTTGAAAAAGTAAAAGCTGAATCTCTTTTTAAAACACAGAGCTCAACAGAAATTTATGAGAAAATACAACGATAGTACTTGAAGGCCAGAACATGCAAATAGGAATGAAATTTGAATGCCTACAAGCTTCAAAAGATAGTCCAATGATTCTAGGTGCTGGGAAAAGACACTGAATGACATACCCCTATGATAATAGGGACTACTTATCATAAATTAAAACCTAATAACCCCCCTGAGAATCAAGTATTGTCTTATTTTCCAACCTTCTGGAGAATAAGCTTTCACTACATATGAAACTACAGGTGGAAATCTCAGGAAATCAGAGAGAAAATCCCAACTTGGACATATTAAAACCTTTGACAATAATTCTGCAATCTGAACCTGAAACAGAAGGCACATTGTTCTGTACAGAAAAAAGGGAAAGCATTTCTTTTCACTAGAGAAGAGCTGGAAATCTCCAGGTTGACATAAAAAAAACTTGACATGAGTAGTGACAGTTGTGTGGTATGGCAACTTGACCACATGCAGCTGCATGCAAACAGCTTTTGAATTGCAGCTGATTTCTGTGAGACCACTTAATGTCTCATAGTACACTGAATCAACATTCAGCCTATGTGACTGGTACCATGTTCCTTGGGGACAAAGGAGTCTTTGAAGTCATTGGAATAAGGCACTTTCATGTGAGCGACAGGCATTTATGAGAAGGTAGTTTCTGGGGAGATGTTTCTTCTTCCTGCAAGAAGGAGGCTCTGGAACAGAATTATTTCCTCCCGAGAACTGCTTGTTCCCATGTTTGAAGCTGGAGACCTACTTGCGTAACTGAAGAGCAGGAAGATGAAAGAAAAGCTGTTGGACTGAAAAGAAACTTTTGAGACTGATAGAAAAGTTAGATAACAAGGGCTATGGGATACAGGGTGCTTGCTCAAGAATGACTTGATGGTTCAGAAGATGATCCTGAACTACTGGAGTGAAAACCTGAAGGAGGTCCTGAAAGCCGAAAGGAAACACATACAAGCTTCCCTTCACAAAACCAACCAAACCTGTTTGGTGTTGATCTCCAAGGCAGGGCTTTGCACGGAAACACTTTTTAATATGATGTTTGTGTTGGTATGCTAAATAGGCAATAACTGTCAAAAGTCCTATGCAAAATCTGTTACACATACCTGAAGGACTGACCATCAAAATGCCTGTAGTACAGAAGCTGTGAAAAGGTTTTGTATACTTGGTGAGATTTTTTTTAAACACTTGAGAATCTAGGGGTGATTGAATTTATTTCAGCCAGGAAGATCTGGGCTGTGAAGTCAAGCTCTCTTTACCACCTTGAAAATACACCCTAAATTAGAGGTGATGCCTGGAAGCTGCTTGGGCTCAGTAAGACAGAAAGACAAAGCTGTGTGGTGGGATAAAATCCCAAGCACCTGGTGACTTTTCAGTCAAGGGGAGTTTGGCCTTTATCCCATATTTGCAATGCAGGGGAGATTAATTTTCATTGTTAGTCCATCCAAGTGTTTCCTTTTGCCAAAGATTATAGTCTCTGTTGAATGTAGTAACTTCACGGGAACGGACCTCAATTCAACTGTTTAGAACGTTAGCTGTTAAAAAAAAAAGGAAAATAATTGGAATGTCTTCTCCCTGTATCACTCCATGCCATAAACACTAATTTCTGGTATTAAAGGCTGATGACAGGTATGGTATTAGTCCATTACCGTCTTTGTGAAGTGAGGAACCTAGCCAGCAGAAATCTAAGAAATTTGAATATAACTAATATTGACTTGCTGTTACCTTGTTAAGAGATGATTGGAGAATGGTTAGATGTTTGCTTAGATCATTTATTTACGAGCAGTATGTGATTAATGCATTGGAAATTCACTAGGAATGTGTCTTGATGATAGGGGACTGTGTCATTTGTATCCATGGTAAAAATATTACACTGCATTTCTTCATATCTAGAAAAGATTTGTACAACTCTTGGAATATATGTTTAATAATTAATCCATTAAACTATTCCAAGCTGAAAAGTGCAAGCTTTCTGGCAAGAACCCCACTAAGAACGAAAGTTAATAATGCTCCTCTGCACTGCTCACAGGAAACTGTGCTCTGCAATACCCCTGAAAAAATTCAGAACACGGTCACTGAGGTACTGCTCTGGGTCCTAACAGTCAGCATAGCTGGAGTTTTTTTCCTGTATCTCTTAGACTTTTGTATTTGGCAGAGCTGTAGAATTCATCCAGGCTTCCTGGACTTCTCTTTCTAAACAGAGAGTAGGACATATGCACGGCTGTCCCTCAACATTTTTTAGTTAGTGTGTGAATTGCACAAATCTTCATTTATAATGATCTTTGATCTGACTGAATGTTCAAAATATAAAGCAATGAATCCAAAATAGTGATGATGTTTCAATGCTCATTTTATTCAGAAACTCACTTGTAGCAGCTTAAAAGGCCACTTTTAACTAACTGGATATCAAAATTCTGTAAAAATGGTTGAACTCTCAATTATTCTCACGGTGTGTATAATAGATCTTTTTTTTTTTAAAAAGCTTAAATTGTAGAGATTAAGGAGGCAGCATGGAAAGGTATTATTGTATCTGTGTTCTTTTTCTGAAAATACAGCAAGGCATTTCTGCTCATCCTGAAAATATTTAAGGTACTAGGTCATGATTTGGGACACTGTCATCCCATGATTCCTTGGAAAGGAAACTGAAATATAACTATGAGATTATGTGAAAAGTACAGAATTATCACACTAATGCACAATAACTCATGTGGAAGCCAAGATCAATGCCTGATAAACTTGGTTATTATCATAAGCTTCAAACTAAACGTGCCACTGTCTGAAATCAGAGAACACAGATACCAGTCAGTAGAAGGAAGTTTGAACTAAAGAAGTTTCATGAAAACTGAAACATGACAAAGTATTAAAAAATTATTATATTTTCAAGAACCCTGAAAGATTCACAAAGTGAGGAAAAATCAATAAAAATACATGCCATAGGGGATTCCACCTTACATTGGCAGCAACGATCGGTAAGTAAGTAGCATTCAAGTTCCCAAAACTGTGCGTGGCTGTAAATGACAAGTACAATCTTGATGCAAGCTGAAGGCATTAGATTTTTCCCTCCAACATGCTGGCAACTTTTTTGACTTATTAAGGAATATGTTGGCTTAAACAGTGTAAAATTCTTGGGGCCTGACAGTTCAGATTTCTCTTAATATAATGATTTCATTAAGGATAGGACAAGGATTAATATGATTCACTGAGAACTAAGTAAACTAAGGATCACTATTGGTTATTAAATGGCATTTAGTTAAAATTGGTTAGTAGTTAAGAAGCTTTCTCAAAGCTTTTAGAAATAATATTTTTGCACAGATCTTTAAATCCTGAATTTTGTCCTGTATTAATGACCCAAATTCCATTTCAGGCAATCATGTCTTTTAAGTAAATTACAGTAATGGAAAAATTATAATATTAAAGAAAACAATGTCAGTGTCACAACTCTTCTACAAACCCTCAATCTAAAACTTTAAAGGAACAAGAGGTGGAATAAACGAAAACCAGAAGTCTTTTACTACTATAGCGGTGATTGAGTGAAGAATTTTTGCTGCATATTTGCATAGTACATAATATGAAAGGCAGGAAATGCTGCTTCAGATAATGCTAGTTTAGTTCTGGTTATTGCTGGTCATTTCATAGTGCTTATTCTACTGTACAAGGAACATGTCTTTCTGAGAGTTTTTGACTTAATAGAAATACAAGATTAAGCAGCCAGAAGAAAATGGAGGTTTTTCTCATTATGTGATACATGAACATAGTTACACAGTGCAGATGATGAACTCCTCTTGCAGAATCCATCTGTTTATGTCCCACAAAGGGCATCTTTTTATGTCCAAGTCCATCTATGTGTTTGCATCCAGCCTCCTTGTTGTTGTTCCATTGGTGTGCATGACCCTCTCAGTGAGCTGTGCAATGCAGGTGCCTGCACACTTGCCGCTGCTATTTCCCTGCCAGCCAGAGAAATTCTCATCTGAAAACTGCTGGACTCTGATATAAAAGCTCCTGTGCCTGTGTGATTATGCAACATTAGCTGGAGCTGGATAAATGGATCCATGTACATCCAGCTCTGCTTTGTCACAGGCAGTGCTAAGAAACAGCTTGGCACAAATGAAAATTGATGCTGAAGGCAGTGTTGCACAGGGGCAGTGATTATCTGAAAGATGTAGATGCAGCACAGTTGGAGTGCTACCCATGTGCTGCATGAAAATGAAAAGCTATTTCCAGTTCTCCAGCAGATTTCCTCTACCGTCAGATTCATCTGGTAAAAGGGACAAATAAAAATGGATATTCACATGCCAAAAAGTTAAGAAAAACAATGCTTCATAAAAAAAAAAAAAAGGCTGTGGCTTGCTATCCCTGAAAGAAATTAGCAGACTTGAAAGTAACCACACAAAAGAGGACAGTTTCTTTATCAGGCTTATTTCAGGGTGGGCTACATCACTGGACTGTATTAAGATAAAAGGTACAACTTGCTCAGACTTTTTCTGGTGTCTTGTGGTTTACTCTCTTCAGAAGTGTCTAGAATTGTTTTTATTATTAATGGAAGAGAATCAATTTTTAATCATAGAATCATATCATAGAATCATAGATTGGCCTGGGTTGAAAAGGACCATAGTGATCATCTAGTTCCAACCCCCCCGCCATATGCAGGGTCACCAACCACTAGACCAGGCTGCTCAGAGCCACATCCAGCCTGGCCTTGAATGTCTCCGGGGATGGGGCATCCACGACCTCCCTGGGCAACCTGTTCCAGTGTGCCACCACCCTTTGGGTGAAAAAATTTCTCCTAATATCTAACCTAAACCTCCCCTGTCTTAGTTTAAAATCATTCCCCCTTGTCCTATCACTATCCACCCTCGTAAACAGTCGCTCCCCCTCCTGTTTATAGGCTCCCTTCAAGTACTGGAAGGCCACAATGAGGTTTCCCCGGAGCCTTCTCTTTTCCAAGCTAAACAAAATATAAATAAGCAACAAGATATGACACACACTAATTTAAAAAAAAAAAAAAAAAAAAAAAGAAAAAATTTAGGCTCCTCTACAGAGACATTGCTGTTCTCCAGAATTTTTTTCAGTCAATCAGTGTTCAGTTGTCACCCAAATTAATCTTCACCCTGTGCCATGCAGACAGGCTTTGTTGACCTCCTAGGAAAGCCTTGTTCTTTCCACCACCCCTGAGGACTGCCATAGAAGCAGTCTCTGTATCTAATGCATTCCTTATGACTCCTACCACCTCTCCAGTCCTGCAGTCTCTCTGCTTTCCGTGTTAATCCTTCTCTGCTGCCCTCCTACATCCCAGACGTTTTTCCAAAATGGCGCAGGCTCAGTTGTTCTCAGTTAAGGAGTAATTAACCTAAGAGGGTATAATCAGACTAGAATGCAGTTGGCGATGAAGTGCAGGAAGCTACAATAAATTGCAAACAAACCCATTAAATGACTATGCTATCTATCACAGATGGCAAAAGCTCTTATCATTCAGTTGGTTTCAGTATACTGATATGCCTTACATAGTCATTTAATTTTACGCAATGATATCATATCCTACTTAGTATTAGCATTGCTACTTTGTTTTCCATGACCATTTTACCAGAGAGCCATAGGTCTGAAACTTCTGGCTTTGCCATGCCAAAGAGCAAAATTGGACAGGAAGGCATCATGTTCATGTCTCGGGTCATGCTCTAACGTCTGTATGAAATCTGGACTTTTTTTGAAATTTTCCCTTGTGAGGTGTCTTGAGTACAGTCCTGGACATCCAGGCATCTGTAGAAGCATATGATAATCATTATTTCAGAAGAAATACAGAAAGCAAACTGAGGAAATCTAAATGCTGCAATTATTATTTAAAGAAAACAGGGCACATAGCTGAACCGGTACTTGTCTAAGAAAACTTCAATGTTTTACATTTTTTATTGATTATGAACAAATTATTGTTGATCGAAAGAATCAATCCATTTCAACACATTATGCTTGGAAAGAAGAATTAACCAGTTCATTAATATTATTGAAGTTAGCAGCTGTTTGTAGCAGTCATAAACTGTTAAAATGACCTATATATTAAAGTAGCATTATAAAAATTAGGTCAGCAGCCCTGGCAATGGAGTTTGGGTGCCATTTTCACCAGGAAGAAACTGTCTCTTACTGCAGAAAACTCTGAGTTGTATTGATATTTCCTCTTTGATGTCTATTATCTACTGTAGATCAGATAATTTGAACGTGACTGAACCATTTGCTTGTAAAACTAAGATATTTCACTTGAGAGTTCTGTGACATGGAAGACAATGTCTCAGTCTTGAGTTTTTCTTCAGTATGGTCAACCAGCTGGTTTAGTAAAACAGAAAAGTCTTAAAAGGTTGATCAAAACCAATGAATATCCTAAAGATTCGAAAACAAAATTGCTTCACCCTTACTTTTTGTTTTTCTCCAGTTCTTCACTTAGATCAACCTCAGACTCAGAACAATGTGTAGAGATGTCAGAGACTGCTGCCTAGGGATTTTGAAGTCTTTTTGACCACAACAGTTCAGATAAAATTTAAGTAAATTTATATTCCTTTTAATACTATAATAATTAACAATAATTATTGTTAAATTAATATTTTATTTTACCAAAAAGGTAAAATAAACTCTATAAGGTCATTAGCACTATCACATTTTCCTCTCATATTCCTAATAAGACCTTTCAATTCCAGATTTTCAGAACAGAAATCTTTAAAGACTCACTCATGTTAGATTACTGTAACCAGTTAGGAGTATCATAGGAAATGAACAAATGTACTTTGTAAATTACATCTTTTGTTGAATTTGTCACACGCAAAGAAGCTCTGTAGTGGACAACTGAGTTAATAAAGAAATTATTCCCTCACTTCTGTTCCATAACTGCTATTTGATCGATGGAACTCTGGTAGATTAGCAGCAACACTGGGGATGTGCTTTCTTGCAAGGTTTTCTAATTAGTTTGTAGATATTTTTTTTCTGTGGTGTCCTGTATGGGGAATGATCCACTTACCAGTCTCATTTGGGTGCTTTCATTCAACACTCTGCCCTCTTGTGACACTATGATATGGGTGTTGGTCTTGATATCTCCAATAGCCTACCAAAGTTTTTCATTTTTTTGGTGTTTCTTCCAGTAAGATATGTTCAAAGCTGATTAATATGTTTCTAAATTCAGCTGTTAGAGAAGTTTAAATTCCATTTGACTCTCTTGCCACATTTGGCTCTCTTGCCAACACTACTTTTCTGTTATTATCATTCCATCTCTAACACCCTCCTCTTCCCTCCACTTCCCTCCTCTCCCAGCACACACATTGGAGAATAATTAGGACCTTTGAAGCACTGCAATGGATGACTCACTGCACAGTCAAGAGTTGAATAACGACACCCAATGTCATTTCTGTATCTCAAGAGCCTGTTTTCCTTCCAGTATGGGATTAAATAGAGATTTTGGATTAAAACTAAATGCTGAATCTTTCCAAAGGCCATTTGATAAAGCTAACCTTTCAAGAATGAAAACAGTATAGCTATGCTTTTAGGAGTAAAATAGTGCTAAAAATCTAGCAAATTAATTGAAATGTATTGAACTGAGAAGTTTTGTAGAACAAATGTTAAGATAAAAAAATTATTCCACTTTTTCAGCAGCTGACAACAGAAATATCACTGAATGCCATCGTCCTTGGAGTTCATAAGGTTACAAGGATATTACATCACCTAGCAACAGAAACACCTATTTAGGATGCAAGGATCAAATGCTTTTTTTAATGTGTTGTAGATCCCCCAGGATATACACAAATAAACTACCGTAGAAATCCACTTGCTTTGCAAGGCAGTCTTTTTGTTTGTCCTTGATGTATCAGTGCTTTTCTTTTGGAAGACTTTGACCTTTTGCTAGCAAAACTGATAATAGTCTCCTTGTTGTATCATTCCAGTCTCTAGTGCAGCCTCTAGTGGAGCTTCTGTTCAGCATGAAGAAGAAAAGAATCTAGCCTAAAAAGTTCCTGTAGTTTATTGTGTCATTTATATTACTTTTTAAAAAGAGATGAGTGTATCTATGGCATAATCTAGCACTTCAAGCAGAAAGCTAGCACAAAAGAGCGGAAGTCTAGTTGGTCAGCTATTGTCAGACTGGGGGTCTCAGACCTCAAAAGTTTTAGTCAGCCTGGAAAGTCTGCTTATTCTTCCCTGCTCACATCATGTAATAACAGAAATAATACCATAAATTTAGTTTGTAACCAGGATTGTATTATAATTTAGCCATGCAGTTGGTAAAAGTATTGAAAAATAAGACTAGTTTTCCAAACCAAGGCCACAAATGTTACTACAGGCTAACATACTTGCAAGGATGATATACAGAAATCCCGTGGAGACAACTAGCTGATACATCAAGGAATTCTCAAAGACTGATTATTAATGCATCAAAGCAATATAAATTCAGTGAAACAATCAGAAGACATTAAAGAAAGGCAGTTTTATGACCACTTCAGGCCTGTTCTCCATATGATATAAGTCAAGGCAAATCCCTGCCACATCATATTTTCTTGCTGTGGACTGATGTGAGGGAAATAAGGGGCCCACTTAGCTCTTTTGTGTAGCTCATTTAAAATAACCCAGATTAATGGGGATCTGTCTATTTTACCCTTGTAGGGGATGATGAATACTAAGAAATATTATTGAAGCCATTCAGCTCCCTACTAATAATACATTAGTAAATACCGTGTGATCAGATTTCATTGAAGTGTGGGGTTTTTTAGACTAGCTTGCAGCTGAGCGAAATGTTAGCTTAAATACCAGCAATATTTCATTCATGAAGTGTAAGGGTCCTGCTAGGTTCTACAGGTACATAGGATGCAGAAGTGAGAAAAAACAGGTCCCAAAATAACAGAAACGCACTTGTATCATAGCTAAGGAAGCATAGATATTTCCCAAATGGACAGAGAACAGAGTATCACAGAAAGTACAATGGTTCTTCTCTTGATTTTCTCCAAAGCCTAATGGCCCAAGAATTCACTCTGCTTAAACAGCCCGGTTCAATCCTGCATCATGCAAGAAAGAATTCTTCAAATTTCAGGAGTTTTTTTCCTTTCTAGAGCAAGATTTAAAAATAATAATTCAAACCCCTTGGCAATGAGTATTGTTTTTGTTTTTGTTGGTTTCGGAATCTTAAAAATATTACGTTACTTCTCTTCTGGAAGGATCTGTGGTCTTTTTATAATTCCCTAGGTGATTAAGCCTTTTCTTTCCTGAAAATGGCAGACAGTCTGTTTTGTGAGTAATGACTTGCTTAGGTATAAATTTACTCTGTTTATGAGCAATAGTCTGTTGTCAAGTTCTTGGTTTTGGTTTTTTTTTTGTAAGTAACATCCTTCTTCAGGCAATAATAGTGAGCAAACCTGAAAGGAAGATATTTCTACTCTTTTTCCACAGGAAAGAGACACAATATTTTCCTTTTTCCTTCCCCTTCCCCTTCCCCTTTTCCTTTTTTTAAAGGAAACATTCTGTAGTCAGATTACTTTCCATACATACTTCATCTTTCTTGGTTGGACAGGTATGTCTTTCTAGGTCATCCCATGCCAGGACAAGTCCTGCAGTAGCTCTTCACTAATTTATTTTATTTGTGTAATAGATTCCTTCTCTGTAATTGGGATCCCTTAAAAAAAAAAAAACAAGGAAAAAAGCAACTTGGAATTTTCAAACTATTCTTTTGTTTGTCTGTTTTCTGCTGAGTATAGAAGTCCATTGTATTTCCCAGTCTGTGTAGTTTTAATTTCCTTCTGCTAAGAAAACTTCTGGTTTAAGATACATTTGCATATATATATATATCTGTGTGTCTGTGTATGCATGTATGTGTGTATAATAGTAAAGAATTTTTCATCCCTGGGATTTTTTGAGACTTCCAAGGGGATATTTAGGAAGTTTTAAGGGGATTTAAGAACTGCTGTTATAAAGTCCATGACTTTCAGAATTTTAGATAACTTCCAGAGATTGTATTAAGGATTACAAAAAATGTAACAAATGTTACTTTGATGAAGTAACACAACAGAAAATTAGGTATGTAAAATTAGGCCAACAAAATTTTGTAGAAGCGTTACTGCCCTGGCACAAAAACACCCTGGAGATTTAAAATTCTCTACAAAACATTTTTTTCTTATTTTCAATCATCTCCTTGTTCATTTTAATCTTGTGACCTAAACAGAAAAAAGGAAAATCCAGTTCACATCTTGTGAACTCCCTGTAAATTAAATACTTCCAGTCTCAGGTTCTTGCTTTTCTCAGCTCATGGAGCAAAATTTTCTTCAAAACTTGCATGCTTTTTAACATAACCACAAAAGTGCTAAAGTTTCTTTGCCTTACTGTTCCTGTGAAACAAGTGGACAGAGATGTTTATGTCATGCTGAATCTTGCCTTAATAAGTATCCTAAGAGGAAAATTCCCCTTGGATACTATACAAATTTTTTGGCAGAAAGGTCCCTAAGAGCCTTCCCACCTACCTCAAGGAGTAAGAGGTTGTAAGGCAATAAAATAGTAAGGCAAACCTTAGCACTGGAAGGAATCCTGAAACAGAGAGGTTTTCCTCTAAAGTGACAAAAATCCATGTACTTCATCTGCAGGTTGCAGAACAAAAGGACATAATCTGTTTATTGTCTTTAAACACCCAACCCTGGGAGGAGTGAACACCTTGTGTAAAGTGTGGAATTTACTCTTCTCTTTTCAAAAAAAAAAAAGGAAATGGGAAAACAGATTGTGATGATCTCTGTTGAAGTTTGGGGTGCTACTTGGTCAGAGTAGTTTCCCTCCGATTCCTTACATTTACAGAGCTTGTGCCAAACTCAACTCATGCCTCAGGGAGAAAAGGTATAATTATTTCTCATTTATCAAACCAATGTCAGAATATCACTTTTATTTGTCTTCACACTCAGAAACAAAGTTCCATTATGAAGACAAACAGGAATAAATATTTAAAACTGCATACACAAAACTATTGTGTTTCCAAATTTCTGTGTTGGAAGACCGAAAGAAATACATCAAATAACAAAACACTTAACACATTAATTGATAACTTATCGAGAAAAAAAAATCCCTTGTAGTTACGATAAAACACTTACAATACGCTTGATTATTTTCCAAACGTGAAATTAACTATTAAGCTGTTGTAGTTATTTATACACTGTAAAGCACCAGCTAAATAAATTACAGATTTTACATTAATCACAATGTCAAGTGATGTAAAATCAAGAAAGCAACTTTTGAGAGGCTGCAGAACACAGGGCAATAAATTCACCTAACCTGGATTTTATAATGTCAGAGGTACCAAATTATTTTGTCTCCTGGAAGAAACTCTGTGAAATGTTCTAAATAAAAAAATAAAAATATTTTTTCTGAGTTGGCCTTGAAGTATATCTTATACTTTCTGAAATTCTTCTGTAAATTTGTATACTACCTTAAGAGCATTGTTATTTACCCTTATCTCAAGATGCTTATAATTTTGCTAAACAATTAATATCATTTTTTCTTGTTTAACTCTCTAAAGCCAGGGTAGAGGATTCATTTTTCATTCAATACTTCTTAATGAAATGATAACTTAGCAACCATAATTGTTTCTAAAACATTACTCATCATAAGTGATAGGGTGTTAAGTGTGTCAGCATAAACTCCTCCTCATAATTCACACTGATTCATTAGAAAGGATTATTTTATCCATTGTCCCTAAATATTCTTTCATGCCAGAGTAAACAACAGTAGCTAATAGACATGGTATCTTACTGCTCTGTAATGGAAGACTAGCTTTTAGGACAAGAAGTAAATGGAGGTCTAATCTTTCTAGTGCCTTTTAGAGGTACTTAACATTGGTCTACAAAGACCATTGAATGAAAAGAATTAGTAATGGAAGAGACCTACTAAGCAATTTGTCCACTCCTCTGCCAAAGCAAGATTGCTTGTCTATGATATACTATGTTTTTAAGTGTGATGTCCAGTCCAACCCTAAATTATTCATCTAATCTGTTACTTTTTCCATTATCTCGTTAGACATACCAGATCTATTTTATAATGTAGGTCAGATTTTACTTTGCTTTATTTAACTGAACTCCTATAATAACATACTTTACAACAACTTACAAAGTCTTCTCTCCCCTTGTATGTGTACTTCCCAGATGCTTGCTAAATTAACCAAGCTACACCAGTGTGATAATTTCTCTTGGCCATCCACACTGTGAAATAACTTTGCATTGCATAGAAAATCACAGGCTTTTACAATGTATTATACTCAAAGGTCAAATCTAATTTACTGTCTACTAAATTCATCAAATGTTATTATGTTCTTACATGTTTCTAATGGTGTTATGTTCTTCTATGCAGCATTATTTTCATATATGTTATCAAAGTCATATTTGCAAACCTGTGCAGTTAATACAAGGAAACTTGCCCCAAGGGAGCAACCTGCCCTGCATGTACTGATTGCGGTCCTGCTTCATCTTTTTGAACCATGCATACTAAGCGACAGAGTCTTCTTGGCTCCATAAGCAATACATTGATAAATTTTGTTATAATCCTCTTTATAATCCTCACTATAATGTCTCTGCCTTTAAATATCTGCATTTTATTGTCCTTCTCGTCACTTGTTTCTTTGTGTGTTGTATCTGTTAGACTAAGTAATGTTATTTTTGGCACTTACTTAATTTCTTTAAAATTTCTTTTAGTCTAACTCTGATTTGGAGGGAGCAGTGAAGAGACACCTCATTTATACTCTAGTTTAGGAGAACCCGTTGCAAATCCTATCTGTGGTGTCATTAGAGCAGCCCACATGTTAAATGAAACATCCAAGGAAATTACGTTGGCCAGGATGGCCGTTGGAAGTGGGATAAGAGAAGAAGAGCTTTTATTCTTCCTAAATAATTCTGGACTGTGCCGTTGGCTGATATGACTCAAAGAAGCTTAACCCCTTATCCTGGCAGTGGATCTGAGAAGTCTGTTGAGGAGACAGAGGGAAGGTAAGAGGGATGGGAAGCAGCACGATGGATTTCTTCCAGATGTCATTGTGGCCTGAAGAGTGGTTAAGTGGGAAAAAGTCCTGTGTAAAATGTCAGTACAAAAAAGGAAGCGTTCCTAAAAAACAACAACAAAAAATTATTCTATTGATAAACTATAGCATTCCCAATTGCCAGAATCAATACTGTTTAACAGGTACATCCTAGTGAAAACTAATAGCTATGTATTTTTCTCTTCTAGGATAACTCTTGGCAGTGTTTACTAGAGCACAAACTCTTTTCTCAGAACGTCACCATCAATCATGATGTGCAGCATATTGTGGAGTAATATGGAAGATCAAAGCAGACAAAAAGTACAGAAATCATTCTTTAAAATCTCACTTCACTTATAGGCATTTTATCAATAGAATATTCAGCCCTCATCCTTTTATACACTAAAAATTATACACACAGTTCTAGATAGCACTTACATATAGCAGTAGGAAACCTGTCTGATAAAGTCAATTTACCTTGTTGATTCAGAAGTTTCAGCTATTTTCCTAGTTCTCCATTTAAGAGATATTTCACATCAGCTCTTAACATGCTCTTAACAACATAATAACTACCATTAGTTGAGCTGCAGACTGAATATAAACTCCAGTCAGTACAATGAACAGTCCTGTACTGCGTCTGTCCTATAACTGTACTTGCCAGATAGGGTTAATTAATAAGAAGTCACATAAGAGAGTTTAATGTGTAATAGGTAAAACAAACAGATTTACATTGATTTACATAATCTTAAAGTCTGATCCAATGCCTCAATAAGTAACCTGGGGGTGAAGTGGGAGGGGAGAAAAAAGAAGGTGAAAACAGGAAATGGTTATTAGTCTTTCATTACGTGGCACTGATAGCAATTAATCTAGTAGAACGACTGTAGGTTGAGAGTGCTCAGCTGCAGCACTCTGCCAACCATTAAGAAAGATAGGAAAAAACTATCACAATGACCTTGAGGAAGGTGAATGAAAGTGCAGAAAATATATTTCTTGGGGAATAGCTAAACTGTGGAGAATACTGCTTTCCTACTGCTTTCCTACCGCTTTGGCTTTGAAGGTCTATCTTTCTCCAGCCCAGTAGAAGATTTTATGGACTGTAATTGATCACTGTAAGAACCTGTAAGGTGGCCTAAAGTTATGTCTCAAGAGATACTCAGAACGAGAGGACATGGGGTGCTGAGCTAGAAGAGATGGCTCAAGATAAGAGACTGTTTGTTCTGAAACACCTTGGCAACACACACCGAAATCCTATTACCAGGGAAGAGCAGATGTTGTGGGCCAGCAGACCACTGAAGACTGGTTCTGAGGCTGGGTCAGACCATGTCTCCTTATGGGGGCGTGCAACAGCCTGAGACCACCCGACAACCACCCGAAGACCCCCAGAACGGAACCAAGCATGCACCACTGAGCATTGCACCACTGAGCACAAGCTCTGCACATGAACCATCAGAACATGCACAGGTGGAACAACAGAAGGATGACATGCCATTGCCATGGTGCTGGACCAGATAAAGACTGTGAGAGACTTGCTGTTTGTCAACCCGCCACTAGCAGTCCCTGGATTCCTGGACCATTGAACTCAGGGAACATCTGGACTTCCTTAGTGGTAACTATTCTTGCAACCCTATCTCAGATACTTGCTTAATTTCCGCCTTTCCTTCTCATTCTGTCCCATTGCTACTCTCTCAGTTTTGGGGTGTTTTTTTTATTAAATGGTAAAACTAGTTTTAGTTACACAGCATTTGACCTCATTTGTGTCTTAATTTTGTCTCTTGGGACCGAAAAGAAACCTCCCACAACTTTGAATTGGGACAATCATCCCTGTAGCCAGTTCACTGATGATGATCTTTGATTTGTTATTGTTCAGGAGAGAAGACATGCAACTTTTCCCATGTCCCTAGTATTACATCCAGTAGCTGCAAACACTTTACTTTCTTCCTATGATGGCCAGTTTATGGGAAATTGCTTTTTTATGCTTTGTTTTGATTTTTAAATAATCTCTTGATGGTTCTGACCATTGCCATATAGGAGAAAAGAGACTAAATGACTACATGATCAAGTAAAGCAACTATAATTTTTAGCATATGCAGATAATAAATAACATTGAAAACAGTACGGTTACAGGAAGTTTTAAATTGTTAAGCAAACCAGGATAGAATAAAGAAGACAAAAGACAATATAACAACACCAGAACACAAGCTTACCTTTAAATATGCGTACCACAAAGAAATCTGAGTATAATCTATTTTGAGGAGTCTGAACTTCAATCACTGTATGTGGTGGTGTAATAGAAAGGGAGAGCGAACAGCAAGGATCTGTCTCTATCATTTGTAAAGTAGTACATTTGTTCCCTTTCTGAACAAAATAGTCATGGTCACAGAGATCTGTTCTGATTAATTGTTAAACTGTGGTGTCATTCTACTTTCCCAGCTCTGTTAAGAACCCAAACCTTGGTGGCAGCAAGATATTCTATCAAAGTTACTATCCACAGACTTCTGAAACTGTATGGAGGAGTATCTGTGTGTTTGAGAAGAATGAGCGAGAACATATTGCAACCAGTCTTCTGAGGAAACTGGTAAGTCCAGCAAATATCCACAACACAAGTTGTGTTTAGTTTTGCTTCTTTCAGTGTGGCCCAATACCTTTCCCACAGGAATAATTTAATGCTGAGAGGCATACCACAAAGAGAAGGGTGGCAGAAGTTCTCTTCCTAGTTCAGTCTTTTGCCTTAGGTGATGCCAAGCACTTTGGAAATCTAAACAACAATTATCTCAGCTGGTGACAAATGTCACAAAGATGAGGAAATGCTCTCTGTAACAGGAAATAAAAAACATTAGGCTATGGATGCAGTAGGATTCAGTGACAGGGCAATGTGCATTGAAGAATGTGATTGGAGAGCAGAGAGGAATGAAACAGAATGTAAAAACAGCAGCACTGAAAAGAGGAATGAGGCAGAACATAACATTATTAAGCTAATGGTTTGAAGGCATAGAATATTGAATTCACTGTGGATGGAGGCAGTACAATATGCAAAGTATGAAATAGGACATTATAATAAAGAGAGAGGAAAAAATAGACTGCATTTCCCTGACGGATTAGATTATTTGTTCAGAATAATGTATTGTAGTTTTTTGGACTACACTCTCAAGCATAGAAATGTCATTTATCTCAAGAGTTATCTGTTACGTACATAGTGCATGCATACATTTATTTATGCACATATGTATATATACATACACTTTTTAGCATTCTTTATCACCAGAAAGAAGAGACTGTGACTATGTTTCTAGCACATAGATACAATTAAGATTATTTTATCAAAATAACAAATTCTCAAAAAGGATGAACACAGTTCCCAGAGTGAGACACTTTGCATGTTTGAATTAATGCTCCTGAGTAGTCCCTTGTTAGTGTTAAGAATATAGTTTAAATAAATCACATTCCAGACTCCAAATAGTTTGCCAGCTTTGCTTCTGGGAAGTGTGAAAAGAGCAAAAGTGAGAGTCATTTATTCACTGTCTGTTCAGCAACTCACCTCTTTATCACACAGAGGTGCAGAAGATGCAGAGTTTAGTAACTTTTCAGACATCAGGCTGGGACAGGTGAAGACAGGGCATTTTTTATTAGCTCTATAAACATAGTTTAACTGGGTTTCCATGTACCCCAGACCTTAACAAAATCACTAGCAGTGTCATTCATACCATCCCATTACATTTTATTTTTACTGTCAAATCTGTGTAGTTAATATATTAACACAGGGGTTAATTGCAAAGTATCACAGTCAAGTGATTTGTGATGAATTTTTTTAAACGATTAAGGAGTGAGAGAGAGAGGAGATCATAAGAGAGAGGGTGTCACTCAGAAAGGAGACTGAATATCAGACAAGTTTTCAAAGCTTTCTCAACATGTGTACTATGTTGCACTGGTTCTTAATCTAGCTATTAATACCATACATCTGTGCATGTATACCTAGAGAGGTATTTACAGTGTGTATCTACAGGTATTTGTTGTGGAGTCCTGATTACCAGCTGACACTTGAACATATTATCAGAATAAAAAATAATAATTTTGATCTTTTATAAAAGTGGGCATCTTTGTACTTGGGGAAAAAAAAACAAAAACCAAAAGCAAACCCCAAAGCCTTTTTGGTTTGCAGTATTCTGCTTTATTATACTATAATAAGGTGAAATAAGAAAGAAAAGTGTATTTACAAGATTCGCAAAACCCTATAGAAGCGTGAAGAATGCCTTCTTGAAAATTTAGCAACACAGTGATATGAAAGAATAATTTGCTGCAGGTAGAGGAAATTTTTCCCCATTCAGAGCACTGATAATAAACCAAATTTTTGTCAGATGAATAGAGTAGTCTGACTTATTTATATCAATTAATGCTGTTCTTCTTGTAGTGTCACACTCTCTCTCCAGACAGTGCAATACAGAATGAGATCTTGCACATCCCTGCACTCAGACCTGATCTGCAGTAACTTGAGTGTTTCCATAAGGGACCATGAAATCTGAAAGTGGTTCATTACCTCACAATAATGTGAAGGTTAATGGGTGTCATCACTCTACCTGTGTGATACTCAGGTTTACAGATCAGTTTGAGTGCAAACCAGGCATCATAGTCAATAGGAAGTGCCCTTTCTTGCCCCATTTACCTGGTTACATTGTCCAAGTGATTACCTCTTTCACACTGCTGGCACTTTTACACTGCTCCTTGCTCCTATGATTATTGCAACAACCTATTTTTCTACTGGGAATACAGACTTCTACATCAGTTCTTAGTTGGTCATCTTTGCCGTCTGCTTTCAAATGAATGTCAAGGATGAAAAGGCAGTGCTGAGCAGTGCTTCAGTGGGAGTTAAACACAATTTGGGGGACAAAAAAAGACAATGGGAGTCACACAGGCAGGTTTTTTCTGCAGCTGGGGAAGCGAGAGACAACTCTTGGACTTCCACACAAGCAGTTTCATCATCTTAGTTGGACTTGCTCATGGAGCACAATCAGGAACTGAAATCTATCACACAGACAAAAACTGTAACATATTGTGTAATTGAGTCCGTAGTGACACTACAGGACAGCATAGATGTATTGACTTCCAGGTGGACTGTATAGAACACTCCCTTGGCCACATCCAAGTCATACAAAACCACATTTGCCCAGGTACTCCAGCATAGCTTCCAACAGAAAGCATTCTGCTGCTTGAGTTATTGTTGAACTCCGCCTTCTTCCAATAGCTAAAAAGGGAGGGTAAATCATGTTCAGCCTCTGTACCTGCCAGACAGTACTACTGCTCTGGGAAGCAGCCTGTCCCATCTCCTAATAATGAGCAGAGAGCCCAGAGCTCCCAACCAAGAAGCAGCAGTGTTCCTCTCAGTGTGATAGACAGTGCAGTACTTAATGAGTCTTGTGGCTGCATGCCAGCATCCAACCACAGCAAGTTTATATTCTGTCAGAATACAGCTCTGACCAGAAAAAAATAACTATGTGTTCTGTGAAATGCCAGAATGCAGGTGATGGTATTGGCACTTTCCAGTATGCTGAAAAGAATAAAATTTTCGAGAAAATGAGGAGGTTGCCCTCTTGGTGAGGTCCTTTCTGCAATCTGTCTAGCAAGGAGTTCTGCCAATGGTCCTTGATCCTGACATCCGACAAGGCAGCCACCGCAGCATGCAGAGGTTTCTGCCCCTAGCAGCAGAGAAGTCTGAGAGCATCCTGGGCTGCGTTACAAGCCAGTAGACTGGGGGAAGCAATTGTAATATTTAGTCAGGGCTTGTTGGGCCACATCTAGCATACTACATGTAATTTTAGGCTTTCCAGTGCAAAAGAGGCATTGATAAACTGGGTCAGTTCAGACTATCCAACAGCAGCCTTCTAACGCCTGTGAAGAAAGTATCAAGAAGATGGAGGGAGCTCTTCACTGCAGTGTGTGGTAGGAAGACAGGGGACAACAAATTGAAACAAGAGATGTTTAGAATCAAGAGAGGTGAGGAGAGAAGGAAAAAAAAAAAAAAAAAGAAAAAAAATAACCAAACCAGTCATGCAAAGGAACAGATTCACCAAGCCGGGAAATCTCCATCCTTGGAGGTTTTCAAGACACATGAGGACAAAGCCCTAAGCAATTTGTTCTCACTTCACAGCTCACCCTGTTGTGAGCAAGAATTTGGATCGGAGACCTCCTGAGGTCCCTCCCAATCTGAATTGTCCTTTGATTCCTATGATTTTGATTCTGACCCCATAATTTTATTATGCCAAATATAAGATTAGTAAAAGGGACTGTACTTTTCAGACTCAGAGTTTGAATAAATTAAAAATAGATCCTAAGAGTTTAAAAAAACAGAAGGGAAAGTCCAGAGGGAGGTCTAATGGGGAGAGACCAAATTACATATGTGAAGATCTGAGATCAGATGAGACATGAAGACTTGATTCACTGCTGAGATGCATGACTCTTACAAGTCATTTATAGACAGACTCAACTATGTGTCTTCTGGAAGTTCACTCCACCACCCTGCATTTGTTTGTGATAATTTGGGGCTGACGTATGTAACCTTTTACGGTGCAAGCCAATGACTCCTCCTCCTTTCTTTTCAGTGAAAAATTGCATTTCTGAAAAAAGGCATAGAAGCAAAAAGACAAAATTGTATTAAAGAAGCATGCTTATTTTTCCATGTACCTATTATTAAATATTAACTTTTCATTGCTTACAGGCTTTACCCTAAAGTCTAGTAAATATAATCAAGCTCTAATTAAATGTTAATGTACAGTAAGTGTGTTAAAAATTCATAAGGAGTGAACAGATGCTATGTTTTAGTTAGCATGGTCTAATTGACAGGATCAGATGCCAGCTGTGGAAATCCTCTCACCTGACACACTGGCAGAACAGCTCCTGTTGGCTGTACATTTAGAACCACTCATATGGGTGGCAGCACACTAGTTTAGGACACAGAGGCAAAGGTAGAACCACCCCCAACCCATAGGCTACGTCCAGCCCACACTCTAGTAGCTGGATCATGTTATTAGCAGCTGATGAAACAGTGCAAAAAGCAGTTGACGATCTGTACCTACTCATAAAAAACACAGGCACTTGTATTACATTTTTAAAGAGTCATATCTCACTTTTACATTTTAGCAATTATTTTAAAGTTCAAATTTTGAAAATAGAAAAACCTGCACTGTTGCTTTATTTGACACAGTGATCATCATTTCCAATAACAATTTTGTTAAAAATGTGATTTCTCAATAAAAATGTAATTTTGAAACTGTTAATAAAAAATTGCATTGAAGGTCAGATTTTGTCTTTAACAAGAACTACTAATGAAATGCCAAGAAGAGTACAAAATAAAATTTTCACAAAAGCTCTTGTTGTATTTGTCAGTTCTAAATGAATACCAAATAAAACTAAGTTATTTCTTACAAATGAAAACTTATTAAATTATTATGTCCTCTATCATTGCTCATTTACCTGTTATCTCGGTCTCCTTTCAGTCTATAATTTAGGTTAGATAGCTAACTGAATACCTTACTAGCCTATGCAACCATGTAGTCATAAAATCTATTCTATGACATCTTTATCTTCTAATTGTAACATCTTAACTTTGTATCTTCAGCTAAATTAGATTCTCACTGGGGCACGGATTGTTCCTTTTCTTGAGCTTCACAGGGAAATAATGCAGAATGCTGGAAGATGTAGCATTGGCCGGGATCAAACCGTATCTGTTCTGTACTTTAGAGGACATACACATTTCTCCCCTTTCTGTCTATTAAGCATATCACCCCCTGCCACACACACACAAACCAGCACATGTCTAGTCTTCCTCACATTTGTGTATTCTCCAGAAACCACATAATCTTGGTGCTCAGCCAAGGATGGAGCCTGGAACTGTGCCTGACCCTTTTGTGCATGCTATAAAGATGGAGAAAATTTCCTTATTCCTTGCCATGAAAAGTCTGGCCATGTACAAGACAAAGCACAGTTTTGCTGGAGCCATCACAGACTGAATAATTAATTACCTTGGTGGGAATAACCCTGACAGCCATCTTGCTTGACTCATGACCTTGTGCTGCATCTGCACAAATGACAGTGTTACAGCCAAGTCTCTCTCTAAAGTTTTATGGTTCTGCAACAGTGCTGAGCCAGGACGAGGTCACTACAGCAAATGTGTGCTGTGTGTACATTTTTTTCTATGGTTTAAATTTGGTTCTACAGTTTAAAGAAAGGCAAAACCCACCAGAAATTATGAAATAATCATGTCTGCCACTATGGCTTTTGCCATTACTGATGCTGCATGGAATTGCTGGGAATGTTTTCACAATCATTGTACTGCCTAAAAAAATGCTGAAGGTCATTATTTCTCTCCACAAAATGAGTCAAGCAAGGGTTTCTTTCCACAGACATTTTAAAAGAGTCTTGTCTCTGAGGAAATCTTAGTATACTGAACCTTGATTAAACATTAAGAAGCTTTTTCTGGGATACCACTCATTATTTCTCCAAACGGCTCTTCTTTCCTTTATGTACATATTCCTGAATTTTATCTGACACAATGTGAACGTCTGTCTGAGACAGACTGCTTTCACTTTTCTCTTTTTTTTTTTCCTTTATTTGCTTTGTTATGAGTAGGAATTGATTTTTCAGATACTGTCAAATATTGACTCAGTGGCAAGAGGAAGAGATTCTGGAAAAGGTTTTTTTTGCTGATTCTATTAGTACACTAGAATCAGTTTTCCTCAGTCCTGGCATTTAAGATTCCCTGCACCAGTCAGCATTACACGAGTGGGCTTGCGGTACAGTAATGCGTGTATATTCAGCATCTGGTGATGAGTTTCCCTGGGTGGCTGGTTTACTTACTAAGGAAGGACCAGTGAATGGGACTATATCTTCTGGGCCACCTCCAAGTGTACTGTGCTGTTCTGTAAATGCATGAGCTACAGCTAGAAAGCTAGAGGCAGAAGTAAAACAGGTGTTTTGCAGAGACACAGAGTGACAGAATGAGACTTTGTAAGACACCTGTCTTACATCCACTTCAAAATTTGTGTGCAGGGTAAAACTGAAGCTGTAAGAGGTGAAAAAAAATAGGAGTCATTAAGTACCTGAAAAGTTTTCATGAAATTGTGGGTCTTACAGAAATTTTTATTGCCTTGTGGTGAAATACCTCTGGAGGGATTTTCTGAAGATCTGCATTTGTGAGAAAATGCTTGGTGTTTCTAGCATATGTGTATACAATGGAATATACTTTGATTCTGTAACTCCTTGGAAACACCACCACCTCCCAAAAAAACAACCAATCAAAAAAAAAAAAAACAAACCCCAAACGCCCATGTCTTTCCACTAGAGTCAGGCAATGTCTCCTCCTCTTTTGCGTAAGAGAGTACTTGGCTTGTGGATAAATCTGTAAAAAGTCTCTTCTTCCGTGCTCTTTAAATGTGAACACTACAGGATAGCTAATGTTCTTACTGTTTCTCTGTTTCTTTTTCTTCTATAAGGAGAGCCTTCTGATGCACAGATCCTAGATGTAAGAAAAGTTAGTTTTAGAATCAAATCCTGATGGAAAGAGGAGGCTGACTCTTATCCAACATCCACATTTTCCTGGGAACAGAAACTTCCTTGTGTTTCTAGGCCTGATTTTTGTTGGAAGCGTCATTATTGCCAAAAGACAGAGAAAGATCTGACAAAGGTAGCTACACTGCAGTCATGCTGTTTTAGCTATTATCTAACTGGACCCATTTGTAAAAGTTTTTAGAGTTTAAGACTGGTTTCTAAACACAATGGCACCCAAGGATTCCATGAGGCGCTGAATTAACCTTGAAACCCACAGTTACTTTTTACACCAGTGCCTCCCCATTAAAATTCCAGTCTAGAGATGATATGCTGATATTTTATATACTAGCATCACACCTTTCACATAAAAGATAACACCAATCTTGTGTATATTAAAGATATATCCAATTTTCAGTTTTATTAAGTCTTAATTGTTAATTAAATCACAATGTGATCTGGGTTTTTAAGTCACAGTAACAACTTTTGGGCAAAAGCTAGTGCTGAAATGGAACCTGTTAACTTGATTTATTTTTTTTTTCCTTGTCGTCTGCCTTAAGGGATTACGTAATTAAATCTAAAAAAAAAAAAAACAAACACCAAAACAAACAAACCTACAAGCAAATGTATGAAAAAAATTAATGAATGAATGAAGAAAGTAACTTTACAAATTAGGATTTTTTGTATTCTGATACAGTATTCTGATAGCAAAGCTGATACAATTTTTGAGAAACGTAACAGTTATGTTTCTGAAAGACATAGTGAAAACAGAGCTAATTTCTTTTCTGTGGTCAGTTCCAGTTCAAAACCACTGAAAACAGATGAAATTGCAGTGCTGTCTAGATCAGTGACAAAACTTTTTCAGTGGAGCTGTGATTTAGTTAGGTTATCTTTTTTAGTGCACCTTGGATGAACAGACGTACAGTTCAAACTTCACAATTTTTTTTCAACTTCTTGTGCATTTCAGTGCTCATTTACATGGTTACATGCTTTCATGTAGGTCTGGTACAGCTAACTACTTACAAACAGTGGTTTCGGCTACATAGTGGGATATTAAAAGGCAGGAGTGCTTTATTTCTTGCTATGTGTAGAGCTGAATGACATTTTGTTGAACCCACAGTAACAAGAAGTTAAACACAGATTAAAGAGCATTTACCATCTTCAATGTTATCCCAGGAAGTGAAGTGAGTTTTCTCAGAAATTTATTTTTTTGTTACGTTATCAGTTGAAACCAAGAAGCATAATCTCGTTGTCTCTTATTGTTCCCTCTTCAGCCCTCCCCATTGGACACATCTTTTTGCAGGATAAATGTAAAAAAAGCAGTTACTTTTCCTCATACAAATGGCTGCTAAAATAATTGGAACCATTACAAACTGGAGCAGAATCTAGTCCATGCAGCTGACCAGGTTTTCTCTTGTGCTTGACTTCAAGCACCGGGAAATGGGACTTGGGTGTGGAAATGGGAGAAAGAGGGAAAGAAAATCCCACAGGCAGGGATTTCCCAAAGAAAGAAAAGTCAGATACAGCTGAAATAGATTGACCTTGACAAAAAGTTTGGAGAGCAAGTTTCCACGCAGAATATAGATTCCTGGAGTGCTTGAGTTTGACTGTGTGCAGGGAATCATGGGACTATGTTGCACATTCCTTGCAAATATACAGGTCATGCTGCAGAAATATCTGAGTCTGGCCTCCATTTTCTGTCCCATAGGAAGATCATCAGCAAAGCCCCACATACTGATTAGTTTGTTTGTAAGTGCTTATATTTTTATCAATTTACTAGCAAAAAGGAATGCAAAAGCCCTGGCATTTTCAAAGACTGGAGCACAAATTGTTTTTCTTTGTGATGATGCACTAATCCAAAGCACTGCTGCTTTGATAATGGTAAAAAAAATGGACAAACAAAAAGCACACAGTAGAAAACTTGGATCTATGTAAAGTCTTCTATACAAATAATGATCTCGGAGCACTTTATTCAAGACTCAGAGAAAAACATTGCCTTGCTCAGCTGTAGGGGAAAAGGTACGGTGCTGACATAGATTTACAATGTAAAAATAATTTGCTGCACTTCATTATCTTCAAAGGCGAAGAGAACAAGCATGATCTGATGATGATTAGCAGCAAGCAATCACAGACAGGCTCCAAGGAATTGGTAGCTGCCTAAGCTCTTGTACAAAACAAATTTTTGGCTGTGATTATTTTCATCTATTGTACATTGGATACTCTTTTTCCATTTTTTTCCCCTTACTAGCTCTCTAGATGAAATTTAATTACAAAGCAGCCAGATTTGTACCTAAACTAGAACTCAATAGACTGCAGCAGCATTAAAGAGATTAACATGCTCTGTGAGTTAAAAGTTTAAATTTTTGAATGACGGTTTACATTAAGTTATGCATGGAAATTATCAGTCTAATGAAAACACATAAACAAGGCTGGATGTACAAGACATTGATTTATCTTAACTCTGTCAAGGCTGTGCTCCCTTCATCAAAGGCAGCAGATGCTGAGATGGAATCTAAAAAAATCCATTTGTATGTGCTTTTTTCAACTTTTCCACAAATGTGACAATGATGAACTTCATCAAGATCAAAGGCCCAGTTCTGCTAGCGGCTGTGCATGAGCACTTCAGAGCTTAAGAGCAGTAGTGAACTGATCTAACAATTCCTTCCAGGTTGGTTTTAGTTCTCCCTATGTGGTTTAAAAAGCAGGAAGGAAGAAAATGCATCTGTCTCAACACCATTGAGAGGAAGCCGAACCCAATGACTTTGGAGCAATAATGGAAATGACTGACTCACATGAGCTCACCTTTGTAAATATGAAACTTAGAAAAAACATTTTAAAGAACTTAGCATCACTCACAGGAAACAATGAATATTGGGGAAGATCAAATGTATTTTTCTACCAGTATGGAAAACACAAATACTTATTGAGCTGACATTTGGTTTAAATTAGAATCAACCATTATGGTCAAGCAAGAGGTGCATTCAGTAACTGGTTCATACCTTTGTTTGCATCAGTACCCTCCAGAATGGCTGCTGTAGGTTGAATCGAAATTAGTCGTAGAAAGGGGAAGAAGTAATAAATATTTTGTCCGTCTATAGCTTCTCTAAACAGAATCCATTGATCCATATTTTCTCTTTTTCCTCTTTTTCTTTTTTTTTTATTTCTTCCTTGCCAGGCTGCCTAAATTTTGGAGGTGATTCTGGAGATCTGAGAAATCTCTAAAAAAGAATTTCAAGCCAGTACTATGTCTCAGTATAAGAAGATAGGCTGATACGTGGGGAAATACATTTTACTGGATATCAGGACTACGCATTCTCAGATGGCTAGTCTTCTTCCCTAGAAATATCTTTTATTGGCAAACTAGCTCTTTCTGGATTAGGGGTACTTTAGCTGCAGGCATAATTGATGTCTAAATAATAAACCATCACAGTAAGCAAAGCTCTTTTATGGAAGTGTTCTCAAAGTCTTGATCTAACAGTCCTATTGGACATCCCCATCAACATTTTACAGTTGATTTTTTTTTAGTATTCACTGGAGATCACCCAGGAACAATCATAAGGTATTTTCAGGTCTGTTTTTCTTTCTAGTTATGCAATACACATTCTCCTAAAAGAACATTTTTATATAATTTTGTTTTTTAATGTTCATCATGAACGTTCTGCTTGCTTAGGTACAGGTTGCTTTAGAAGAGACAGCTTGTAGGTTACCTAGGCAAACCCAGAAAATTCCTGGTTTAAGATATCATTATTTATGGAAAGATTTGTATACTTCTTAGAAATTTTCATATGAAGTTTTTGGAACTGTGAAAAGGAGAGGATTGTTTTTCATAATGAATCACCGCAGGACATATCTTGTGCCTCCTCATCCCTCTCTCTCTAATTGTCCTTCCAGTGCTTAGATTCTTCAGTTCCAAACTCTGAGTCACTTTTAGTCTCTTCATCTACTTAACTAACACATTGAGTATCAGAGCTTAGGCAAAGCTCAGAGTTTGAGTCAAACTCTCTATTTGTTTCTGATAGTACATTTATGTAATCTCGAGTGAGTGAGTGAGTGAGTGAGTGAGTGAGTGAGTGAGTGAGTGAGTGAGTGAGTGAGTGTATTGTGTCTGGCTGAGATGGAGTTAGCATCCCCACAACAGCCCTCACAATGCTGAGTGGCAGCCAGCAGGGTGTTTGTAACACATCTTGGGAGGGGGGCGGAGCTGGCACAGCTGACCCGGATTGGCTGTTCCATACCATGTGACATCAGCTCAGCCATAAAAGCCAAGGGCAGGAAGGCAGAGGAGGGTATTTGTTACTGTGTTTGTCTTCAGGAGTTGCTGCTACACACACTGAAGCTCTGCTTTCCTGGGAAGTGGTTGGACATCACCTTACTGAGGGGAAGTAGAGAATAACATCTTTGTTTACCTTTTGTTTCTGTGCATGGCCTTGGCATTTGCTTAAATTAAACTGCTTTTATCTTGACTCATGAGTTTTTCATCTTATTCTCCCCCTTTATTTTGCTTAAGGGGGAGTGATAGAGGGGCCTGGTGGGTGCCTGACATTCAGCCAAAGTTAACCCACCACAGTTAGTGTGTTTAATGAAGATAACTCCTACAACTGGAGATTTCTGCTGCTCAGCTGAGACACTCTAACATATGTTCCTTTTCTGTTGTTTTGACAGGCACAGTTGATTAGCTGAGCACTGTTAGATCTTCCATGAGTAATTTCTGGGTTGGTAGGTGCTCTCTTGTCAGTGTTCTCATTCCCGTATCAGGCAAGAATGGTGCAATTTGAACCTGGATCTTCACAATGTGAGTACTGTTTGGCTCACTGTGCCACCTAGCCTTTAAAGACAGTAAATATCTCTTTGAATACCAATTGTTTATAACCTTTCTCTTTACATCTACTAAGTGCTTCAATGCTTGGTGTTTACGTTAAGTTCTTTTTGATACAGTTGGAAGATTCATGTTCTCCCCTGACCTCACAAGCATATACAGCATCTGTCAACTGTAGAGAGATAAATGATATAGATAGGAACGGCTGTTATTCTAACTGAGGAAAGAAAAAAGACTGGAGCTAAAATCAGTGTGGTTGGAGGGGAAAGTATTTTTTTTTTCTTTTTCCATTACACAAACTTCTTGGCATTGGAAAAGGCAATTGGCACTACATCAGGAACCTAAACACCATTTCTTCAAGACGTATTTACTAAAGCAAGATACTTACAATAAAATCTGCTCTAACAGTTTTATAGTACAGTAGAATCAAGTTGTGATCTGTCTCATGCAGTCAATATTCTGTTTTGAACTGACTGCTTTTGTTTAAAGAACTCAAAGGTTAAAATCTATACTGTTTTCACAAAGGTTTTCTTCTCCACTAAACTTCTCAATGTCAAGTGTTGGAAAAAAATATCCAAAAGATTGCAGATTCCAAGAGGCATTGATATTTTAAATATTCTTAATTAACTCTAGATTAACACAATTTATATTGTATAACTCCTTTTAAAAGTAGATGCAGGAGGGCCTTTTATTTATATAACTAATAAGACAAATTTACTTAGAGCTTCTAGTTCTGTAGAAGTAGAGTTTGGAGATGATTGTAATAATCTGGGAGTATATTTTGGTGTACTTTGTGTGTGCTAGACCTACTTAAATAAATTGAGTTCTTCTAGGCTTTTAGTTCAGAAGAGGTACAGCTTGAAAGCATTTCAAAATGTAGACTTTTACAGGTAATACAGCCTTTTTTTTCTGACAATTTGTCAAGGCAATCCCAAGAACAAATACAGGCTGGACAGAGAATGGATCGAGAGCAGCCCTGAGGAGAAAATCTTAGGAGTGTTGGTTGATGAGAAGCTCAACATGAGCTGGCAATGTACACTTGCAGCCCAGAATGCCAGCTGTGAACTGAGCTGCATCTATAGAAGTGTGACCAGCAGGTGAAAGGAGGTGATTATCCCCCTCTACTCTGCTCTCATGAGATTCCACCTGGAGTCCTAAGTTCAGCTGTGGGCCCCTCAACACAACAAGGACATGGACCTGTTGGAGTGAGTCCAGATGAGATCCACAAAGATGGTTAGAGGGGCTGGAACACCTCCACTATGAGGACAGGCTCAGAGAGTTGGGGTTGCTCAGCCTGGAGGAGAAAAGTGTCTGGAGAGACCTTCTAGCAGCCTTCCAGTAACTCAAATGGGCCTACAGGAGAGTTGATGAGGCACTCTTTATCAGGGACTGCAGTGACAGGATGAGGGGTAATGATTTTAAGCTGAAGGAGGGTAGAGTTAGATTAGATACTAGGAAGAAATTTTTTACTGTGAGGGTGGTGAGATACTGAAGCAGGTTGCCCAGAGAAGCTGTGGATGTCCCATCCCTGGAGCTGTTCAAGGCCAGGCTGGAGATGAGGTTTTGAGCAACCTGGTCTAGCGGGAAGTGTCCCTGCCCATGGCAGGGGGGTTGGAACTCAATGATCTTTAAGGTGCCTTTCCACCCAAACCATTCTATGATTCTAATTTTACACTGAATAGGAGGTAAGGAATACCTATATTAACAACAATATTAAAATAATTTAATGTTAAAAATTGTAATAATCCAATTCATATTTTCTATCTGAAGATATTTACAGATATCTCCTCCTCAGCTATTGTAACAATTAGTTTTGGATACTTATGTGTTTTGATTACAATATTCATCTTCTTTTGATCACTTTTCTAGAAGTGCACAATAATGCCTGTTACAACACAAACACAACACTGTGCTTGACTTTCAATGAAGCCCATGGGAAGGCAGGCTTATATGAGGTCAAGTGAAAGATGTGAAATGAACTCATGCAAAATAAATCACTGATAGAACTTCTGACAGGTTGTTCGGGCCTACAGAGGACCTGAAAGAACAGGTAGCCTGGTAAGAATGTTGGGTTCAGTTTCTAGACATAAACCCACATGAGAATTAAAATGATTCAAACCCAGAAAATAATTTTTATTACTATTACCATCATTGTTATTATTTCTTTTCCACAGGCAAATGTGATAGAGACATGTCATTCTAGGTACAAAATATTTGTTTTCAGAAGAGGAATAGCAGAATTTTGATGCATTTAGTAAAGGAGAACAGATGTTCTTTTCCTCTTTCTTTTTGGGAGGGCAGGCAATTGCCCTCTTTTTATGGTCTCAAAAGACTGATTAAGAAACTTTCTACTTCAGCGGTTTTGGCAGTCATTGTCTTGGTTGACATAATGTAATAATTATGTTTCTATAAATCTTTATAGCTCACATACTATGTCCTGAGTTAGGTTGCTACCTTCTGTTAGTTCATGTCTATCCAAACTTATTTTGAAGGAGAACATAAAAAAAGAAAGGTAATTTTACATTAAACAGAAAAGGAAAAAATATTATGAGAATTCATTACTCATTTTTTGAAATCTGTGAATGGCTTCCTAAACTCTTCTGTTCCTTGTCATACATTGTTTTAATCAGTTTTAAATAAACATAGATTATATTGGTACAATAACTACATTTAAAGCTTTTTGTAATGTTTCTGGTTATGTATTTTCTGCTGCCTAATTATCTCAGTTCATTATGTGTCTATATTGTTATCCAACAGAAGAGGAGATTATACCAACCTACTGCTAGTGTTGGAGGGATCAAACTTTCGACATACATTTTGAGGGACTCCGATATATGATTAACTCTCAACATTCAATATCTGCCTGCTGCACATCCAAGTAGAATTATTGTTCTTGGGATGGCTTATTAAAAAAGCATCTAGATGGCCCACTGAAGTTCTCAAATGTTCCTTATCTCTATCTCTACATGATTGTCTTACCATCCCTCACTCAGGATTACCTGGAATAAATTATTTGGTTCTCCATTAATTACAGCAACTGAGAGCTGAAGCTATTAGCGAGCCTTTGGCAAATAGCTGGGCATTAGTATTTATTACAGACACAGATGCATGAGAGGTGCAATCAATTTTGTCTTTGTTGGATTTCAACTTCAGTGAATTGTTCATTGATCTTGGAATTTGAGAGGATTCTAGGAAACCATTAAACAAATGGGCGGTTTTGGGAACCATTTTATAACACATATGACAATCTAAACACTAGATGTCACGTCATTATCAAAAAGGTCTTTTTCTGCTTCACTTGGTGCACCCTGTCTTCCATCTCGTTATTTATTAGCCCATGGTAAGTTGTGTTCTTTAGATAATTTCTTCTTTAGGTATAAATGAGAATAAAAACAAGTATGGAAACAGCTCGTACACAATTTTTTTAGGTTACCGTTATTTTTCTTCCCATTAATATTCTTTATTTTTAAATTTTGCTTGTAATATTGTATAGACTTACTTGGTGCATCAGAATTTCAGAAGTCAAATCAACTTTAAAACATCTTTTTTCCTGCATTTTGAGGATTCAGTTATTTTTTCCCCTATGTCTCTGAAATATATGGAATCATTTGACAAAATTCATGGTTATTTTACCCAAGGTATATTCTCTTGAGCTTTGTGTGGGATGCTTATGAATAATTTTGGTAACCATGTGAAGATACACGGTTTTACAGCAGTTTGAATTTCCAAACCCCAAAACTTCTAGAAACAAACCCAAAACTCCCCAAAACAAAACTCCCAGAATACATTGAAACAATGCAGGAAACATTCAGGCACATGAATATCTTTTAGAAACTGTGTTTCAGGCACTTTGAAAATGTGACTGTCACATTGTTATTCATCTATCAGATTTGGTTATATTCTGTTCATTATTTGTTGTAGTGCATCATTTAGAAGAGCATTAATTTTCTCTGTGGCTGTTAACAGCTTCATGGTCATGAAAGAGTGTGTATATTACAGCACAAAACCTTTTTTTGCAACAGCGTAGGAAAATAAAGAAGAATCTTTTTAAAAGGGATTAATTTTTGCCTTCCAGGATGTGGAATTTCCACTCCTAAGCTTTAAGCTATCCTTTACTGGCAGTGGGCTGTATCTGCCTGTTCTAATAGTCTGATGTATCTAAGTGGCAAAAATTAGTCTTCAAATGCAAATCTATGCATTTCTCCCAAGATAATGGTGTTGTGGGGTTTTTTTTTGCCTGTACACTCATCTATATAAATCTTAACATTTTTGTCTTTTAAGAGGATGTTGGGGTTTTTATCAATAGAAACCATCTAGGAATAGCCATAACAGAGCTCTTTATATATATTTTTTTTAAGTTTGCAACACATAAATTTTCTTCTTATGCCAACCATCATTTCACGTGTCTTTTATTTTCTTGTAAGATGGTGGTTTTGTTTAAAAATTATTTTTTTAACTGCACTTTCTTAAAACTAGTCCTTGCTATTTGAACTGGTACACTGACATATAGGAATATAGTCTATCATTAATCTATGCCTGTATTTGTTAAGATGCCATAATGCTTTCTGAACAGACATAAAGTTATTGTCTTCACTGTTTCTTTTCCCTTTAGTACTAGTCTAATTATCACATTCTTACATTTAGACCAGACATATTTTTAGTGATTGTATGCCAGTTGAGCATCTTTTTTTTAACTTCAGTTTCTTGGTCTTCTCCTTCTTCAGAGAAAAATCAGTTCCAGAAAACTTACCATCCTTTTCTACCAATAACCCTCCACAGAACTTAACTTTTCCCCAGAATTTTGGGAAAAAAATTTATTGGCATCTTTTAAAGTTTCTAAAACATCTTTTATTTTAGACAGAATCAACATTCTTAGATCAAAAAAAGCTGATGTTCTTTTTTTTTTTCCCTTGTTAAAGATGGCAAATATTTTTGTTCATAAGCTGTTAAACACCACTTGGCAACAGGAATAAATTTCTCCCATATGTGTCAAGTCTTAGATTAGCAGCAGAATTACATTGTTGGCTACAGAATAAGGATAACAAAAGCTATTTTAGTACATCCCTTTCTATTATACTACTATGTAACATTACCTGTAGTTACCTCTTGAGTCTGAATCTGCCTTGCTGACTGATATGATAAATCCCTACACTGTTTTCTTGCCTACTCTACATAAAACTGTTGTCGTAGACTCATGTACTGACACTTGGTATAAATAATTTTTTTTTAAATAGAAGTTTTAGAATACTAGGTGTCCAAGAAGGACTTTAAGATTCCTCCTAATTAGCTTCTCTCATTTCCACTTGGCTGCTTGCCCTAGCTGTTGCTTTTTGTCATTTACAGAAGATGCCAGTTTTATGTTTTCTGGTTGTGAGGCTTTTGAGATATAACCTATTGCCTAGTCAGGGGAGACCCTATGCTGGGGTCATTTATCTCTTTAGGGTCTTTTGCCTCAAAGTATTATTTCAGCTTTTTAGGGATTTTTACCTAGGAGCGAAGTTCTGTTATAGTCTAGTTTTATCACAAGGCAAATACCTATATGGAACTGTTAGAGATTTTATCAGACCAGCTGAGCACTTCATTTGCTGTTTTTTAATGTGAGGGAGGAAAAATCTTGAAAAGTAACTGGTCCCTGCACTTACAACACAACATTTCATATCCTAATGCCTCTCAATAAGTGATTTGTGTTTCCACAGCAATGAAGGCAAGTAACACTTCTTTAAGCAAATTCTAGGTGATTATACATTAAAATTAGTTCTGTCCTCTTTGTCACAGTTTTTTTTGACAGGATCTCAAAAATTAATGTTCTGAGAATTTCTTTATTTTAACTGGGAATCTCTTTAGCTTTATATTGGTTTGGGTTTTTTTGCCTGCAGCTATCCAAATATTGCTTTTTAACACAAAATATTTCCATCTGATCTGATTGCTTAATGCAGGTGATTTCCATCTTTGGATTGGGAACATTTTGCATTTCTTCCATGGAACTGTGGCTTCTTTAGAGGTTTTGCATGTTCCTCTGTGGTTTATACGCATTTGTTTTCCTTAGTCACCTTCTGCTTCAGGCAGACGCTGAACTCATGTGTCCTGTACAAGAGAGGGGAACATCACTGGCTTAGTGCACCTCATAATTTCTTTAAACCTTTTCCAGCTTCAGTCATTCTATCAGCAAGTGCTTCTACCTTTCCAGTTTTGTCATTACCTAGGATATTTTTACCCCAGGTACCATTCACTTTATTTGAGGTAAAGAATCTTTAAAATCCATCTTTGTGACAAAAACTTCCCCATTCAATACCAAGATTTTTTGTTGTTAGTTTGTGATATCAAGCTGACCCTAGAGACTGTTCCAGTTCCTCACTTCACTACTTAAAAAGAACAAGCATATGGGGTTTTTTTGTTTTCTCTTGGTTTCTTTTTAACTTCGTTCCTATGGTTGGCCTTGAATGTCTACGGAGATTTTTTTAATTGGGAGTCTCAGATTTTCTAAGAACTAAGCTGTGGACAGGGACACTCCTTTTCTCTGCAAATCCAGGACCATATTACTGCTCTCCTCCATTGCAGGGAGTAAAAAGGAAGTGAACCAGTGGACCAAGATTATGTCTGAGGTTTAGATCTTTTCACTGAATGGAGTAAACTAGTTTCACTCCAGACAAGTAAAATGGCACTTATTTTTTAAAGTAATTTTGACTAATTGTAAAAGGTGACTAAAATGCAACATTGCTCTTCCCATGACATCATTTGAATCCTAAGCATTTTAGAGATGAAATGGAATGAAGGAAGGGAAAATACTCTTGCTTCTTCTGGAAGAAGTACCCTACTCTTACATTTTCCAGGTAATGATACAAACCAAGAAACCTGTTCCTGCTTCTCGTAGTTTTTACAGGGACTCTGTGAGGAAGTATGTAAAACATCTTATTTATCATGTCTTTAAATCTTTTCAAAGTCTCTCCAAGGAAAGTGTGTGCTCATTGGCATTCCTTGGGCTCTCCTTGTTTGAGATGTCTATTTGCAGAAGCCAAGGAAAGCAAGAGACCATTAGCCCTGACAGGTCATGAGACAGGCCCTGGTAGGAAGTCCCCTCCCCTGATCCAAGGTTCACCAGCCACACCTTCACTTCAGCTGTCACCCTATTTTAATTGTTAGTCCTCAGCAAAGACTGAGAGTCATGCTGGTTCTAAGCCTTGGGTGGTGTACCAAGAGAGGACTGTTCTGTTCAGACCTCCTGTACATCCAGACAAGTTCCAGTGAGCTCGCTCAGAGTAAATGAGGACTAGTCTCTGGCCACACCTAATGCTGTCGGTTGAATGAGTGTGATCATCCTTGAATGAAAGAATTGAATTCAACTGTGAAATAATACACACCAAATTGACTACAACACTCACTACAGTTAAGTCTGAAGTTTAAATGTATGTTATAACAGCTGTATTACAGTCCAAGAGGGAATTTCAAAATCCTTTTAAACAAGAAAGAACACAGTAGGTTTGATATTGCTACGGTGTTCTCATACAAAGTAAAAATACCAATAAATAGAAACTGTGTTTCAAAATTTATTTTCTCTCTAATTGGTTGCCTGAAGGAAAATATATGGTATTCCAGTGTCTGAGCGGGTGCAAGTCCATGTACTTCTACTTATGTTCTGTCAATTTACAATGGCTGAAAATTTGGTCAAGCACTTTATTGACTTTCCAGCAAAGAGGAAAAAAAAAATCAACAATGTAATTAAATCCAGATGCTGAAATAGTAAGTCAGGCTGATTTAGTCACTCAGAATGCAGAACTTATATCTTGAATGACAAAGCTAAGTCCAATAAAGCGAGAAATGGACACCAGGGCTACATAAGTAAATATGATACACTTTTGGAGCTTAGTATATTCTGGTGTTATAAAGAAGAACATTAAATACATCTGCAGAAACTTTATTTCATTGTCAAGCAAAGAAGAATAAAGGAGAATGAAACATCTGACATCTGATCTGATTCAGACTGAACTGATGAATAGAAACTTATGCCTCTTCATTGTATCAATTGCACTTTGGGTCCTGTTAGAGGATTGATCAGATGATTGATTTATGGCTTAAGTCATGATCTTTGGCTTTACTGGCAAATGTCAGTATTAAAATAAGAAACCTGACTCAGGACACAGGAAGTGTGAAAATGGACAAAAGTCATTTTTTACAGTAAATAAGAAATAACATTTTTTCGACTTTGAATCTTTATTCACTTCTGTCCCTTCCCAATGTGAATGTCTGCATCTGTATTTATTTGCATAATACTATTTCAAACCCCTGCGTATTCTTAGAGCAACTGTCACTAGAAGATCCCAAAGAGACTAAATTACCCAAATTTCTGTAAGGAGCTTCCTCCCACTTCTCTCCAGTTGCCCCAGTTTTAGTTCCTTAATTCTTTTCCTTCCCTTCACCTGTCTGTATCTGATCAGCCTCCGTGACTAATTACTAGCTCCTGCCTCAGAGGAAAACTGCAACAGACAGTGGAAACTCTCCTCCTAAAGAAGTCCAGGACCTCAGAGAACAGGAGTGGCAGCATGTAGGATATGATAGGCAGGGATAGCAGCCATCATAGAATCATAAAATGGTTTGGGTTGGAAAGGACCTTAAAGATCATCAAGTTTCAACCCCCCCTGCCATAGGCAGGGACACCCTCCACTAGACCAGGTTGCTCAAAGACTCATCCAGCCTGGCCTTGAACACCTCCAGGGATGGGGCATCCACAACTTCCCTGGGCAACCTGTTCCAGTGTCTCACCACTCTCATAGTGAAAAATTTCTTCCTAATGTCTAGTCTAAATTTACCCTCTTTTAGCTTATACCCACTAGTCCTTGTCCTGTCACTACACTTCCTGATAAAGAGTGCCTCCCCATCTCTCCTGTAGGCCCCCTTCAGGTATTGGAAGGCTGCTATTAAGTCTCTTCGGAGCCTTCTCTTCTCCAGGCTGAACAACCCCAACTCTTTCAGCCTGTCCTCTTAAGGGGGGGTGCTCTAGCCCTCTGATTAATTTTGTGGCTCTCCTCTGGACTGTCTCCAACAGGTCCATGTTTTTTTTATGTTGGGGGCCCCAACATCTCTGACTTGGAGGAAACTGACCTGTGTGTGGGACAAAAGCCATGTAGTAACTATCAAGATCCATGATCGTATGTGGTCTCTCTCCACCTCACTCACAGGGAAAAGCCAGGATCCTCTCCTCCAAGTGAGGACACAGGGATGGGGACTTGGCAGTTAGAGGCCTCAGGGGAAGAAGTGGTAGGTGAGTGTGTACCTTACTGCTGAAGTCCTGGTTTGTGGAGGTGGAAAGAAGCAGAGAACATAGATGTTTGATTGTTCAGAAAGACAAATATGTAGGGAGATACATTCAAAGATGTAAGGAGATAAGGGTTCAGGAGATTAAAATTTCTAGTTGAAAATTGTCCTCAAGTGGGCCCATGGCACAGACAGTAGGTGATTCACTAGTGCATTTTCCTTTTTAAAAAACAAACACAGACCCCCCAACTATTTATTGATGATAATGCTTAGAACTTCACCTTTTACCGATGTCACCACCTTATTTTAGCTGCATCATTTGCCCTTCAGTACCTATCTTCTCTTTCCATAGATGTGGAAATTCTTCACTCTTGTCAAAGGTTTTTTACAGAAGACAGTATGAAAGAACAGAAAAAGCTCTTGTTGCTGCTCTTTTTCTTGTTTCTATTTCTATATGCCCCACAGGAGATTTGGAGTGGAGAAATTGAGTTTACAAAAAGACTCTGAATGAATGTCTTTCCCCAGAAGGCAAGGAAATAGGAAATTAAAGAAAAACTTTAATAAAGATGAAAGGTTGTCAGAGGGCCAGAGTTTCTTTTGTCATTAGAAGACTACTTCTAACAAAGGCTGCTTTGCCAAATTAATACTGTAGCTACTAACCCAACCTTTCAAATTATTATCCCTACAGAAAAATATTGAAGAAATAAATATGACTTTATTACCTCTTTGGGGAAGTCTGGAAGGAGGAGGTATTACAGAAAGTGTGACATGGTAAGTATTTCAACCAGTTCTTTGTACTTAGGAACATAATTTGACATGGGACCCAGCATTACTCTCTGACAGTTTCACAACACGGCTCACGCTTCCTGAACTGGTTATCTGTGCAGTTCTTACGTTGTATGACATATGCCAGATGTTTGCTTTGCTTTCCATGTGAAAGCTACTTTCAACCCTATGTTTATTCTTGCTTCTCTACTTTCAATATTAAACCAGTTTAAAAGTTGTTTACCATAAATAGGATCCAATATTTAGAAAAGTTATGGGTAAATGTGACATATTTCACTGCTTGAATATCTGCATCTCTCGAATCTGAAGAGAATGCTTCGTTCAATAAGAAATGCTTATGCTGATTCTCAGAAGAGACTATAAAAGTATAATGCTATTTGGGTCTTTCAAGATTTACTCTATCTATGATTTTCTCACTACATCACAGAACTAGATACAGCTGTAATATAATGCAGATATGATCTGTGTTTAAATGAGAAAACCTGAACTGAGCAGCTTATCATATTCTATACCTCAAACCATCTTGCGCAACTAGAATCTCCAAGCCAATCTTGGACAAGAGCAAGCTATATAAATTTTGTACATCCTAATACCCTTCCCCCTTAGGATTTGTCAAGAATCACTTTCTTCACCTCCTGGAGTGGAACACAGCAGCTCTGTGCACACAACGGTTTCAGAGAAGAAATGAAGATTAACACATTGTACAGAATGAAATAAAAGTTTTCATAAGCCTAATATAAACACTCTACAGGGTTAAGACAATTTGGCTAATGTTGTATGCCTGTGAAAGGCTTTATTGCATGTTTAATGGTGGCAAAACCATTGTTCTTATGTGATGGCCCTGTAACAAGCAAGAAAAAGTTCACTTAACAGAATGACCGACAAACCTTGATTTTCCCATGGTTACTGTTGTTTTTAAATTAATATTATCCTACTGAATCAATGGATATCTAGATGGTAAAACTGATGCACAAGGGAAGAATTAATCCAAAAAGTATCTGAACATTTACTCAAGGGAGATATATTACCTAAAATACTGCTTGATAAACTTTCTTTAGATCAGATCCTCTGCTGAAATAAAATAGGTCTCTAGATTTTCCACAGGAAAACAACAAATCAATTTAACTTTGTTTAGTTTGTTAAAGTTATTAAGATCACAAACAAAGGTGGTCAGGCTAAAGACCTCTGGTAAATACCGTTTAGACAAATTCATCATGTTTGACATCACTTTCATAAATATAATTATTACGGTATTTAGTAACTTAGTCATCAATTTGCAGAAAAGTTAAGTGCCAAATCTTGTGGTTACTTGTATGTGCAATTACTACAACAGGGCAGTCAGACAAGGTAAGTAACCTAATTCAGTTCAGCAAGGAGTACAAAGTTTTGCACTTTGGGTTGAACAACCCCATGCACAAATATATACTGGAGGACATCCATCTGGAAAGCAGCTTGGCAGAAAGGGACCTGGGGATCCTGGAGGACACAAATTTGGAGATAAGCCATCAGTGTGCCCTTTCAGCAAAGAAAGTGAATTGTATCCTGGGCTGCATTAAACAAAGTATCACCAGCAGGTCAAGGGAGATGATCTTTCCTTTCTGCTCAGCACTGACGAGGCCATACCTGGACCACTGGGTACTGTTCTGGGCTCCCCAGTATAAGGGACATGGACATACTGGAGAGACTCCAGCAAAGAGCCATGAAGATGATGAAGGGACTGGAGTATCTGTCTTGTGAGGACAGGCTGAGGGAGCTGGGGTTGTTCAGTCTGGAGAAGAAAGCAGCTCAGGAGGATCTTATCCATGTATAAAAATACCTGAAGGGGGAGTGAAATGGTACAATGAGGACAGAGTAAGTGTCTTTTCAGTGGTACCCAGGGACAGGACAAGAGGCAATGGGTACAAACTGAAGTGCAAGAGGTTTCTTCTGAATGTCAGGAAACTCTTCTTTACTGTGAGGGTGACCAAGCACTGGCACAGGTTGCCCAGGGAGGTTGTGGAGTCTCCATCCTTGGAGATATTCAAAACCCAGCTGGAAATGGCCCTGGGCAACTGGCTGTAGGTGGCCTGCAGGAGGGTTGGACCAGATGACCTCCAGAGCTCACTTCCAACCTCAACCATTCTGGAATTCTGGGATTCTGTAACTACAAGCATAAGAGTACATGAGGCTATATGTGCACTCTCTATCTGTACAGAGGGTATTTGCATTTCTGTACAGTGTAAATGTATAAACAAACAGTATTTTTCACAAAATATAATGCACTGCAAAGGCATCTTAAGCTAAAACTGGATTTAGTAACACTTACTGTTACAATACAGACTTCATTATTTCAGGTGGGATTCATCTGACAGTTTTTCCCTGCTGTTTGAGGTTTGTTGTCTCGTAAAAATCTTATGAACTCATAACAGGACCCGTATACTCATCTGGTTTTATCTGCTAAGAATAATATCAAGATGACTGGGAAATAATGAACTGATCTGACAGAGACTGAGTACCTTGATATAGAGTTTGAATTCTCTGATGCAGCAAGACAAATTACAGAGCTTTTTTTTTCTGCTTTAATACTTTTTCCTGATAACACAAACAAGGCAACTATTGAAAATAAATAAATAACTAACTAGACTGAACTGTTAATTATAAACTGCACTTCCCCCTGGCTAAATGTGATACGTTGTTGGCCATTTGTATTTCTACGTTGAGTTTGCCATTACAGTTCAGTGCATAAATTTTACATTTTGGGGGGAGGAGGGAGGTGCACAAAAATGTTTTCCTTATTTGCAATCTATAGGAAATTTTTAAACTCAACACAATTTTAAATCTTTCTGCTGTGTCTTCTTTCTGGCAGGAATAATCTTTGCTATGTATGTTACTAATTGTGTTACTATCTTAATGTTACAATCTTCCTAAAGTGTTCAGCTAATCAGTACGTTAAAATCTTATGCATAATTTTTTTAGCATAAAATCTTCTGCCATTGATTCTTTCTGTGTCACTTTTCCCCTTTTCTAACATGTGACACACGCATAATGTCACTGAAGTTATTTCAGTTTTGCTAGAATGTGACCCCAGCATTTCAGTGCAAATAAATGAGGAGAGGAGGAAAAGAAACCGTGAGTTTTGAAAGGTGGGGCTGAATGTAAGTAAAAGAGTTACAAATGGAGAATTGGAGAGACAAGTGGACAGGAAAGTGCAAGTGATACAGCACTCACATTTGAAGCAGAGTGTAATCACAGGCAGATCCAGCAGGGCCAGAATAACCAGCGTGCGGCAGGTACAGCCTCACTAGGAGACTGCACTGTGCCTTCCAGGTTTGATGGCAGGAGTATGAGCAGAGCACATACAGATCGGCAATCACTTTCAGTGACTCTGTTGTTTATGACTCATCTGAGCAAGGATGAGCAGCATCTGAAGGTAACCACAAAATGAACATCTTAAAGTCATAACAGGCTGTCTTCTGCCATTTGTTCTTTGTTACCATCTGTCATGTGTGTAGATTAATGCAAGGTTATTTCCTACTCTTGTTGTAGTCTTTTGCCATGATAATAAAAGTATGAGAATTTGAATGTCTAGTGTGTCCTTGGAGTACAGGAACATTTGACATTTCCATTTTAGCACCTAGCTCTGCCTTCCCCAGAAATGAGCACAGCTGTAAATGTTGATGAGTGGAATGAGTAGCCAACCAAAATTAAGAACATTTTAAAGGTCACAGTAATTTGCCACTACCATTTTCAGTGTGTCTTATTCTAGCCACTAAACACCATCACAAAGTTTGCAGTTAAAAACAAGGCAAGAACACGGAGGCTTTTGGGCTGGTTTGGGGCTGGGGTTTTTGTTTGGAGTTTTTTGTTGGTTTTGGTTTTGGGGTTTTGGTGTGGTTTTTTTTTAAAAAAAGATAGTGGCAATAGTAACAAACAAATGAAAAAAAAAGCCACTTTATTTACAATGCACAGATACTAATTGAATGGTCTTTGTGCTACAAAATACCTTCCATTTACTTTGCATCTGAAGAAACTTTCAGAAAGACAACATAACGGAATAAGGTCCACGGAAAACAAAAGCAATCAAAGCTGTAAGACCCAAAACTAATAAACCAAAGCTGTCCTTCACAGTGCTTAATTTTAATATTGTGTGGCTTTTTCCCTTCTTTTTTTTATCACATACATATGAAAATGGAAAATCAACTGTAATGGCATCATTCTGAAGAGAAATGGAAATATGACATTTGTCAATCCAGCCCAAAATGATTGCAAAGAACTTATGCATGTGATATTGCTGTAATTTGAGCCGAATACAAACTGTAATTTTAATGACAAAATGCTTCTGTTGTGTAAAGCTTGCACAACAACATGATTACATCTAATGTTTTGATCTCCTCAAACTGCAGAAAACTGTTAAACAACCCCGGACATATGCTTCTATTATTAAATCTGTTCTATTTGCACACTGGTTACAATTCTGTTAGTTCACTAAGCATTGGAAAAATATAGGCCCAGAATTATTTGGGACAGATTATATTAGAAGAAGAAATAATTAATCAGCACACAAGACTGGAGAAAGCCCTTACGTAAAAGCATTTCACTGTAAAAGAAAAAGCCCAGTGTAGACAGGACACAGACAGCCTTTGAAATATTCTTGAGCAGGAATTCATGGCTGTCATCTCCAGGGCTGCATGCTGTGATCTCAGTTGCACAGCAAATAGGAAAATAAAGTTGGTCTATCCTTCCTTTACAATTAGCTTGTCAGACCTTTTCTATACTAAAATATCTGTGCCAAACAGACTTTCAGAAAGAAAAATAACCAGGTTTGAAGTGACTCTTAAGAAAAATGGTACCATTGTGAGCTGTGTTTACAAATAGTGTTTTAAAAGTTTTATTTTTAAATACAGAACTAACACCTAGTCATTTTTGTTGAAAAAATAAACATAATTGTGGACTATAATTATTCTTTTAATTTGGAAAAACATAAATGAGGATATAATAAGTAGTTGGATTTTGTTGGGATTTATAGTTTTAAAATGGCATACTTAGTTTTGACTCTTTTTGACTATTTTGAAATCATGCAAGTTCAGTTACAACTTTTTTTACCAAACCCATCTTTATAAGGGTTTATTTTGTGGAGATATGCCAAAATTTGAGTGAAAGAATTAAAAATGTTGCAGCATTGTTAAATATTTTTTGTTGTGGTTTGTTTTGCTATAAATAAAATGTATCTTGTGTTGTCTAGATTACTTTACTGTAAAATAGAAGTGTCATCAAAATAGGTAACGGTTATGGGTGAGAAAACAAACACTAAGGAAAGCCCAAATCCAGTTCCAACAACAGATTGCTCTACCACTCAAACATAAAAGAAAAAATATTTTTAGAGACAGTGTTTAGTTTTGTGCTTCATTTTTTCCTACATTCTTTTCTCCTTCCTCTGGCTGAAATGTACCTTGCTTTGGGGACAACTTGACATCATTTTGTTAGTTAACAAGTGTCATTATTACCTCACAGATTCAGGATCAGGGCTTCTGAAGGCAGACCTCGTTGGACTGGTTAGTGATCAAAAAAACAACATAAACATATGAATTGTTTGTTATTCATTGATTTTAGGATCCTTGGTGTCTTTATATATAGATTTATTTTTCATTATTGACTATCATTTGCTTAAATTGAATGATATTAGAAAAAAACATAGGATGAATCAATAAATCAGCATTAAGTTTTGGGTTAATGGCATTTCCCCTCATTCCTCTAGACCTGGACAGGAGACATGTTTCTTTAAAGCCTTAACACAACCTCACACTGCAGGAATCCTTTTTTTATAACATTAATAACCCTAATATTACCCGGCTGGATGGGTTTCTCTGTAACAATATCCCTCATGTAAATTGCAGAGGTAGGGGTTTTCAAGGACATCTTTAGAAATATTTAGAAAATTGGACACATAGGAACACACTATCAATCCTTCTTTCTAAAGAAATCCTGAAATGTCCATCTCTCAACTATCTTATGGAAGATAAACCAGATTCTGCTATGGGGACAGAGGAGACACCTGGAGCTAGTCTGGGCTTGATGCTTCACTAACCCACCACATTTCAAAGACCTTTGGCATTCTGCGCCTGGGCTGGTGGCACGATGCCATGTAACTAGCAAAGGGAAGACAAGGAAGCTGTGGTGCTTCATGAAGGTCTTGTAGTGGAGATGCCCTAATATCATGCAGTGCAGCTGGGTTTTGAGGTGATCAGTACATTAGCTGAGCTCAGATTTACCGTGTTCAAGTAAAAAATTCTTCACAGTGATAGTGGTCAAAATAAGGAGAGACTGTGCAAGGAGGTAGTGGAATCTCCATCCTTTGAAATACTTTAAAAAGCATGGACAAGGCCCTAAGCAACCTAATCCAATTTCAAAGCTGGTCCTGCACTGAGCAGGGGATCACACTCAATGGTCTCCAAGGGTTCATCCAAACCTGTGCAATTCTAGGAGTTGGGTCTTGCAAACCCTTGAACTCCAGAGAAAACTTAGATGAGTAGATAAGGGGAAGGGGCCGGTCCTAATTCATCTGGCGTTCCCTTGAAAACCAAGATGACATAGTCTATGCTTGATCAAGGCTTTAATATCTACTGACTTACAAGGTACTGTAAAGCCATAGATATATTATTCATTACAATTATTAGCTCAGCTTTCATTACTGAGTAACTATCTGTTAGTAACTGTGTTTAACCTCCTCTTTTTGGGGCAACCAATAAAGAACTAAAAAAATTTAGGAGATTCAAGAATTTAAGTAACAAAAGGATTTTAGTTAGCTTCAGAAAGGATTACACAGTGGCAATTCTTCTTTCTTGATATCCTTTGATAAACAGTGTGCTAGATTCTTTTGTATCCTGATTTCAATTGATACGGAATTAGTGTTTTTTTGCTTATGACAAGATTGGACTTTGCTGGAGTAATTAAGAGGTCACATATATTTTCCTGCAAGGGGGACAGATTTAGACATGATATAGGTTTTTAGTTGTTTGGGTTTTTTTACACCTTCATATTCTCAAATAAAGTTAGAAGACATTTAAAGAATATATATTTCTGGTATTTTCCTACAGTTTAATTGTTCAAACATGGTAACTGTATTTCTGGAGTCAGTATATGTCATTTTCTACTTAAGATGCACAGAGGATCTGGGAGATAAGTATTCATAAATGTATTTTTCATTTCTTTTATTGGAAATGCTGATAGGCTCTTCTTTTTTTGACAGGTTTGCTAATGGCTTTTTGGGTGCTAAAAAAAATTACAACTTTTAATATCATCCATACTTACTTAAGGTTGCCATAATCTGCAGTTTTTCCGCCTGGAATGTGCTGTGCTTATCATAATAGTGCTGTGATATTTAAGAATGTTATCCTTGCCAACTTGTGGATGAGATTTGCTAAAAATGATTTCTTTATTTTGCTGACACAAAAGGAAAAGAGAGGAAATCGCAAGAGGCTCGGGAAAGAGTGGTGGAATCTGGTGAGGGAACACGGGTTTCTATAACCTCTTTGCCATTTAAAGATCTACTTTGCCACTGCAATGCACGTCCTGGAAGGAGGCAGGGAGCAATCTAATCTGGATGTATTGCTAAAATATGCTTAAAGCAGCCTGGAAAGAAGGGCTGGGCACTGAAAAAGGAGCATACTGCACAGAGAGGAAAGGTTCCTTCCTCTTAGGAGGAGAGTGTGGGAACTCAGGGAGAAGGGGACCCTCCCCAGTACCCTGTTACTTCAACTGCACCTTGATGTTCATGAAGACACCAAATCACAGTATTTGTTGTATTGTCTCTCCCCTACAAACCTAGACAGTGTGAATAGGAGTAATTTCATCTAATTAGTTATCTGAAAGTTCCCACTTTAATCAAAGTAGGTTATTACTATCAATGATTGAGAGAGCGTAGAGGAGTGAAAGAGAGGGACCTCCATAGCGCAATTATTCCCATCCTCCAGGGACCAATTCAGACTACATCACACAAACATCTCTTAAAATGGGATTAATAGCTCTCCAGAGATGCCCCTCTTTCTCTCCACTGACTGTAAAGGAAGCAGTAGACACCTAGCACTGATGAGAAGCAGCCACTGGATGCCTAGACAGACCTACATAAAATTAATTCCTTTCTGAATTTTTCATATTGTTGACACTGTCAAATAAAGTCAGGGAAATGAAATGAAATTCATCTATTAATTTCATTTACAAGTAAAGTGGAAATGTTCTCTCCAATGCTACTCTTAGAGGTGAGAATATGTGCTGTAGAACTTCATTTGTCTACAAAAAATAGAAATAAAGTACACGTTAATAATTGCTAAGGTAAGATAACTAAATTTAAAGTATAAGAGAAGTTTGTACACTGGTCTGGGATTTACGAAAGTTAAAGTAAGTTGTTTTGCTTCTCTCTGTCTCAGATTCCCTTTACTTAACAATAAGGTTTTAGCTATCTAGAAGAAGAAAGGGTATCAAAAAGAGCAATAGGGATAATCAGAGATTTGGAATAGTTTAAATACTAGAAAATATTAAAATGACCAGTACTCTCCAACCTTAGCGACAAACATGAAGGAAAATAAAATAATGAAAGGCACAGAAAAGTAAGAAGTGAGCAATTACCTATTGCTTCCTGTGATGAAATGACTCAGAAGAACAGAATGAGATCATTAGGGAAAAAGTTTGAAATAGAAATAGAGAATACTGGACCTTTTGCAAGAGTATGTTGTGAGTAGTAGAAGTTTATATGGACTCAGAAAGTATTCAGATCTATCAAAGTCTATCAAATTTATTCGCTTCCTCAAGAAGTCCCTGAATGGCTTATTGTCAAAAGCTTTCATGATATTTCAGGAAACATATCACACTATGGTTGTCCTATTCATGTGTCCTTTCCTAAGACCCTCTACAGAGAAAAGTTGCTCAGCCAGTCAAAGCTTTACTTGATTTTACTCATAATAATTTGAATAATTGTTCAGATATCCACCTTCTACTGGCCTCAGGCAATTTACTATGGCTTGCAGTGAAATTAAATCATTGTTTTCTCTTTATTTTTATTTATTTTCAAAATCATATACTCAGAAGAGTCTTCAGTTTCTTTGAAATCAGGCAACCGAAATGCAAACCCTACAAAAAAGCATCTTCACTTGCTGTTTTGTTGTGAGCATTTATTCTTTCTTACTGTTTTAGTTTTAATAAATAATGTCAGCTCAGCTCCCTGCCAATATGCTGTTAAAAACTTAATTTGACAACTATGTTACTAGCATGCTGGAAGCATGATAACTGCGATATACTTAATGTCTGACTTTGGCCTCCTGACAACAAGGACAACTCTTTTTCAATTTTCCAATACACTATCAATGTGGAAAAAAAATTATGACATTACTGCAATGGACTTGCAAAATTTTTGTCTTGATCTTTCACAGCCCTCACTGAAATCAAGCTTCTTTCAGATTCAGATTATGCATCAGCAGTTCAATACTAAATATTTTTATATTGCATGATGTGTAGGAACACTAACAATAGTTACAAAACACAATAATAATTTTAATATTCCTTTGGGGTCATGACCAATTGATTTTATGCTACTTATTATGCTTGCAGTATCCTTCCTACCACTGTAACCACAGAAAGTGGAAACTTTTAGTTTTGCAGTTCAAAACTGACTGGTTGTTTTTCTATTGTAATTGAATGTAGTCATCCTTAAAACTTCCAACCAATTTCACAAGCTTCTGTTTTGTGTGGATGTGGGCTTGAATTTTTTAATAAACTTGCCTTCATTTCAAAAATGTACTAAACAAAAGTGCAATTTCCTCCATGCTGATCGACTTGGGGGACTTCAACAGTCCTCTCAAAGATTTTCACATGGAAAAAATATTTCTCTATGATCTCTTGTTTTAACTACTGGCAATGGCTGTAACGTCATATGTGTCACTGCAAAATGTATTAGTAAATCAAATGTAAATATCATCTATGTCAATATCTGCAATTTTGTCTGAAATAATCACTCCAGGTTCTCTTCACTGTGACTGGAGAGAAGCAGTCATGCCAGAGCTTGACTCACAGCCATCTAACTAAGTCAAAGATATTGAGTCCAAAGTTTCTCTACATCTCGCCCTTTTCTCCAAAGAGACTTTCACCTGAATCAGATTTTTCTTTTGCAATTATTCAATGTCAGGCAACATGAATCTCATTTTTAAAAATATAACAGCTAAATCAAAGTAACTAAACATTCAGATCTGGCTGCTATGTGTACTTACAGGTACTAGTTTATTTGGTATGAGCACTATAGTGCATGAGCACTTTGGTATAAGTCCCCTGAGCACTAGTTACCAGATGTTTTCCATATGACAAATCCTTTATTTGCAAAACTGGAAATTCCTCCCATCCTTCTTCGTAGTCTGGAACTCTCCCAGATCCTGGGTATCATTACCAATAATACAGCTTGTTTTGAAACTATTTCCTCCTTGTCTAACTCACAGCAAGCATGTTCTCTACTGACCAGAGATGGTTTTAGTGACTGAAAAGCTGACCTGTTTTTTGTTTTATATAATACATGAAGAACCCTAGAATCTGCTCAGTGCTTCCAAAATGTTGAAGCATGGGGAGAAACCAGCAATTCTCAGATATTTTTCTTGCCCTTACTGGTCAGGTAGCTACACCCAGAATCACACTGACTGCTCCTGTAGTGTGTATGCTAACCTGTAACATATTCCTGTGAACTTTTTGTCTTCCCATTTTTTTAACGTGGTGATAATCAGAACAAATTGATTTTGTTTCTCAGATTGCTAAAATCCTCCCAACACTTTCTTCAGCACCAGTGCTGAATAAATCATTGTAATGTTCCCCTGAAGTGAATTGAAAATTAATTTACACAGCTAAGATGATCCTCCTAATAACAGGGTACATCGAATGGGGAAATTGGAAATCATTACCCAGCAAACATTATCTGCATTATTTTTGTAGCTGCTTTAGATTGCATTGTAATAGAAAATTAGGAGACTGGCTGTGAAGAAGTTTAAGAGGGTCCCCTGAAGAGATTCTGCTTTAAAATTGATTCTTTAAGAAAGCATTAAAAAGCTATTGGAATTGATTGCCTGCTAATATAAAGGAAAAACTCTTTGCCACCATTTGTGTTAAAAAAAAAAGCATCTTCATTCATGCATGTTATTAAAACTACTGGCCTGAAAGCCCCTGTAGAAAGATAAAGGACATGGATGGGATATTAAAACAGCAATCCTTACTTTATCTGGGGTTTAAAGTTAATATGTCGCTTTTATTAATTCAGCAGGAACCATTAGTTAGGATGTCAAATAAGGAATTTACAATTAAAATACTAAAGAACAGAGGTGTCTTTAGTAAACAGTGAACCAGGAACTCTTCATTAATCTTCCAAGCATGAGGTATACCCTTGAAAACAATAAATCCTTCATATACAGTTTTCTTTATTGTGTGGTTTGCTATGCAGCAGCAATAAAAGTCAGAGCCGATAAAACTCCTGATTAGCTCCAGCAACTTCCACTGCTGTGGGGTAATGGTGAATCAGGCCTTTGTGAGTAACAAAATTGGGATTCACCATGCATTGTTTACATAGACTCAACTGAATGACCTTTGGAAGATGCTGCTGTATGTGACATATTTGTAATATTTAAAATCTACATGGAAATATAACTTCCTTTCATGACTTTGAATTGCTCAAAGCTTTTCATGATTTTCTGATTTCTAACACATTTGGAACAAATTTCCCTTGTCTCTTTTAATTTGGGATAACAAGAAACATTAAAGTGCAATGAATATTGAGGAGGAAAAAATCTTAATAAAGATTGTACTAGAAAAAAAAATGTATTATCTTTAATGAAACAATTTACATGGGTGCATTCTTCAGTTTTCCTTTCCTTTCTACAGGGAAAGAGAGATTGCACAAGAGGGAACACCATTTTGGGCACTTCACCCAACACAGCAGTCAAGGTGAAATCTCCTTAGGTTAAGTTGCAAAGAAATGCAAGTTGATGAAACTTTGTTTCAGTCGCAGATTCAGAGAGAAAAGGAATAGAAATAGAAGACTGACAGACTAGATTAGCTGCCAATATGGAGATTAGAAAGAAATAGCCCCGTCAGAAAAGCAACAAGCCAGACACAGCAGAAGGGCACCTAGCTGATAATAGCAGCCAATGTTTATTTATTTTGGATTTTAAATGCTAAACAGTAGGAAATTAATTTCAGAAAATGAAAAAAAAAAGGTTGGCATAAAAATAGGATTAATTACCTTAAATGGAAAGGAAGGATGATGAAAAATTGTTAAGGATATTTCCTACAATCAGGACATAAGGACAGTAAATCTTTTTTCCAATGTTTTATACCTTTGTGATGGAAAGGAAGCTTATTTGATAACTCAGCCTATGAACAAACACTAATTCTTGGCTGAGTAGACCTGAAGAGGAAACTGGAAAGAAAGCAAGGAAATAAAGGACAGAAGTTTCTGTAAAGCAAGATAACATTATTGGGAATCCCTGTTTCAATCTTTATGCATATCAGGTCTGATGCCTGGAAAATGGGATGTAATGCAAACCTACGAGTATTTGAACTTGTGGCTCAGAATTCAGAAGATAATTTAGTGTGTTAGACAAACACCAGGAACTTCTCTCCTCAAGAAAATTCTAGAATTTTTGTCTCTGGCTTTGCAATCAGTCTAGAAAGTCTTCACATCTTTGCATGAAATAGTACATTCTGAAAACATAAAATTAATTTAATAAAGGGCGATTATAGTGGTGAATTCAATGAGATGCATCTTAGATGTTACAATAAAATTGATTTTGGTGAAGTGACAAATATTGATATTAAAACAGTCAAAAATCCATATGCTTTATGAATCATTCTAATTTTTTTCCCATCAAGATTTCCTGGAAGAAAGCACAACTATGCCAAGAAGTATTCCAAAACTTCTAGTAATTAAACCATTTTTGTGTGTTTTTATTTCTCGGAATGTAAGTTTTTAGGAAAAACTATAACTAAAAACCTCCCTCTTGTGAGGAAAAACAAGTGTCTTTAAAAAGGAACTGCTAAAAAAAAAAGTTAAAACTTATGAGGATGCATCGGAACAGAGAAAACTTTTATTTACAAAGAAGAAACATTGATTCCTCAGAAAGATCGAAAAGGTATGCATGCAATTCTGAACATACGTACAATGAAACTTCTTCAAAGTTCACCTTCGATTATTTATTGTAAGTGTTGTGACTGTCAATGATTGAAGGATTTAACTGCTTTTATCTATCATCATTAGCCTGACTTCCATTGATCATCAAACACAAGTTACCAACAGGCTTCAGCTTGTGGTATGTTTTCCATTCAGAAGTTTTGAGGAAGAGGAGTGGGATGGCAATGGACAAAAAGCATCAGAATTCTTCTGAGAGCAGCCAAAATAAGAAAAGCCAGTTACAAATTTCCTAGGCAGATGTCTATGAAGGAGGAACTTAACATGTTGCATTTCTCAAAAAAGAATCTTTAATCTTTTAGGTTTTGTGTTTTAAAGCCTGTTGTTAAAGATTTGATAATTTCAGTATTTTATTGATTTATCTACATGTGCTGATTATAGCTGAGTTCAAAAAATCCCTGCACAAGAAGTCAGCTACATACATAAGTGTCACAAGGTAAGCTGGGGAGTAGATTTATGGCATTTTTACTACTCTCTAACAATAGTCTGGGTGCTTGCTCTCACTCTGATGCAAAATTGAGACAGCTTACCCCCCACTGAAGAGGAAAACCACCTGCATTTACCATGGCATAAGAACAGGCAGTTATTACAGAGTAGCTGATATAATAAATTCAAGCTATAACTTACACCTCATTAACCTGTTCAAAGACTGGGAGTCCTGTATGATAAGCACTGTACAAACACACAGGGATAAATATTCCTTGTCAGAAAGAACAAAGAAAACAAAAGATGAGTTTAGAAATGATGATCTGAATCGTAGAAATCAGATTACTTCCTCAAGGACATATGTAAAGACATGAAGTGGCAGACCAGGGACTTGAATATTTATTTTTGAAATTCCAGTCATAAGACCGTCCTTCCTAACCTCAGTAGTACAAATCCCCTTCTGCAAACAGAAAGTGCATTTAAAATTCACCTACGTTCTTTTACTTTGGTATTGCTATAACTCACTAAAGTCACATCCCTACCTAGATCTGAAAAAAAGAAATGTTGGATAAGAACACACTCAGTATACTCAACAAGAGTCACTGTAGCAGACCTGTGGGATGTTACCTCGTCCTGGTGTCTGAGAAGATCCAGGCAGTTTCTCGGCCAGGTCCCAGAGGGACAACTTCCCTGAGGGACTGCTTGGGAATGGGAAATGATTGGGCTACTCATATTTGTTTAAAATGATAACTCTTCACCTTCTCAGCTGCTAACTGTAATGCTGCATGCTGAAACAGTTAAACAGGAAGGTGTGCTTTTTGCTGCACCCCTGAAACAGCTACTGCACCAAAAAAAAAGCTGGTCACCTGAGACTACAGATGCAGACTCACCTTAGAGCTATAGTAGGTTATTCACAAGGCTTCACAAGGCATGCCCTTCTCTCCCCTCCCTCTCTGTTCCTATGTCAGCAGCCAATGCTGCTTTGGCCTCTCCAAGCAATCCTCCTGATCAACAGAAGCAGCAGAGGGTGCAGGCTTACTTGTGCCTGCACCCTCCAGGAACCCTTTGTGAGGAGGGTTCAGGGCTTCCAACCCTAGGTCCTAACCCTTGCCCTCATTCTCATTGGCATACATGTTTTCCTGATGTGCAGTTGGTTACCATTTTGGAGAGCAATGCCAAAATTAGGAAATTGCAGTAATTTGTCAAAAATGCAAATCAGCCAAAATAAAATAATGCATACCGATCACTGATGCATTACGTTTTGGGAGGTTCTGTTTTTCTGAGGGAGGTGGGGTGTTAAGCTGGGCCAATGCATACATATACAGAATGGGATATTGCTCTCTAACATGTCAGGGGAAAACTACTGTAAAATACAAATAATTACCCTTAAAACCCCCTACATTAACAAATTACTTTTATAACAGTGACTTGTGACTGTTATATAACGTTTCTGTTATGTCATAGACTATGAATGTGATTCTACAGATTTCTTCTCCTTTTCTAGCTCTTCCAAAATTAGAGTAAAAAGTCATCATTCTACTTTTCTTTTTTTCTGCTTAGTGTGTTTAAACAGTCCTCTTGCTAGAAGCCTTTATTTTTATTAAAAACTTGCATCAAAGCATCATTCCAGGCACATACTGGACATTCAACAGCAACTTTGCATTGCAATTACAAAGCCAATCAGCATCTCCTTGTAATTAAAATAATAACATAGTGTGATGGGTTGGCCCTTGGCTGGGGGCCAAACCACACACACCCGCTCACACAGTCCCTGCCCCCACCCAATGATAGGGGAGAGAATTAAAGAGGTAAATGGCAAAGAGGACTTGTGGGTTGAGATAAGGACAATTTAATAACTAAACTACAATAATATTAGAAATAATACTATATACAAAGATGCAATGTGATACACAGTGATATTACCCCTCCCCACCTGATG